>CM055406.1:130769432-130807848 GCA_029228625.1 Pseudolycoriella hygida
AATTGATATGAACATTTTTGTCTGTTTGGGGGTTGATTTTGTACTTTCGGAAGGCCTTTTTTACACCGTTTCTTCGGATGGGTCTTTCAATAAATATTGCCCTCTCGGCAATTTCCAATAAAACTTAATGTGGACGTAATTTCATACACTTAAGAGTTAAGGCAATATTCACTTAAATACGTTCGAGTCTTTTCGTAACATCAACTCTGTTTGCCACATCTATTCGGATACATACGGGTCCCTTCATATGTTTTAAATTAGACTGTTAGGCTGTCATCGAGAGACATAATAGACAATCTTTGTGATGTTTCCGAACTATTTTATTTCGATTATTCGGGTCCTATGGATCACGAATGCAAAATTTTTTTGTCCAGTTCATAGAATTAGTATTTTTAATTAGCGATCAAAATTATCTCGAGTCCGGTGACGTCATCGTTTTTCTTCATCCGTAGTTGTTTTTGTTTGAAAGTGTTAGTGGAAAAAGAATCATTTTGATGTTTGATCGGTGTGTTAGTGTATATGTTACATATAAATGCCTGCACTCGTATGACGTCACACTCTCCTACTTGAGGAATCTTTATAATTAATTTTAAAGAAATAGAAGCAAAAGTTTGATTATGTGTAATGGTGAATTTTGTTTATTTCTATATCAAGTTTGTTCTAAAAATGGTTTTAAGTGATTCCGTAAAAATTACGCTTGTCTATTAAGCAATTGAAGATTCGTTTAGTTAGTTGGGATAATTTTTCACCAAAGAAATACTGTAAAACGTATCATTCAATTTGGTTTTCGGAAAAATGTTCAGTAAGTTAACGAAAAGTGTTAGCGATTCAATTAGCGACTAGCGAAAATATTTCCCTAATTAGCGAGTGCTAGTCGCTATTAGCGAGAATTTCCGATTTTAGCGTCGCTAATGCAACACTGATAACTAGATTATAGCTTTTAATGTTTTCAACGATCGGATCGAATCAAAAGCTATTAAATCGGCTGGTACATACCATTTTTTGTGTTTTTCCAAAAAGGGTACAAGCCAAACTATATCTATTAAATCTAGTAAAATTAAAAACTGACGATGGCTAAAGTTAAAATGATCAATCCACCACAAGCGAAGGGATCTAATATTATGGAAGGTGTAGGTAACGTTCTATCAGAATCCAGCACTAACTCTTGTCGCTCGACTATTCCCCTTGTACTAATTTATTTCCGATACCAGCATTACGGGCACGTTTCAAATGTTTTCACAAACCCGATTTAGAGGCGAGGAGAGAGAATTTCCCAAACTTTTTGTAATTGTTCGTAGAGTCTGAAACGAAAATCTGACACTTTCGATGATCGGAAGCGGCTGCAGAGTCTAACTCTAACGATCTAAGAAATGATGATGTGGTTTTTCGACATTGTCCCAACCTATCATTTCCCGTACCTTTCACGGTAACTGTTTTCGCTCATTTGAGCGCATGTCAATAGCGCATTATTTCATTCGCATTCCCCCATAAATAACTTACCGGAAAACATGACAAGAACAACATTATTTGAACATTTTTTGAAATCTCCAAAGTTAATTGCTTTTGGTAAGTTTAGTCCGAATTAAACGCGAACAATTCTAGCAACAGTAACACTGACATATTTTTTTAATTCAATTCACATTTATCTTGAACCGTCTCCTTTATCACGATCTGTAAGCTCATGAAAAGGATTATGAAGAAAATAAAGTTTTGCACAGCAGATGTTCGGGCTATGGTATAGAATAACGTTTATTTGAAAAACGTGATAAAACTATAATGTGCCGTTCTTTTATCTATTTTTATCTTCTCTTTTCATCAGCTAATTGAAATAAATGAAAACGTGGAATTTAATGTACTTATGAGCTATAACAAAAGCAGCACAATAATATAACTCATTGGTTTGTTGTAATTCATTCATCAGCCACATACCACTACTGGGCTTAAAATCGTAAATTTGACCAGGGCCGTAGCAAGTATATATATGCATGCTTCTGTCATATGAAGTGTTTGGAGAATTAAGGATGACTTTTTTCAGTCTAGATATTACTGTAAGAAATACCTATTTGGGGAAACTATTCTAGTTCTCCAAATAGTCATGATCGTGGATCGAGGATGTTACCGACGAGTTCGTATGTCGGTATATATAATAATAACAATATATCATAATATTCAAGGGTACATAGAGGGCAGCATGGAGTCAAATTGAAAAGTATGCGCCAGCCGTAAAGTACTGCTACTTACTTCAAATTTCCCATATACATCATTTTTTAACACCAGCCTGACTTCTGCAGCATCACCACGTTGTAAGATTTATGACAGTACGAGATTTACGGCGACCTAAATTGCAATGTTGTTGAGTTCATCCCTTCCAACAGTATTTTGAAACATTAAAACATCGCAGTTGGTGTAGTGTATGAGAAACAGGCAGAGTATAGTGTCGCTAATCCTCTCGAACATTTTACAGCTTCCAGGAACTCCCATACTATTTAGTTTGAGAAATGACTGTCTTTGTATATATGGATCAACAATTGGGAAAAAAGATTTTCTAATTACGGCCGACCCCGAGCATAAAATACAAGTTATATGAACAATTTATTTAAATAAGTTTAATTGTTTAAATACAGAACAACCGAATCTTTAACGAATCTATAAACATAAACCGCACTACACAAATACTATTCACTTACTCACCAGAGCTACAAACATAATTCATTCCCTCAAAATTGGCTTCAATTAATTTTGCTGATAAATTTAATTACAATTTAATACAAGAGCTCGGGTTCAAACCCCTTAACACTCTCTGTACATAATATTATAACGCAACTCACAATACAACAAACAACATTCCAGGTGAGGTGTTGATAAGACCATAATACAAAAGGATTTATGTTGTTCTCTCCTAATGTTATGTGTGTTGATTCTGCATTGCCTGGTTCTTCCTCAGCAAAACACATCGTGGTATTTTCCTGTAATCCCATCTAATACTTTGTGTAAACCCAAAATTGACAACATAACATAGGGGTATTATGAACAACGTGATATTTTTTTTTTGCTTTTTCCTGCTCTAGGTTAGGTTGTATATGTAGTGATGAAATCACCTATTGAATGATAAAATGGGATTAAATAAAGATTATTTGGTATAAAAACATAAAATGTTTAATGTTAATCGACTGGAAGAGGTGTTGAATAACAAATTTCGCATGTGCCATTTTGCAAATTATTATTTGTTATTTATTTGATTAAATTGCGCTAATCAGTGGAAAAATCCTTAAAAGTGGAAGTGTGACGCAATTCCTTTTTCATTCGTCCGACACAAAAAAAATTTGTCATACCTTGGGGTCTGAAATATAGAGGTGTACTAAAACGCCAAAAATCTCAAAATCGCTTTTTTGAAAACGATGAACATTTGAGCAAAATTGGTGATGCCATTAATTTGGGTGTGCGTCCCAGGGGTAGGTCAAGGAGAAGGTTTATAGACTCAATTAAATCCGATTTAGAAGTTAGGGGACTTTCTCTAGGCGAACAAACCATCTCCTTGGCACAGGATAGGGGGGTATGGAGAAGGGTGGTCCATGATCAGTAGTAAAGACCTCACACCGAAAGGTACAAACGGTCTATAAAGTGTGATGATGATGATGATGATGATGATTAATTTGTCCTCAATTTGTCCTAAATTCTAGACACTTTCAAATTAGTGTACTGACACTTCGATAGTGTAAAAGTGCTTTACTTGATTTTAAAGTGTTTTCTACTAAAAAGTTTAGTACAGTAAAAATTTGTCCTTAGAATATCATTCAAAATTTTCAAAACATTTCCTCAAATAAGACTATAAGGGATTTTTTTCTTGGACTTGTACTAAAACCCCTATTTAAATATGAATATAGGAACGTTCAGACTCTTGTATTTTGTAATTAAAAAATATGTCCTCAATTTGTCCTTTGCGTAAGTGAAATCAGAAAATTGCATAACTAGAGAATAGAGTGTACTAAAAAAATAATTAAAGCTCTTCGAAAGCTCCCAAACTAGAAAATCGCTAAAAAGAAAATGTATTAACAAACAGATTATTACAAAAATATGTCCTTAAATTGTCCTTTCGATAAGACTAAAAAGTCGACCATAACTCGATTCTGATACCACTTTTCATTATTGCTCCTCGAAGCCCCCTTTAAGCGATGCCGGTTCACATCAGATCACCGAAAAATTGTTTAGTTGTTTTTGTCGATGGTCAAGAAAGGACAAAATAAGGACATAATTTTGCGGCTCATATTCAGAAGAGAAAAGGACTAAAAATCTCCTTCAACAAGATATGTGAGAAAGTTTGCTTGGGCTGCCTAGCGTCACCGGTTGAAATCCAATCGGCGACACTTTTTTTGTTGTTTCTTTCGATGATTCCCGTGAAGTAACGCCAAAGTCAAATCGCCAAAATGCATTTTGGCGTTTCTTCACACTTTGGCGGTTTTTTCGGCGTTTCTTCACATTTTGGCTATTTTTTCTGGTGATTCAAGAAATAACTACAAAATAAGACATCGCCAAAAAAATCGCCAAAGTGTGAAGAAGCGCCAAAAAAATCGACATAAAAGAGAAGAAACGCCAAATTAATTTTTTTCAGGTCTTGGCGTTATTTCACACTTTGACGATTTTTCTTGCCGTTTCTTCACACCTTGGCGATTTTTTTTTTTTTGCGTTTTTTTCACACTTTGCCGAGTTTTTTGGGCGATTTATTATTTTGCAGTTATTTCTTGAGTCATCAGAAAAAATCGCCAAAATGTGAAGAAACGCCAAGAAAAAATGCCAAGGTGTGAAAAATCGACAAAAAAATCGCCAAGGTGTTAAATAAGGCCAAAACCTGTCGATTTTTTTTTGCGCTTCTTCACACTTTGGCGATTTTTTTTGCGATGTCTTATTTTGTAGTTATTTCTTGAATCACCAGAAAAAATCGCCAAGATGTGAAGAAATCCCAAAAAAAAAATCGACAAAAAAGAGAAGAAACGCCAAGATGATTTTTTCAGTTCAGATCGCTATTTAACAATTGCTGTTTCTCTTTGTTACAGCTGTTTATATTTATTGAACAGTAAATTTGAACAACGAAAATTTAAATTCAGATATGCATAAAAATTATATCGGAACAACGAATGCAATAAAGCTTTGATTTAATTTAAAGCAAAAGTGTTCAGGAAAAAAATTTTGCCTTTCTTTCCAACACTAAGGATTATTTCAAGTACTAAATGAAATCTAAATTTTTGTTCGAATTTCGTTCCTTGATATTTCTTATTTGGAAAATAGCCTTTTCTTATAAATTTATCAGTTGGAATGATCAGGTTAGTGATCTTGAAACATATATATAATTTGTTCCGTTCCTATGCATAATTTAAATGATGTGAGTCTTCCAATCGCCTCCAGGCCGCACAACATAGTCTCCCAGCAGCCAGCGTCAGTTGATAGAAATTGGGGCATTCACATATGACGTGAACTCCTGTTTCTTCTTCTGATCCACATGGACATCTGGGAGTGACCGACAACCTCAACTTATTCATGTGCTCGTTCAGCCCACTGATCGCACCCACTACCATTCTAATGCTTTCCTGGTCCATTGCTAGCAAATTTTTATCCCTTTTGGAGTCTGGTTTCCGTAGAAAGCGCTTCGTATGAGCACCTCCATCGTACGCTTCCCAGCGTTCTCTATGCCTTAACGCGACCCAATCCTTCAATGCTTTCCCACAGACTGTTGGTGCAGCAGAGCCCGCCTTAACCAGCTCATCTGCCTTCTCATTTCCTTCCACGCCGAACGCCCAGGTACCCAGACGAGAGTTATCTGATGCTCAGACCCATCAAGTTCAGGGTCAAGTTGCAATCTCTTACCAGCTTGGAAGTCGCGACAGACGACACAAGCGCTCTAATCATCTCCGCATTGTCTGAGCAAATGACAGTATTTTTCCCATGTGTTCCCCTTTGAAGTTCTCCACGCGCTCCCGTGAGCGACACGAAGACTTCTGCTTGAAAGACAATGGCGAGATTACCCAGATAAAATCTATCACCTTCTTCTGTGTTGGAAGCATACCCTCCAGTCCCTGCTCCATTGGAGGTTTTGGAGCCGTCCGTGTATAAGTATATGACTATGATATTCCCTGGTAAATCAGGTGGAAAGATATCTAGTCAGTCTTCCCTACTTAAAAATATAGTGTTAAATCGCCGGTGTGATTCGATCTATGTCTAATTACTACCTCAACCACAAAATAGCCTTTGACGGCATGTCGCAATTTCTACCGAAAAAGTTTCTACAGCCTTGCTGTGCAACGATAATTTTGACCTTGACCTTGGCCTTCCACATACGAATTGGTGCCTGTGCACAATGTCAGCGGTCTTGAACGTGAGAACTCTTGTAGTGAGACGATGTTTGGGATAATCGGTGCAGTAGAATAAATCTCTGTAGTTCAGATTGTGATTGTAGAGAAAGTGTATCGAGCATTGTATCGTCAGTTCTCGGTCAGCCGCAGACTAATAAAGATAATAAGTTGAAGTTATCGGTGCGTTTTATTCAATCATCTACGTTCAAAACGAACATACGATGTCCACTTGATTCCTTGATTCCTTGATTGTTGGGAAAAGACAAAAGCAGGACATATTTCTGCTATCCCACTAAATTTTCAGAGGAGAGAAAGATAGTAGCTTCCTGATACATTATACCACGCAGAAAATCTTCATAAAAATTTGTCGAAAAACACCCGACGTTAATATTGTTATTTTTGAAGTGAAAAATGTTAATATATTGGACACGCGTTTCTTTCTCGCGCACATCCATGCCAGCTTCATAAATGTGTTCAAACGAATTATAACTTCATCCAACAACTGCTACTTTAGGGCATGTGCAAAAACACTGAGACAAAATTCCATACCGTTAGGGCTGTGATTCAAATCGGTTGTAGGTGTTGCCACACACTAAGCAAGTACCGCTCCCGACTAAGCAACGCCATTGGAATTATTCTTATGATTAACTAAACTTGTACAGATGGATTTGTCATTTTCAGGAAATATGAACGGTCCCTTTGCCTCAACCCGCCTCAGTTTTAATGTCTTACTTTATATCCACTGAGAGAGGACGGGGTTTGTGAATGAATGAGAATATAACAACTCGACTAAACTGCAGTCCTCGATGCGCTCCAACCGAAAAGTTATTTTCCTTCTAATTTGCTTTGCCAATCATTTAAAATTTATCGTTTTTGCGACATTTCACAAGATCAAGTAGATGGAATTATCCTAAATTTCTTAATTGAAAAGTCTTTCGTCAGGTCAAATATTCAATGCAAACAAAAAGTGAATTAAATTTTATTGACGTTTGTTATTTTATTTTTGTTTGTTTATTATCTTATCGATAAATAAGTTGCAGACAAAAGGAGGATAACTTTGTGTGCAAAAGAAGTGAGATGAAGATGACAATAAAAATAGCAATTCAGAAAACATTTTTCCTTTTGATATTTTTCTGGCTTGATTGACTATCGTAAAAATGTATATAATGGCCTATATTTGAAATGCTATTATTGGAACAGATATAAGGGATGAATGATTGTCGAGATGTATAAGTTGGTTGTAATTTATTTCAGTCGAAAACGAGGGACAATATAATGCGTCAATGGTTTTATTGTCTTCTTTACTTCGGTTATTTTAATGTGGTTTTATTGTTTACGAATTAGTGGCTTTTCTATCTGCTAGTTTGCTAGTTTTGTTTCTTTTCTAACCACAAATGGTACTCGAAATAAATTATCTTCTTATTACAACGTTACTGGGTCGATTTCATTTGCCACAGAAGGCTGCCAGTAACTGGTTAATAACCGATGGCAACGACTTCATTTGGAGGAGTACAGAGGACGACAAAATTACATTGGTTGTGGATAGGCCCGGTCGAAGGTGAATGTTGGATAAGGCCGGATAAGTAAGTAATTAACTTTATTTCAAATATTTACCAAGTTGGCGCAAAATTTGAATTTTGTTCCAACAAGATACCAAATAATTGCTTCGAAGCAATGGCTTTCTTTCAACGTATCCATCCCCATTTGAAGTGGACGTGATATACTTCTGATAACTGTTTCAAACGTTCGAAACAGTCCACAGCAATCAAAGATTTGCGTTTAAAATTTTGTTGATTGTACAGAATGCACGAGACCTAATAAGCTTTCATCGATGACTTAATCAATACACATAAAATGGAACATAAAACTGAATGCTGGAAATCAAAAAAAATGTTTATTTAATAAATTTTACCTTTTTCCTAATGCCTTTGTTGTCCAAACGTGCCTAGAATTATAATTTCCGAAAGGTTGTTTTCGAAGAAACTGTTATACGACAGCAGTGGGTTAGCTGAGGGCTTGGATTTTTCTTTTAGCGAAAATTTGGCCACGTTGTTAGCTGCCGATATCGATATGAGTTATTGCATTTCGACCAAAACTTCAAATGACAGTTAAGCTAAATTTATGGCAACGTGTCTGCATGGAAATCTGACCGAAAGACCGAACATTAGTTGCATGTTATCCCAGCTAATACCGTCACAATTCTCTTAACGTTGCGCTATCAAGAATGATGAGACAAATATTTTTAGCGATTCAGTTTACTTGGTATGTACACAAAGTGTATTAAAACGTAATAAATCAAATTCTCCAGATAAGAAGTAAATTTCTTTGTTCCTTCAATGTGACATTTCATTTTTTATAACGACTTTAAATTCTGTGGCAGCTTCCATGGAGGGCGATGAATGTAACATTTCTAACATTGCTTTGGCGGATGTTTTGGAGTGAACGTGATTGAAATATCAAAGTGGTATGTTTTTTTCTCATTTCATTTGTGTCTTCATGGCAGAGGGAAAATCTTTTATTGTAGTCGAGGAATGAATATATGTATTTTGTCAAACATTGGGATCTCCGAGATTTAAGTAATTTGATATGGTAAGGTGTTCAGAATTAAAGCGGCAGATTTAATTGGAAATGATGGTCGCATAAATCGCTCTTCTGTTTTCAGAGCATGGCTGGTGACATTTCGATTAAAATTAGCAATTTTTTTCTTCTTCAAATTTCAATTCCTATGCTAAAAATCTTGTTAAAAATACCAGAAGACATCATTTTCGTACTATTCGCTTCCTCAGCTTTGAAATGTTTTGATATTGTCTAAAGCCCTCTCCCTTTTTCTTGGTAAATAAACTAAATTCAAATTTGAAATTAAAATACAATTGTTTCCTGTACATACAATGATGTGGGGTTGAATAAACATTCGAAATGGGGCAAAATGTTTCGGTAACAATTCTAAAGAAACTAATTAATTTGTAATTCATTTTTTGTACTCATAGAATCGGTAAAAACTTGAGCAATTAAGTAAGTGGATTTGATGAGATTTGGTTGATAGCTAGAGGTCAATGGCATGAATTCGTTTGTGAAGTTGATAAATTTTAAGTCAACTGAATTGCTAGAGAAACATTATTTTTAACGTTGATGTGGTGATTGCCTTTTCAAACGATCATAAAGACAAATTGACGTCATCTTCATCGAATGGAATCTGAAGGGTTATTTTAGATCAGTTCCAGACCAGGGGCTTCCTAAAGCGTTTCGAGACCTGCTGATGGATTTGTTTCCATTTCCATTGTGCATCTGCTGAAGACCAAAAAAACTGAAAATCACAGAACGCTCGGCATGAATGAACGCCAGAAGCAGAATTTTAAGGAATTAACGCGTGGGGAATTATCGCCCTGGTAAATGTGACAACAATTTAAAGCAGGTAAATCTGTACAAGGAAAATGTCCTTCCGGACGATAATTTCCCGGGTGATGATTTCAATTTTTTCGGCCGTTAATTCCCGTATCCCACAACGCTGATTTGTGTATCAATACATTATTATGGCGTGGAAAGTTACAAATTGGCTGGACGAGAATCACCACAGCTATAGTTTAAGTCGATTCATTGTATCGAGTATTTCCTCCCGGTGACCATTAAGAAAGTGATGAAGACTGGTTGTTGAAGCAGTTTACCTAACGCTGCAGTGCGAAATACAATTTTAGTTTCTATAAATCATGCTCGGAGCGGTAGCGAAGAGCGTGACGCAGTCCCCACACCCCAAAAAAACGTCCACAAACCAAAAAAAAACTCCATACAAAAACCTTTGGGAAAAGACCCGATGTATAGGCGAACTTTTGGGTTTTTTCCCCTCTCCCCCCTCACCCTTCAAATTATTAAAAAAAAACTACGTCGCAGCAGCTTTCCAACGAGCCCACACTAATCAAAATCGGTTGAAAACGAGCCGAGATATCGCCAATCAAAAATGACCAATTTCTATATAAAAATGGTAAAATTATCTTTGAAAGTAATAACTATTTCATTCCTGTGTTGTGTGTCAACGATCTATGTATGTTTGTATCTATCTACTTTTTTTTCTCGATAACCGCCCGAGCATGTGGAAAAGTGGTCAATTTTGAGGGTTTTTAGGTAATGCTCGGAGTTTTCGAATTTTAGCTCCGAAGTGACAACAGCTAGTGAGTTGTTTTCTTCGAGAAAGTCATAGAGTTTGGTCAGGAGAACTTTTTGGGATCTTAAGAAAATGGCTGCCAGCAGTCAAACTGGCGCCATCTTGAATTTTCCCAAGCAATAAATTAGGTTTTTTTTGGTTTTCGAATTTTAGCTTCGGAATGACAATACTCAGAGTGTTGGTTTCTTCGAGAAAGTTATAGAGTTTCATCAGGAGAATTTTTTTTGGATCATAAGAAAATGGCTTGGATTTTCGTTTATGCTTTTAAGGTTTTCGAATTTTAACTGAAATGAAACTACTTAGAGAGATGCTTTCTTGTAGAAAGTGATAGAGTTTGGCCAGAAGAATTTTTTTGTATCTTAAGAAAATGGCTGCCAACTGTCAAAGTGACACCATCTTGGATTTTTTGCTATATTCTGAATAAGAATACCTAGATAGTTGGTTTCTTCAGGAAAGTTATATAAATCACTGAAAAGAATTGGTGACACGAAGTGTTCCGAAGGCAGCCGAAGGTGACACGAAGTGTTCCGAAGGTAGCTGAAGGTAGCCGAAGGTGACAAAAAGTATTCGGAAGGTAGCCGAAGGTGATACGAAGTGTTTCCGATGGTAGCCGAAGGTGTTGGAGACAATTTTTTTGGAGAAAAATTTTTTTCGGAGAAAAACTTTTTTGGAGAAATTTTTTTTCTGAGAAAAAATTTTTTTTCGGAGAAAATTTTTTTCAAAAAATAGGAATTTTTCAACAACTGAAAACTTCCAAAACGACTGATATCACAACAAAAACCTCTTAAAAGGGAGAGTGTGACGCAGTCCGTGAGTCTGCTTCCAAAATTAATGATATCGCTTGAGGTGAAGCTATCGCTGATAATACGCAGAAGTTTGCTTGAATAGAACCTTGTGATCAAAGTTTTAATTTCCTGAAAAATTACATCGCTGTTTTCAAAACAAAATTACGTTGTGTTAAAAAAATTGCGTCACAAATGCCGGACCCAACGACGAAATAAATTTTCTGTACTTTCAGTTTTTGCGCTGCAAAAATTTGACTTTTGTTTGTTATTGCGTAGATTGTTTAGGGTAAGTTTAAATTTTTCGTGTACAAACTGAAAGTGGTGAAAATTATTCCGCTGGTGGGTCCGGCATTTGTGACGCAATTTTTTTAGCACAGCGTAATTTTGTTTTGAAAACAGCGCTGTAATTTTTCAGGAAATTAAAACGTTGAACACAAGGTTCTATTCAAAGAAACTTCTGCGTATTATCAGCGATAGCGTCACCTCAAGCGATATCATTAATTTTGGAAGCGGGCTTTCGGACTGCGTCAAACTTTACCTTTTAAGAGGTTTTTGTTGTGATCTAGTACTGTCGAAAATATTATGTTCGCGTTTTTAGAGCTTCATACTGTGGCTAATGACACCCGGTGAAAATCGTCGCTTTATTATACTGTGGATATTCGCACCAATGTGGATATCTTGTTTTAACAAATCAGCAGCAATCTTGTTTAAAAAATCAGTATGAGTAAGCTAAGAGTATCTTTGCTTCTGCCATCGTTCCCATTAGTAGAAATTGCAACTTTTTTGAAAAATGAAGACAATAAATAAATGGCAGCAGTGGCAATCGTAAAAGAGAGGATGAAAAATTACGTAGGAAAACTAATTCTCCCTCTAGTTCAATTTAATTTGCTAATAGTTTCAACGTTTCATTTTAACTTGACAACATCGACAGATGGTATACACATACGATCTGAAAAAGCTTCATGAATATTTTGCTACATCCAAACTATACAATACTTCAATGTACTGCGATTATCGTCCTTATATCTGCACTTATTATATTTAAAAACTAATGTAAACAAATAGAAAATATAAACTTGGTTACATGAAAGCCGACACTAAAAAGATGTTGGCGAAGAAAGCGAAGCGCAGCTGATTTTTTGTGCTTCGATTTTTCGTTAAAATATGATAAAATACAGTTTAACATCAGTTTCAGTCAAAATGAAGTTGATCCGCCGCGCCGTCAAAATGAATCGAGTATAGAACCTCTGAAAAAATGGTCACTTGCATAATTGGCGGAGTCGTAAGTGCAAGCGTTATAGGGCGTGATAGAAGCCTTACCAAAATCAGAAATTCTTAAGTGGTAATTTCTCCTGTAATTACACAGGAATTATTTGGTGGGACGTTGGCGCTTACGGTTTCGCCCAAATCGAACGACGTTAGTGGTGGTCTTGCTGTGGACGAAGACTGGCTTCGAATTCAAATCAGACATGTCATGTCTGGCAAAAAACGATACGAATGTGCACATGAAACTATAAAGGATGCCATGTATTCAACCAAACTTGAAAGCGCATATACAAAGTTGCTCAATACACAATAGTTAAATATGTTACAACTACAAAGTAATACTCGTATATTCTTAGCATCTTAACGTCATTTTAACTATTTTTTGTCTATTTCCGATCTGTTGTCGTTATGTAAACTCATAAAGAGGATTAAACAGAGAAATATATTTTTCCTCTTTTTTGGTTCAAAGACAACATCTGTTCAGTACTGTTTCAATTATTTGAAACTGAATACATGCCATACATTTAGTATACCTCAAGCTCAGACAACATAAACTCGGTATACACTCGAAACAAACACACGACACTATACTCGTTACATGTATCCTTTTTTTGTTGGTTTTTCTTTTATTTTCATTCCTTTCTGCAATCAGGAGACGATACTTTTTAAGCTTATTAGATTTGATATTTTGTTTCGTTTTGTTTCTTTTTGTCATTGTACTTTATTTAATTTAACCGAATTTATAACGTCATGAAATATATACAACAAATAAATGTGTAATACACGCCGACATATAAATGGTTCCATTGATAAGATTTTTCAAGTTTTATGTCTATATTTATGCTCATTTGTGCTTCGTAACGACACTGTAAAAAATGATGCCAAGAAAATCAAATTAAATGAAATGTACAAATATTCCCGTCTTTGGTGGTATAACCAGATGTTACACATTTTCAGGGGATAAAAAGAAAATCTGTAACTAACAGATTTGAATGAATTTCGTTAAATTTCTCAATATCTGTCATGCTATAAATATGCAGCGTCTGTAAGCAGTGACGCCGAATTCTTCTTCAGGCAACGCTTCTCCAAATTTTCTCTTTTTCGCCTATGAAAACGAATTTAGTGCTTAAAATTTGGATTTGATGTGAAGCTTTTGGACATTTGCCTTCCAGAAAGTTCATTTTATCTTGTAAGGTGAAGTGCATGATTTTTAGGTACAGTTAGGATCGCCCCAATTTTATAAATGTTATTGACGGTTTTTATTTTTCAGGTTGAGTCGGTCCATATCTGGTCAATGAAACACAGATCTGATGATCCTTTGTTTCGTTACCCGTTCATCCTGTAAACCTCGAAAACCTCCCAGTCACTACCAGAAACCTGCCTAAAGCGTCAGGTCCTATCTTCGACACTGTTGCAGGTTGAACCACATGACTTTGTAGATTCCTAAGCCTCAGTGAGGAAAACTTTGAGCATTCACATACTTCGTCTGTCTACTCTCCGAGACCACTGATGCAGTTGGCATTGTTAGAGAGTCCCATTTTAGCCAGATGTTTGCTCAGACCACATGGCCTAGTCATCGCGCACCCACCACCCTCCTGATGCGGCACCTGTTCATGTTCCAGCAAGCACCGGGAAAAAACTGTTCATGTACATTCATCCTTCATAGGTTTCCCAATATTTGGCGAAGTTGAGGGTGGTTATTTTGTCCGCTATTAATTCGTCCAGTGAAATTTGGAATGAGGATCCCGAAACAACAACAACAGTTGATTTGGTTTCTTGGACTTGTCTTGTCTTCGAGGTAGGAGATTTGATAAGATTTAGATGTGAGATTGTTTCCATTAAACAATCAACTCATCTCGTTGGTATGCTGTAAGGTTGCGTGGAGAGTAAGGGTTGTTTGGGGAGGGGTTCGGAAATGCAAAGATCCAGCTCACGTCATTTCACAGGTTACTTCTCGCCAAGCCAAAATTTCTTAGATCCGAGTCAGGTTGCACACGAAAGATTTTAGGTCGACGACGTGACCTTTAAATCTCTCGTGTGTTTTTCATGGAGATGTTCCCTTGTCAACTAGCCGCCGATACAAAAAGTGTGATAAACACGGTGAAGCATTATATCGATCCTTGTCTACATATGGAAAACGAGTGCTGAAGTAAATTCACCTAAGTGGAAATCTTCTTGCTGAAGTCACAGAATTTTTGGAACGTGGAATTAAAACGTATTGAAATTCCTTACTTTGAATTTGAATGACCGTTTTCGACGTCACTGGTGCTGTAGCATACACTTTTTGATGTGAAAGGCCTTTAGTTCAACCTAACGTATTATGACGCACACAGCATGCAGGGTAGATCTTTTTTCGTTCTTGTAATAATAAATTTGGAAAAACTTATAAAATTTAGTCTTTCTTCTTTTTTAATTATTTTTATTAAACTTGATAGAAGCGGCTCTTTTGAACATAGAATATGGCATGAAACATGGAGCGTTAAACATTTCTTAACAACCCTTTCCTTTTCAACGGGACTTTCAAATGAGCAATACGGGTATGCAAGCAACAACAACAACAACAACAAAGTTCTTTTATAGTTTCTTCGCCTTAAAATGTTTGGAATTTATCACTTTTTGTTTAAGTTCATGCAAATATATTGCCTGTAATTGATTTGTTGTAAAGCAATGTTTTAATAAGATTTACGATAAGACCTTTGCGAAAATCGGTTATCTGAATGTAATGAGCTTTTGTTGTTGGCCGTTGTTGATCAATTGATTAGATAAATGTTTTTTTTCGTTTTTGGTATGATTAACTTCGACCCAAGAACCAACCAGTTACCGGGACCGCCGAACAAACATTTACATTATATTTATCATATTATGGCCGTCACTATGGTCACTACGGTCGTTAAAGTTATTACGGCCGTCACTATGGTCAGAACTTTTTCCATTACAATAGCGGGAACGAAATAGTCGCTACTTTTTGTCAAGAAAGAAGGCCAGATTAGTTATCGTGATAGGTTTTTATAAGGCGTCTAAACTAAGGAAAAGTATAACAGAATCGTTTTATGTCCTTCTGAATGTGTGCTTATGTTGTGCAAACTGATTTAATTGTGTAACGCTGGGCGCAGTGTAACCATTTCCCACATAAGCATAAGCATAAAACTGTGGGCTTGGATTCAAATTCAATCGTTATACTTTACGGAATGAAATTAAATAAAACATCCAACGAACCTAAAGTCTGTGTTAATGACGAATGTGACTATTTGGCATTGATATTGTTCAAATACTTTCGAAACAAACCGAATGCATTATTTACGAACATAAACTCATGTTATGTTTGGTGCACCGTGTATATTTGTACACTGAACGCAACCTGTTTTTGCTTTTTATTACAATTACTGAGTACTCTGATTATAAAATCTATACATCATGCAGGTATATGTTGAATTAATACGGCAATAATGTAAGGATATTGCCTTCACACATCCGCACACATATATTTATATGCGCTGCTATTAAAATGCAATTTTCTATCTGCGAAGTTTCACATATTGTGTCGTTTATTATCAGCTCTATAATTATAAAATTTCGCTGTAGGAAGCTAGTGCATTTACATTACATTGCTCGTGAAAATCTCCAGGGAAGCAATTTTAAATTTAATCTCGTTTAAGAATATGTACACGATGTGTTATATTTTCAAATTAAAAATAAAGAAGAAAGAAATGTTAATATTACTTTTTTTATCATTTTGCCACTGGAACCGAACCGAAATAATTAAATTCACAAAATTAATTGCATTGGTTCAAATATTGTCAGACAACATCGCTGTCTCTTCCATATGGGCATTACTATAGCGTGGCACACAATCATTTACAACGTTTCCATTTGACGTGCGGCAAATATTTAGCTTAAGTAAATAAAATATATAAATTGAAACTAGTGCTACTAGATTGAAGGTCGGGCGGGCATGGGACATGCTGGCGTGTTTTGTAAATTTAATTCAATTTTGTTGTGCGAGTTGCCGTACCTCTTGATCATTACCTAAGGGTTAGCGGTGGTTGTGACGCAATCCCCTATCGAGAAGCAACCTCACAGAATCAACTTAGAGACATGGAAACTATGTGTAGGCAAATTTTTGGACCCGTACGAAGTACGAAGGTCCTATACGTTTACTACTAACAATTTTATTGTAACATGGGGGAGATTGAGGTGGGAGCGGGGGATACATCTATTATCGCCTAGAGATGACGCATCAGCATCATGTCTGTCCGTTACTTTTTTCCAAATGGCTCAACCGATCACCCTAAACTTTTTTTTTCCTGAAAGATACATGCCTCCCATGATTCAAGTTCGAAGATGAGCAAAATCGATCAAGCGGTTCCGGAGAAGTGACCAAAAACATGGTTTTTCGAGGGTCGGTGAAACTGTTTCGCAAATATCTCAGCAAGTATAGCACGGAAATTGCTCGTGTTAGTGTCGAATGAAAGGATTTGATGTCAGAAAATTGGGAAAAATTTTTTGTGGGAATCAGGTCAGGGGTCGGGGCACCGAGACCAATGGAATCGACGAAATTGAGTTTCTTGGCCATATACGAAAACAGTTTTTCGTGTTTATTTCCTTAACTATGCAATATGTAGATTCACTGCCGAAGGCAAAGTTGAAGAGAATGAAATTTTAGGGTACACGTGTTTCAGAGTTTTGGGTACAAATGCCTCAATCCTGGGATATGACCACTTCTAGAATTGGGAGGGATAATCCATATCTCTAGAACTATAAGAGTTAGAAAGTTGCTTCCAAAGGCAAAGTTGTAGAAAATAAAATTTTAGAGAACACGTGTCTCAGGACTTTGGGTAAAAATGCCACAATCCTGGGATATGACCACTTCTAGAAATGGGAGGGATGATCCATATCTCTAGAACTATAAGAGGTAGAAAGCTGCTTCCAAAAGCAAAGTTGTAGAGAATAAAATTTTAGCGAACGCGTGTCTCAGGTTTTCGGGTAAAAGTGCCCCAATCCTGGGATATGACCACTTCTAGAATTGGGAGGGATGATCCATATCTCTAGAACTATAAGAGGTAGAAAGTTGCTTCCAAAGGCAAAGTTGTATAGAGCAAAATTTTAGAGAACATGTGTTTCAGGGTTTTAGGGGAAAATGGCCCAATCCTTGGATATAACCATCTCTAGATTTGAATGGTCTGAGATGTACTTCGGTAGGGCCTTTGACATTACCTTGGGTAATTTCTATAGATCTTTGAAATTCTTGTAGTTATAAAAAACATAAAACGTTGGATAGTTTGCTTATTACTATATTAAGATTTGCAAGATTTGTAGGATTTCAGCCGTTGGCAATTTTTTTCTGGTGAAATAAAAAAAAAATTGCCACATCTATTCTGTTTGTCACATCTGTTCTGATACGTACGGGTCTGGTTATGTTTTAGTCCCTAAATTTTGTTCAAGAAAATTTATACCGAGATATCGCCAAAAGAAAATCACAATTCTTTATTAAAAAAGTGGTAGTCGGAAAAAACATCCACTGGACAAAAAAAGCACCGCTGAAATATCCCCTGAACAAAATAGCGTCGGTTAAAATAACCCCTCGTCCCGGATGTTTTTGTCGTGGTTATTATGTCCGATGTAATTTTGTCCAGTTCCTCGAATTTGGATGAATCTCTGGAAGCATTCCCAGCGCTTCTTAGTTTCTGCACTTTGTTCAGCGGAGTTAGGTTACATTTGACATAATTAGTAAATGTTACGCTTTGGCGTTTCTACATCTACATGTAAATTTACATTTGCATAAATCAAAGTGCTAAATAATAAAAGTGCTACATTGCTACATCATTGAATAAGGTTGTTAATGTTGTCGTTCAAGTTTCTCCAGCAGTTCCCGAAACTTACAAAATAACAAATATCACAACAAATACCCCTTGAAATGTAAGATGTAGCGCAGTCTATGAATAAACTTCCAAATTAAATTATGTCGTTTGACGCTGGCCATAGGCAAAAATTTCCTTGAAAATTATGTTACCTTTTGACAAAAAAAATGCGCCACCAATGCTCAAAATTCCCAAATTGAGACATTCCATGCAACAAGTGAATTTTTTTTCTCCAATTCACTCTACCAAACGTTGTTCGTTTCGCATAGTCACATAAATGTGATGAAGGGCAACAGAACTTTTGTCTCATAATATCATAGTCGATGTTAGAAGAGAAAGTGAGAGAGAAATATTTTTTCGAAGTGAAGCGCTGGAATTCCTCATGTTAGGGGCCATTCAAATAGTGCGCACCCTTTTTTAGGGGGATGGGGGGAGGTTTGAGAAAAATGTATCGTTGCGTGCAAGGGGGGTCTAAAATCCGTCTTTTTTAGAGTGCGAACAGTTTGAATGGCCCCTTACATATTCGTATTCAGAGCAAACACTAACATACATGAAGCGATCCCATGCATGGAGTATATCACCCACAACCAAGGAATCTTTCTTCTATTGCATATGTATGATTAAAACTCTGTGATGGCCATTGTTGCATGAGCGCTAAACGTTAATTCCGAACCACGCCTGCATTGTAGTAACATATAGGTTTTCATCTACTCATCGAGAAAGACTCAAATATGTGTAAACAGAATAAGTCCTTCAATCGTTGTGGACACCAAACACCGCAACTACCCTTTAGAAGCTTGGTAAGAATCGATACCAGGGCCTAATATTTGAGAACCAATTCCCCAAATTCCCTACACGTCTCTACAACGATTCGCAAATATTAGGCTCTGAGCTCTGATTGATACTTTAATGCAAAAAAATGAAGAAAAATCCTCCTCGGGATTGAGCCCGAATATTCGTCTTAGTGGAAAGCCGTTATGTAAGGTGTTTAAAGTCTAAAGCTCAGTGTTCCGTGTAAGGCATAAATTAAGTTATGCACTAAAAAGTCTAAAGGATTCTGCAAACAATGCTTAAGTTGTTTTATTATTCCGAAGTATACTTTATCCTACATTCTTTTATGACGACCAACGGTAGAACAACTTAAGTACTTTAAAAAATCCTTTTAATTTATTCAAAATGTTTACCAGTAACCCTGCTGTAATAAAAATGTTGAACTGACGCAACAATAACGCTTCTTCTTTATTCAAAAATTACATAAATTATCCAAAAATTGCCTATGAATGAACTGAACATACTAAGTGAATAAATACACATAAACCCCAGTACGTACTTTTAGTATTATTTACATACCCATCCGAACACGTTACACCGTCAAACGACAATTCAAATAAAAAAGAAAGAAAAATCACTCCGTATAAGAATTTTCCAAGTTATTTTAAGTTGTTTACACAGATTTTCTGATTGCCATAAGGATTTGAATGGAAATTGTGACGGATCTATATGGCTCAAGTAGATTTTTCATTGTGTAACACAACGGAAAGCACAAGACGAAGTATAAACCATAAAATAAGAAGTCGGCTAAAATGACATAAAAATGTGTTTATAGGTTTGAAAGCGTTTGAAAGCTATGTGACTGGTGTATCAAAAAAAAAAAAAAGAAAACGCTTGGAAGGGATGCAGTGTCACGTGGTTTGAAATATTGAGATTGTTGTTATGTTAATGTGAAACGTAAGAGGGATGAATGTAATCGAATTGAATAGAATTGAATTTTATCTTATTAAGCTGCGCTGATGCTTCCTGTTAATCGTATATAAAGTGTATGAGGATGTGTCAGAGACTGCAGTGTTCATTCAGAAAATTTGATAAAAAAAATTATGAACAGATGAGTCAACAATAAAGTGAGAATTTCTCATATATTTTTTATATTCAAACTAAAATATTACGAAAATTACGATAGACGCGATAGACCCATGAATTTTTTCTAATATCTTCATTCATCATGCCTGCAGCGGTAGACCCGTACATACGTATCAGAATTGAAGTGGCAAACAGAATAAATATATAGAAATGAGCAAACAATCCAATATTTTGTGCTCTTTTGTAACTATAAGAATTTTAAAGATCCATAGAAATTACTCAAGGCCCTACCGAAGTACGTCTGATGCCATTGAATTTGATGGCCTAAATGTTCTCCCATGCACCATATCAAAAAGAGAACCAACGTAGTTTCTTCAAGAAGTCTCTAAAATGTAATTCTCACCAACATCGCCTTAAGAAGCTTTTAAATTACCGTAATTTTATAGATGTGTCATCCCTCCCAATTCTATAAGTGACTAAGTCACGGGATTATGTTATTTTTCCCTGAAAAGCTCAAACACGTATTCTCTACAACTTTACCTTTGGAGCAACTTTCTCACTGCCATAATTCTAGAGGTATGACTCATCCCTCACAATTCTAGAAGTGGTCACATTCCATGATTAGGCCATTTTTCGTTAAAATCCTCAAACATGCCCCTCACTCCCGCCTCGACCTACCCCATGTTGCAATAAAATTGTTTGTAGTAAACGTATAGGACCTTTGTACTTCGTACGGGTACCTGAAATTTTCAGTGTACGTCTGTCTCGGTAAAGTCGTGGTATGTGGAAAAGTGGTATATATAAAGTATAGGTTCTTGAATTTTAGCTTCGGAGTGACTAGATATTGACTAGTTGGTTTCTTCTAGAAAGTTATAGAGCATCTTGAGAAAACGGCTGCTAGCTGTCAAAGTGACGCCATCTTGGATTTCTTGCTATCTTTTTAATTAGAGTACCTAGACAGCTATTTTCTTCAGGATTTTTATAGAGATTGATGAGGAGAATTTTATGAGATACTGAGAAAGATGCTGCCAGCTGTCAAAGCGACGCCATCTTGGATTTTTGCTATATTTTTAATTACACCGGCAGTTGGTTTCTTGGACAAAGTTATATAGATCGGTGATGAGAATTGGTTACACGAAGTGTTCCGAAGGTAGCCAATTTATTTAGCGTATGGTAACAATAACATATAAGTCTTACATAACATAATCAACTCTTATTCAAATGTCGGTTTTACTATAATGGAACTGTTCGTTCTAATGCTTGATGCAAACTGCCAGGAGGATGGCAATGGCCAACTGATTCGGTAACCGAAATTATTGACACTGTCGTCTTGTGCAGACATCGTGAAGACCACTTTAGTGGCTGTCATCTATTCACGTTCAATTTGTTCACAGTCGCAGGTTGTATCAGTGTTAACTAGTGTCTACTTCTATTGACAGGTTCATCTCTGGAGAGGTCGGTATCGAACACATGAAAACACATATTCAGTTGACAATGTCTGAAGCCATCTTTCGTATGTTTTTCTCGCATCATTGGTACTTTTCCAAATCTTATGTAGGTGGCGCCCTTCTTCTGATGAAAGAACACGAATTGCGCCTTCTTTTATTATATGAGTGACGTCAAAAATTTTTCTTGTTCTGTATTGTGCGTTTCGGGAGTCGAGCCAGGAAACTACCCAATTAATGTAGCTTTGGTGAACTTGGGGAGTATCTAGAGATGAGGGGGTCGACAATTTTTCGAAACCCGACCCGGACCGAACCCGACCCGATAAAATTTTTCGAAACCCGAAACCCGAATTGTTTCTAAGCCCGACCCGGACCGAACCCGACCCGATAAAATTTTTCGAAACCCGAAACCCGAACTGTTTCCAAACGCGGCCCGGACCGAACCCGACCCGATTAAAATTTTCGAAACCCGAAACCCATTAACCCGAAAAAAACAATTCGGGTTCGGGTTGGGTTTTTCGAAGTTTCGGGCAACCCGCTCATCTCTAGGGAGAGGCAACAATCCTGACAGACAACTTCACAAGCCTCACTAATTTCGTCATTGCTGACAACAACTTGCTTTTAAGCGTCCTTAGTAAACTTCCCGTGATCCCATACACGTACTCAGTGAAACCGAATAAATTTAATTTGATTCAATGGAAATATCTATTATATTGGAAATCAAAATCTCTAAACAGATCTCTATAGTTGTCTCTCAGAACTTATTCAAACGATTATGGCAAGTAAAATTAATGTAAAGTTACATCATACAAATTTATCTCGAATCAATGAGAAAGATAGAAAATAAAATCATTTTAACCGAGAGCCGCCTTAAAAACCCATTCGTTACTAATAATATTATCGCCTGCTGAGTGTCATCAACAAAGGGAGCGATATTCGGACAGAAATTTACTTCAAAACAAAACACAGCAAAGTCGTTTTCGTGCTTTCATTTCCGCTAAACAAATTCGAATAATAAATTCTGCGGGTTAATTCAAAATTTGACCCTTCTTACTCTGGTGCCATGGCTTTTCGAGTTTCATAAGAGTTAAGTGGAATTCTGTCATCGTTTGTGTCGCTACAAAAGGACATGGTGTTCACAACATGTCACTCACATACCAAATACAAATTTCGATCTAGAATAATAAGAAATCTTAATGGAGTTGTTACAAACTTCATGCTAATGAACCCTCCAAACAGTGTTAATAGATTCAAAAATATTTCTCACCCACATATTTATTTACACTTGCTAGCAAATTCCTCAACTGAATGGGTTTCATTATAATACGCAAAATTTCCTTCTCTAAAATAACAACCATAGCATACCATAGCATACCATCTAACTCATAATGTAATGTAACAATCATACAACGACAACATAAATATCAACACATCGCATATAACGTTAATTTTGGGGAAACAAAATCATACATCCAGAAATGATGATATGGTTGCCGGAAAATTTTATTTGTGTAACATGTTTACCTTAATGGAAATTAAAATAGTTTTCCTCCGATTTCTGTGTGCTTTACTGTTGTTTTTCGGTAAATAATAATAATGACGTTGCCAAACTAGGCTGTGAATTTGTGTAAATGTAAATATTGAACAAAGTTGATGAGATAATTTTGCTTCTAATGAGGCAATGATATTTAATTGGTTAAATTCGCGTCCTTAAGCTTGACGCAACGCACTCCTTTATTAAAACCATTTTTAGCACGGGAATTTGTCTTATGAATTTACGAATAGTAGTTTGTGTAACTAGTGACACGAAATGATATTTTGAGAAAATAGTTCTACTAGTTTGTACGAGCCGCGTGCGACGACAATCTCACACACCAATAAGATTGATTTTTTTTGCATGCATGTTGTTGGGCCATATTTAACTTACAGCTTTACATGGATATCTCAACATAAAATCTTCGTTCTCTCGCTGAGGGAGTTGTTGATCGTAGCTTTTCAAAGATACCCACCTCAGTTCTACCCGATGGTTGATTTTTTTTTATAAAAACCCGCAATGTGATTTCCAATTAATCTTAGGCATGTGGTGTGTAGGTAATATGGGTTGTTATGGACATTAAGTTACCATTTCAAGGGCAAAATTTCATTGACTTTCTCAGAAAACTCTTTTGACAATTTATAATATTATTTTGTATTGCTTGGTAATTGAATTTGACAATTTTTTTTTTGAAAATTACAAGATTTTAGTTTATAGTGGGTCTCGTTAATTCCATGACGATAAAAGCGGTAAAACCATAGGCGTTTTTAGACTAGAAAAGGGAATGTTAGTATGGCGCCAAAGAAATGCGAATAAGACAAGCATAACAATTTGTCGTAGTTTATGTTCTTCTAATATTCCTTGAACTTTAGTAATTTTAGTTTTTCAGCCAAATTTTTAAAAATTCTCCTCAATTATTTCTCGAAATTATTTGTCTGAACGTACGCAATGTGTTTCGATTGATGATCACGTGTCACAGCCTATAGTAGTACGCCAAGAAATACCGCAGGGGTCTGTTCTTGGTCCATTGATTTTCTCATTATATATCAATGACCTTCCGCGCTCACTCAGACATTTGATGCCTCACTTATTTGCGGATGATGTGCAACTTTATTATTCAGTGGCTGAGGAATACTTAGAGGACGCAGAAAGATATATAAATGAGGACATTTCATCCATATGTGCTTGGGCTAGAAATAATGGTCTTGTTTTGAATGCGAGTAAAACGCAAGCCATTGTATTCTCGAATACAGCGATCAGGTCAGCCCTGCCTAATGTAGTCATAGATGGGACAACTGTCACCTTCACGGAAACAGTGAAAAATCTGGGAGTCACTATGGATGTGAATATGTCATTCAATGCCCATGTGAGGGATCTGAGCTCAAAAGTATTTGCCATATTACGTAGCCTGTGGGCAAGCTATAGCATATTATCTTGGCGAGTGAGATTGATGTTGGTCAAATCACTGATTCTCCCGCAATTTATGTATTGTGTTTCTTGGATACAAAATCGGTGCGTGTGTTGGAATTAGTGTTCGCTGCATGTGTGCGATTTGTGTTTGTTCTCAAGAGACGCGATAACATTGATAGGCATGTTAATCGGATAGTGGGATGCCCGCTCATGGAATTTCTCAATTATCGTCGAACTGTATCTATGTTCAAGTTGCTCATCAACAAGGAACCCGAATATCTATTTAATAAACTGCAGATGTCGTCTCGATCAGGTGTGCTAATTTTACCACGGCATTCTTCCAGTCAGTACAATAAGTTCTTTTTCGTTAGTGCTGCAGCTAGCTATAATATGTTGCCTAATTACATCAAGACGTGTCACACACTGAATGGTTTCAAAAGACGTTGATTTGATCGTTTGGTCACGTAATATGAAGTGCGAGACCTACCACTGCGCATTGGTTTCTCGTCGTGATGCACAATCATTGTAGCTTGCATTTTGTCGTCATTTCAGAATTTATATGTTATGTTTTTGTTTCTTATATTCTACGTACAGTCAAAAATTGTTTTAATTCAATTTTACTCGTTGACCCACCGAAAACTTGTCATTACATGTATGTGTACACCCCACGGAAATTATTCATTACATGTTACGACCAGGCGTTTTAAACTAAACTTCCAAGAGCACCGTTTACCAAGTGAAAACGATCCGTTTGATTCATAAATTCGTTTATTGGTTTTCAAGTCAACTAAGAGCTTTAAAATTCTAAAACATTGAAGAACAGAAGGAATTACAATAAATTCCTGATTGACGACGTCAACAATTAACTTACGAATAGTATCTCTGCCTACGCCTGTCGTAATCTAAATATCGTCGTGCAGTTCTTTATGTAAAATTAATTACCGAATCTCTTCGTTGCATCGAGTTTTACAATACGAATTCACCGCGCACAATTTAGACTATTGACACTACACGATAGAATTGAGAATTAATCGAAAATTTGTTAGGATGAAACAGATTCAAACAAATTTTCTTACAAATATTAATTTTAACGTCTGCTCCGTATAATGAACAATATGGCTCTGTCTTTCCGGTAATGTCGTTGACACAAAAAGAAATTATTTTCGCTACAAATTTACATATGGCAACGATCAATAGATCAAAGAGGCCGTTCACAGAATCTTTCGTCAAAATAACTTCTTTGGATTGGTTCGCGTCCGTAACATTACATGTCATTCATTACATGCTATTCATTACATGTAGCCCCCACCGGAAATTTCTCATTACATGTATATCTGCATGTAATGACGCGTTTTCGGTTGGGACACCGAGTAAAACAGCATGCAGTGGGGGATGCTTAATAAGTCATCCATTCTGGATAATTTCGTGAAACTCGCAAACTCATTCGTGTATTTTTAAGCAACTCGCTTTAAAAATTGTTTTTTGGCTCTTATAGTTGTATACCTCGCCTTCGGCTCTGGATACAAACTCTACACTCGTCAAAAAACCGTTTTCAAAGCTTTTTGCTTAAAAACACCCTCTTGAGCTTGGCTCATTTCACAAAATTAATCCCTCATGTAATGACGTATTTCCGCATCCCCCACTGTAATCTACTATTTGCCGTAATTTAAGTGCTTACAGTCAGTTGAGGTGGTTAATTGTTGCTGCTTTTGTTCTTTCTTAGCTTATTTTTCCCCATATTAAACATACACTCATGATTACATTTCCTCCAAACATTTGTATAAGGAGACGTCCTTGTTGTTTGTGTAATAAAGTTGAAATGAATTGTTTAATTTACAAAAAATTTTATATTTCCACCGGAATTTTGAAAAATAATGAAAATTATCAAACGAGAATTTTCCTCAATTTCTCATACTTGCGTTTGCGGCACCGCCATAGACAGAAAGGGGCGACATGTAAGAAAAGTGCAGGTTACGGCATGCAGAGATAAATAATTTGCTCTGCAGCGATTATGTTCGTAACAACATCAATTTCAATTAATCGCATTTGCCTTTTCGATGATAAGAATTCCAAATAAAAGATTTTTCATTAAGTTGTTTAATAAGCTGGTAAAAAATCAGTCAACTCACATCACGCAACTCACTTGTTACCCGTTTGAGTAAACCAAAGATAATTTATATCTTCAAGTTCATTTGAATGGATAATTCGAAGTAATTTTTAATTTTACTTGCTAATTGTTTGGATCTGTGCATTGCTTTTATCAAATAGCTAAAACAACAGACGAAGAGGTTGCCTTAACTGAACTATTCTGTCGATTTAGCCAGTTTTTATGAAATGCAATGAAAAGATCATCTTTCTGCAATTCATGGTCAAGTATCACGTGGCCAACTTTCATTATCATATCATCATGGACACAAAGCAACCGAAATTATTCGGGTATTTGTTGTAATTTCGTCAATTCGAAAAGTTTAAATATTACGACTAATCAAGTGGAGCGTCAATTTAGTATTTGTTATGTGTTCTGTGAATATTGTTGGTACATTTAAACTCATATAATCAATCATAATGTGCATGTGTTGGCGTTGTGATTTGTGGCAACAGAGAAAAATTGAAAACGCACTCCAAAGCAGATTCCTTTGAATGGTGCTACTATACCACTACTACATTATTATGAAAATTATGTTGAAATAGATGAAAATGTGTGTGGAATTATAACCGACTTTTATGATATGCTGAACAAATTGAGCGAAAAACTTAATGTTTGTACGACCCGAAGCAAACTGTATGCAGGTCGTGGATATAAAAGGAAAGAAATGCTTGCTCAAAATTATGGTGATGACATCGCCTTGGAATGTGAAGTGCGGTACACGATACCAAAAAACCAACAACAAAGAATCATACAGAATGAATCGCTGAGTCGAGCATTTCATGAAATTATGAGCATCATGGCTGGAAGGAATATTGTACGTCGTTCGAAAAAAGACCGGCAAGAAGTTATTAAAAATGATAGTGATAGCGATGAAGGTAATAATGAAGTAAGGAGAAGGAGTCATAAAACATGCAATAGTGTAAGGATATTGACAGATCATCCAAATTGAAATATTTCCTAAATTTAAAATAAAAAATAAATAAACTTGAAACTTTGACCAAATAAAACATATGCAAACGACCCGCTCGTATCAGAATAGATGTGCCAACAGAGTTGATGTTGCGAAAAGACTCGAGGGTATTTAAGTAATTATTGCCTTAACTCTTAAGTATATGCAATTCCTTCCTCACGAAATTGGACTGGAAATTACCGAAACTGAAATATTGAAAAATCCGTTCGAAGCAACGTTGCGAAAAACCTCTCAAAAGCTTTAAAGTAAGCCAAGAATTTAGAAAATACCTAAAGCACTTAGGAGAGGCTTCTGCCCCATACTCCCACTGACAAAAAAGTTCGCCTCTTTTTTCTCGACAACACTGCACAAAAAACCTCATCATTTAAGAAATATTCACTAAAAAGCACCAAATATCGTGTAGGGTCGCGTAGCGTGAGTTTCGCCTACACTAAGGACACGCAGAGTTTACCCGAACCACCTAACAGATTTCAACTAATTTAATTTTCGTGAATTTTCGGTGTCCATATCTTTCATTCAAAACTTTGAAGAGCGATTTCCGTTCTGATTTCGCAGAGATTTACAGTTAGAGTTTGATTGATCTAGTCTTGATTATTTGCTGCTCAAATTGACAAATAATTAAGGTTTGAGAGTTTCGACATTGAGATCCTCTTGCAACGCTGCTTTTGAATTTGACCCTCGAAGCAGCTGTACGAACCATGGACATAGACTCCAGCGGCACTATTTTTACCAAGTTCAGTCAGTCAAGTTTTGCAGATGACCTGGAGATAATTGGACGAAATAAGGATTTTGTTAAATACATGTTTATGCCCTTAGAGAGGAAAGGTACCGACCTTGGGTTGAAGGTCAACGACGGAAAAACGGAATATATGATCATCCACCCACGAATCGATATCAGGCGAGGGGTGAACTACTTTCAGATAATCACCAATTAATCCTCAGATAATCAAAATAATCACCAAATAATCCTCAGATAATCAAAATAATCACCAAATAATCCAAATAATCACCAAATAGTACAAATAATCACCAGATAATCACCAAAAAATATTTTTGAAAAAAAGTGGTTCACCCCTCGATATCAGGAAGATAACGTAACGATCTAACGATCGACACACACACATTCAAAATGGTCAACAAGTTCGTATACCTTGGATCGGAACTGAACACTAACAACGACATCGCGGACGAAATAAAGAGGCGAGTAACTTTGGGCAATCGGAGTTATTACAGCCTGCTGAAAATTTTGGAGTCCGAGTCAGTAGGCCGAAATTCAAAATGCGCACTTTTGAAAATAGTGATCAGACGGGTAGTTACGTACGGTTCGGAGTAGGGCCTATTTTTGAGAAACAAATTTTGCGAATTTCTCGAATTTCGCAAAAATTTCCTGAATTTCACGAAAATTTCCAGAATTTCCGGTTTTTACAGCGTTTTAAAAAATCTTTTTTGATCAACAAATTTATTCACTTCTCAATGAATTTATTCATTTCGTCATAACAAAATCTCATGCCCTTGCTGAGTTCCTGTTTGATTTTTCACGAGTCTTTTTCGAATACTCGACAACCATCCTTTTAAATGAATCAGGTCACGCAGGCAAATCCGTGAACCCATCTGCTATCAAACATCGACGTAGATCTGTGCTGGTGCAAAATACTCGAAACGTCAATACATCTTTTGTAACCAACCTAGCAATTGTTGCATCAAGTTTTTTAGATTTTGGTTCGAAGAAATCATTGATCTTTGTCGTTTTGAATTGGCTGCCTGTACGGGGAGCTGCGGGAAAGTATGAAATTCGGCAAATTTTGTAAATCTTTCAGAAAAACCGACAAATTCCGAAAATGATGAATGCAATCTTTGGAATTATGAATTATGAATTATGTATGTGCATTTATTCAACGAAGTTTTAATTAAGTGTTTTCCGATGAATACTTTGTAAAATAAAAGAAGTGCATTGGTCAAATGTGCAACCTGTCTTCGTTGAATGAATGCGCATGCATAAAATTCATAATTCCAAAAATTGCATTCATCATTAATTTGTCCGTTTTTCTGTAAGATTTACAAACTTTGCAGAATTTCAAACATTCCCGCAGCTCCCCTAAAAACTTTGAATTTACCTTTCCGTAACGACTTTTCGCACACATTTAACGTGAGTAGTGAATACAAACACCTGGACGAGACACATTGCCTTTTTTCGGCAACAAAAATACCTATTGCTTCGTTGGTTTGAATTACAGCACCACATCTTGTATACGTAGCACAATCACTTTTCTTCTTGTTAAAGTAAGTCCATACGGTTGACGTTTTCACTTCTGAAGTGCCTAAGCTCATACTAGAAGTTCCAGTATTCTTGTCAACAGTTTTGCTTGCCATAATCAATTCAAGTTGATATAGAGATGCCTTTAAAAATTCTTATAGGACACTTTGTTTGTTTTGGTTTCAGTTTGACGGGTTTGAATTAAATACTTTGCCCATTTCACCTTTCACCACAGACGTTTCTTAATAACTTATTGACGAACTATTGGATCAATGGAGCCCATATAACCATTAAAATTTGAAAATTATGAGAAAACCAAAAAACCGGTTTTTAGAAAACGAGGAAACTCCATAAAATGACAGAAAATGCACTGTTTTCAAGTGTGTGTCGTCAAGAATGTGCTGCTTAAATGTGACGAATGTCAAGGATGACGTTGCACTTGATGATATTAACTCTAGGGTACCAATCGACTTTCACGACGATATATACAAGTCCACGAGAAGACACATTTAATAAAGATTTTTATCCTGTAATTTTAACTTAGAAAATGAAACGAAGTTGGGAATGTTAAACGATTTCATTTTTGTAGCACCATCCCAGGGGAAAATAGTGCAAAATACTTGAAATTGAATGGCGCTCCCAATATGATTAACACTTTTCAATCTTGATTTTTATCATTATTTCATGTTTGATTGCAACACCTTCTGTAAACTTGTTATCCAGCTTGTTAACATGAGAAACAAATGCTATTAAATTGGCAGACACACGAAAAGAAAGATGATATTACGTTCAGTGACAAGGTAATTTATTTTTGTGGTGAATTACGCCTTTGTTTACATAGAATGGCATGAGCTAAAAGATGCCTCGAAACAAAAGCAGCAAAAAATTTATTTTTTCGGTGTTTGTTTACATGTAATAGACGGACTCTTCTTAAAAGGTTTCTCTAACATTTTTCTCATTACTTAAATAGCAAGAAATATAGAAAATGTAATGGGTGTTTGTTACCACCACTCAACTCAAAAGATTTAGGATGAAAACATATTTAAAAAGAATCCTATGTATATACCGTTTATTTCCCCTGGTGGGATTCAGCATCAAATGAAATCATCTTGCAAATAAAACGAAAATGAAAAGATAAACATTTTGATGACGAAGTTTTCCATCAAACAAATCTAGAACATCTTTTGACGCTCAGGTGTTTATACATTTTTATGTTTTTATTTTTACTTTGTTTTGTTGCTGCGTTTTTTTATTCTTCCCGCCAGAGACGGAATCTATGTTATAATATCTTCATTCAAATTGATTAGATTAGCAAAGTTTTTTTGTTGTTTTTTCCCACGTTGGTAGGTTAGATAAAATCATCGAAAATTTCCAATTTGAAAAATTTCCGGGCGAAAATTGTTATAAGAATGTCTTTTCATTCATGAGTCGAGTGTGGAATGAGTTCACACTATAGATACAAAGCATAAAGTTTAGGTGGAGTATCCGAGAAGTACAACAAACAACCAAAACAACTTTTATCAGGAAAATCTCATCCACCAAGAAAACCAAATTCAATTTACACTGTGAACGTAAGTAATCCGACTCCGACCCCTATTTGACACAATGCGATGTATCTGTGTACACATAGAACTGAGAACTTCGTAAATAGATGAAAGTGGATGGAAGTGATACATTTTGTTGTAAAGTGAAAGACAAACAATTTAAATTCGAAATTGAAATTCAATGCAAAGTGTTTGTAAATTAAAGGAACTAAAATTGGATTGGTTTCTGAAATTGAGACAATGTTATTTGTTAGATGGAATTTACATAGTGTAATTAGCGTTTTGCGGTAGCGGTGGCGGTGAATTTGTGATAGAAAATAGATTTCACCCAAATTGATGCAAGTCACATGGTTTCGTTATGAAATATCGAAAATTACAAAATTAATTGTTTGAAATGAATGTTTGATTGTCCAATATTATTGTTAAACAATTGGTGAATTTTGTGAAAATATTTAATCAAACATTAATTTTACGCTGTGAAAAATCATTCAAAAGCTATAGAAATTGCTTCCAGCAGAACTGGGTATTTTTTATTGCCATAAATTGCTAATATCATGTCCTATTATTTATTTTTATTAAATTTCCTCGTTTTTTTGGTGACTGTTTGGATAAGCCGAACCCAAATTATAAACGTAGGACCGAACAATAATGGGAGCAGATGTACTATAATAGTAGATTATGCACCTGCGGGGAAAGTTTTTTTTTTCTTCGAGGGGGCGGCTTGCATCCCGAACCGAGGGGTAGGTATGTAATCGCCGAGTAGATAAATAAATTTATCCGCAGATGCATATGCTGTTTTATTCATTAAAGCAACAAATGAACAAAACAAAGTTCGACACCAACAATTAATGTATTATTTAACGCCTTAGGGAGCACTGCGGTTAATAAAATTAAATTATAACAGAAATTTCAAACGAAGGATTAGGCGGAAACATCTGCACTATCTTCAGTTCCACTTTTATCTCATCATCATCATCACGCTTTATAGACCTCTTGGTACTTTTCAGTGTGGTGTCTAGACCGTGACAGTGACTCCTCAACCATGCTCGTCCACATCATCCTTTCACCGGCTAAGGAGTTGGTTAACCCGATTGTCCCCTGACTCGTAAATCTTATTACAAAAAAAACCCTTTTTAAAAGAGAAACGTGACGCAAGTCCTCGCCCCTAAAACAACTGATATAATTTGGGGTGACGCTTACAGCTTCGAAACCAAAAAAAAAATTTTTTGGAATGTTTTCATTTTTGATCAAAAAAATGCGTCACAAATGCCGGACCCACCAATGTAATAGTTTTTCTACGCTTTCAGCTTTCTTACGCAAAAATTCGATTTCCTGTACAAAAATACGCCATACATCCCACAAAGTTAAATTTTTGCGTTGTGAAAGCTGAAAGAACAGAAAAACTATAACATTGGCGGGTCCGGCATTTGTGACGCATTTTTTTAATCAAAAATGAGAACATTCCAAATAAAATTTTTTTGCGTCTCAAAGCTGTAAGCGTCACCCCAATTGATATCAGTTGTTTTGGAAGAAGCAACGAGGACTTGCGTCACGTTTCCCTTTTAAAAAGGGGTTTTGTTGTGATATAAGTAGTTTTGGAAGAAATTAGGAAACAAATTTTCGAGAAAAAATTTCCGGCGAAAAAAAATTTTAGGCGAAAAAGTTTTCGGCGAAAAAAATTTCCGGCGAAAAAACTTCCGGTGAAAAAAAATTTTAGGCGAAAAAAATTTATCTCTTCAACTTCATCTACAACATGTTAAAAGTTTTTTTTAAGCCGCCGCCGCCGAACCAAAACGCGGCGGCTACTACTTTCATAGGCGAAAATAGTCCCCTCAACTTCCTCTACAACATACCAAAACTTTTTTTTGAGCCGCCGCCGCCGCCGAACCGAAGCGCGGCGTTTACTACTTCTATGGGCGAAAATGATCCACTCAACTTCCTCTACAACATATCAAAAGTTTTTTTTGAGCCATCGCCACCGCCGAACCGAAACGCGACGGCTACTACTCCCATGGGCGAAAATGATCCCCTCAAGACTCTAACCCTACAAGATCACATAGGCTTTGATAGACGTAATAAGCTCTTGAATTAACTTTGGAGACAATACACTCAGGGTTAGAGTAAAAAATGTTTCATACAAAACATCAACAGATGGCAGCTGTAACCATTTCCGTTACATTTCGCTAGTCCAAAAAATACCTCTAACCGAGACAAATAGATACGTCAGCACTTTGTCCATCAGCATATCAAGGTGCATTACTTGACTAAGATGTTGATCTCTTCTAATTATCTCCATAACGCAACTGTTCTAGATGTGTTAATGTCTGAGCGTCATGTCAATGACAAAATAATTCAAATAAAAGCTTACACGTTCATAGTAAAAGTAATGCGTAATGAGTTCTACCCCCCCCCCCTAATTTGCATCTTTCAGTATGGATTATCAAAAGGCAAACTCAATATTGTAAAAAGGATAAAATTTTCTGATTCGATCACATCGTCGCATAATGTTTTTGGTAGAACCTAATGTCGCACTGGAAACATAAATTAAAGTTTTGTGTCACGTTTTTCGTTGGAGGCCAAATAATGTACTTGTAGCACCAACTTTTCGGAGGGGTAGGCAAAAAAATAACTTACGTGGGATGCGTTGAAAAGCATTCATTTATTCGGAATCAATTTTGTGTACTCGCGAAATCACTCGTGTGTTTTTAAGCAACAAGCTTTGGAAAAACTGTTATTTTGACAAGTGCAGAGTTTGTATATCCGAGTTCGGCTCATATCACAAAATTGATCCCTCATGTAGTGAATGCTTTTCGCCGCATCCACCGTAATATACTATTCTTTCTTTGCTCTATACCTAGGTGCATGTAAGATCCTCGTTGGCATCCTATTACCCCTTTTCCGTTTAACATGCCCAAACCATCGAAAACGACTAAACCCTAAATTTTCCATCAATGTTCTCGTTACTTAGAACCCATATGTTGTAAACATCTAAGTTAACCAGACAACTACAGTCCGCTTACTTCTTCAGAATTCCCCTGGCAAAACTTAAACGTTGTGAATGTTTCGAAGTAAAATGTAAATCTTGATGTCATCATCGTTTTCAAAAATTTTCGCCTGCGGCCGGCGCAATCTTTCTATTATTTTGCGTTCTCACTTCAATGCTTCTCGCATTATGGACGGGCCGGGCTGTATCACACAGTCTGAGAAAGTACATTGTTTGAATTGATTAAAGTTCGCTTTCTCAATCTAACAACACATACTTAGCGCTGTTTCATTTTTGATCACTTTAAACTCCTTGAACTTGGATACTAACGCAACTAAAACATTGGGTGGCATATCGTACCCATAATCATGTTATCATGTATTCAACTGACTGTTGATAAACTGTTGACGTATCCATTTGTCTCACTTAGAGGTAATTTCAACGAAATAAAATTTTTCACTCAAAATGATTTGCGCTGAGTGGTCATACTTAAAATTCAACCGAATAAACGAAAATAAAAAATCAATCTATAAGTAACCTGAACTTAGAACTTTAAGCGAATGTACATGCAGCGTCTACACATAATGCATTTATTTATACATCGAAAGGAACTACGAATGAGATAAAGTTTCCGCTTTTATGCAGCTCCGAGTTGTGTAATATTTTAACATCATCTCAGTGAAACATATGAGGAAACAGAATCAGCATTTGTGCACTTTATAGAACGTCTTTTACATTTCACAATAGACACCGCTAGCATATCACATCGCACCGTCCTATGATTCTATGTGTAGAATGTATTTATCTAGAAATGGGCGACACAAAATGGTAAAACTGGAAAAGAACAAAATAATGTTGTCGCATACGTGACATGTTAAAATTTCCGGTGTCACTTCTAACACGAGTTGGAAAATTTGTAGATAAAATTGTTTCTTCGTATAAATTATGAGACGAGGGGGTGAAATGTGGGATGGATAATTTCATATTATAATAGGAACGATGCGTTTTCGGTAGTTTATATTGTTTATGAAATATTATTCCAAATAGTGGCGTTTATGGCAAGTGGGGAACCTGCTATGAAAAACAGTCACACCGATTTTTGTGCCATTTTAATTTCTCGATAATTTTTTGACAAACATTTTTTAACTTTCTACATGGCATTGTGGACATCCATCACGAGGGTGTCAATTATTCATCCAATATTCATTCATAATTCATTATTGCCGAAGAAGAAATGCTCGATTTGCAACGTACATTTGTCGATGATGCCGAACCCTAAACAAGCTGAAAATTAAAAAATGCAAACAAAAATTCAAAAACATCAAAAAATCGGTGTAAATACGATGTAAATTTTTATAGTAAGTGACACCCTAGTGGCATCCGTGTCAAGTTTTCGTTGCAGTTACACCTATACGGACTTTGCTTGCAGATATATATTTCATGCAACAAGTGATGCAAGTGGTTGTAGCTGGAATAATGTTCCCTGCACCGTTTGTAAACGTTGTCTACTTAAAGATTGGAGAATAGCAAAGGTCCATTATAGCAACGAGTCCATGAACCATATTGCCACCAGTAAGCTGAAATGCTAATTTCCTCATAAATAAGATCATTTAACTTTCATTTCATTTAAAAACGGATTAAGCCAATGGTGTCCATCGCATATGCCACAATGCTGAAATAAACATATTGTGCGTTTAGATATCGTATACGATCAATAAAATTGATCTGATTACATGCATTCAAATGGGAAGTTCAATTATAATAAAATTAGTAAAATAGTTGTCTACATACGTTCGAACGCGTTCCATTCAAATGGCATATTATAATAATTTACAAACTAAAATTGGGTGCAATAGAACCCACTGTTTCCATTACCAATTTATGTCTACACTCTAGTGTATTATTGGCGGAAGAGGCAAAATTACATTATGTTACAAAATAATTGTGCCAATAAATTACGGATTCATTTATTTTAATATGAAAAACATGAATTTACGATTTCTAGTTTGCGACTGTCCATCGAATTTCGATTATTGGAGTTCGTCATTCAATTTTTCACTTAGAATTTTTTTGTACGGTTTAGTGTTGATCGTCCCAGCATTTTATGGCAAATGTATTCATAGTCGTCTATCACTTTCCGAAAACTGCGTCCACCAAAAGCCTGTAAATTTTGAGACTCCATCCCCACCTTGATCATGACCATACGAATTAAAATATTCCTTTCAACCTTTTATGCACTTACTTAACGCAGGGCACATCATGGGAAATATTCAATTTCGATAAAAATCATTGTAAAGCGCTATACCCAACCCAATTGATATTAGTAGATATTGCAAAAAGACTCGAACATATCTAAATATAGAAATGAGCAAACAATCCAATGTTTTGTGCTCTTTTATGACTATGAGAATTTCAAAGATCCATACAAATTACCCAAGGTAATGTCAAAGACCCTACCGAAGTACGACTGATACCATTGATATTCTCCCCTGCATCATATAAAAAAGAGGACAAACGTAGTTTCTTCAAGAAATACTGAAACTATTTTCTCTAAAATGTAAATCTCACCAACTTTGCTTTAAGGGTAAAATTCAAGTTTAGGGGGGTAGTGTAGGAGGGAGGGGGGAGGTGGTGTGAGTGGTAGAGTTCGACCCCCTGATCATTTATCTGAAGTCAGTAGGTGGCGCTCGTGTCGGGTTTGGGCGTGACATCTGTTTGAAGTTGTGCAAATTTCAATTTTTGTATGATTGAAATATGACATGGAAAAATTACAGTTTAGTGGGTGGAAATGACCAGTCCCCCATCAATAACGAGTGGTCAATTGGTGGTGGTCACCCTAGGGGGGGTGTTAAAAAAATCCTTTTTTTTCAGTATTAGAAAATGTTGCAAAAGTATAGGGAAGACGAGGAGAAGTATATTGGGAGCTTTAAAGAGCCCATACGAAGCAAAATGAGCGCTTTAAAGAGCCCACGTGAAACAAGATGAGCGCTTTAAAGAGCCCATACTAAACGAAATGAGGGCTTTAAAAAGCCCATACGAAACGAAATGAGCGCTTTAAAAAACCCATACGAAACGAAATAGAACGTTTTATTTACAAACAGCGTTAAGACTTCATTCGCTTTGGATTCTGGAAAAAATCTAGAATCTCAATTGTTCACCTTGTACACTTTATTATAAATTTTTAAAGCGCTCATTTTACGAAATGCCACGAATACGAATTATGTAGCGCTTTAAAAAATGTTAGGTAACCGACTGATGATCCCTTTTACGAAATGTTACGTAAGCGACTGACGATCCCTTTTACGAAATCCAACGAATGCGAATTATGTTCAGCTCTTTAAAAATGTTGGGTAACCGGCTGATGATCCCTTTTACGAAATGTTACGTAAGCGACTGACGATCCCTTTTACGAAATGCAACGAATGCGAATTATGTTCAGCTCTTTAAAAATGTTAGGTAACCGGCTGATGATCCCTTTTACAAAATGATACGTAAGCGACTGACGATCCCTTTTACGAAATGCTACGAATACGAATTTTGTTGCGCTTTAACAAATGTTAGGTAACCGACTGATGAATCCTTTTACGAAATGTTACGTAAGCGACTGATGATCCCTTTTACGAAATGCTACGAATGCGAATTATGTTGCGCTTTAAACAATGTTAGGTAACCGACTGATGATCCCTTTTACGAAATGTTACGTAAGCGATTTCCCCTTTTCCGAAATACTACGAATGTGTATACAATGTGCATCCAATTTGCACACAATGTGTGTACACATTAATGTTCTTAAGGACGAATATTATGCTCGCAAATATCTACGATGAACTAGCGGCACACGACATCAAAATCGTTTTGGGA
>CM055406.1:130808348-130820283 GCA_029228625.1 Pseudolycoriella hygida
ATAATCAAACAAGAAGCGACCAACACCTTAGGATATCAGAGCCCTAATGACTTCAATACCTAGTTTGATGCGGAGTGTGCTGATGTTACAGAACGTAAAAACGCTGCGCGATTAAGAAAGGAAACTGCAAGAACGAGAGAACAGAAAGTGACTGCAGATGCGAGGTACAAAGAACTGAGGAAGGAGGAAAAACGTTTGCACCGGCGCAAGAAGAGAGAGCTCGAAGATAGGACGCTACTTCGGCTAGAGAGATTGTGTAGCGTAAATGAGTTACGAAAGTTCCACAAACGTATAAACAATCAAAGGAAAGGATTCAACCCCCGAATAATCATTTGCAAAGCAGTAAACGGAACGTTGCTTACTGCAAAATATGATGTCTTGGAGAGATTCAAAAAGCATATTGATGCATTGTACAACGGGGATGATGATGTGACTGATGATAGCGATGTTTCCTTTCTTGACAACGACGGTCGTGTCGTAGCAGCGCCAACAACGGAGAAAGTCTCAGCAGCAATTACCTCACTCAAGAACAACAAAGCTTCCGGTCCCGATAATATTCCAGCGGAACTGCTGAAGATGGGGGGGTGAGGAATTGTCATAAGTGATGTAAGATTTAGTAAAACGAATATGGAACACGGAAAACTTGTCTGGCGAGTGGTTAGAGGGTGCCATTTTACCTCCACACAAGAAAGGCGATAAAACCGAATGCCTTGCTGAACACGGCTTACAAAGTTGACGAATTTCATAAAGTAACATTTCTTATTCTTATGCTTACATATGCCTATATTCCACGCATTATTTTTCCAGAATGATAATTAAAATATAAAAAAAAATCGCTCAACAACTGACCAAATATTAACCCTTCGTTTGATTCTGCAAAGGGGCAGAGAATTTCAAGTCCGGACGTAACATCTTTTCATCGACTTCAAACAAGCTTACGACAGGACCAAGCGTAGGGAAGTGTATGAGGGAGTGAGCTTGAAGGGGCTGGGCTTTGAAACAAAGTATATTCGTCGTGTGAAAGCGACATTCGATTGCACCAGATGTCGTGTCAAGGTGCAAAACGACATGTCAGATGTGTTTGCTGTTAAAGAAAGGTTGAAGCAGGGAGACGCGCTATACTGCTTACTCTTTAGCTTGGCTTTGGAAATCGCAACGAGACGTGCTGGTATCCAAACCAACAAAACGCTGGTGAATGGAACAGTTCAAATTCTGGGCTTTGCAGACGACTTGAACGTCGCCAGTCGTACACATGCAGTAGCAGTTGACAATTTCACAAATGTGAAAATCCAAGCTCAGAGGATGGGTTTGATGATAAAAGAGTCTAAAACCAAGTACATGAAGACCGAGCCGAATCCGGTAGCCAATCAACAAGGAGACACAATATGCAAATGCATTGGAGAGTTCAACCTCTACTTAGTGGATGAGTTCATTTATCTTGGAGTGCTGATACGGTCAGATGGTGAGATCTAAGAAAATGAAGTGCCATATTGATCTACGGATGCGAATCTTGGGCGATGGAAAAAAGTGATGAACAGTTGCTTCTAACGTTTGAGCGCAAGGTACTCCGCACCATATTTGGAGCAATGCGCGAGGGGGAGAGGTGGCGACCGGCGATATAACTTTGAATTGGAACGTGATTTGGGCGAGCCGGATATAGTGGCAGTGGTGAAAGTCCAAAGGGCAGGGCATTTAGCACGCATGGATAAAAACAGAGCCCCTCAAAATTATTCCGTAACGATCCAGAAGGGCGAAGAGGAGTTGGTCGTCCAAAACTTCGATGGATTGATGGCGTCGAACAATATCTTCGCACGCTCGGAATAAAAAACTGGCAATACGCGGCGCACGACAGGCAGCGTTGGATCAGAATTCTAGAGCAGGCCAAGGCCCACAAGTGGCTGTAGGCTGTAGCGCCGAAAAAGTGAGTAAAGTAAGTAAACCTCCCGCAAAATTTTCATCGTGATCGGAGAACCTAAATTTTCAAAATTAAAAAAAGATTTAGTCCGATTGGACTGAAAATCAGTTTTGGCATATATGATAAACTTCCCGTAAAATTTTCACCCCGATCGGAGAAGGTAAATTTTCAAAATAAAAAAAAAATTTTTGCTGAAAAATCGCCTTAATGGGAAAATTTTCAACTGATTTCTCTTAGAGTTCTGGGGTAGGAAGATTTAGTCCGATTGGACTGAAATTCAGTTTTGGCTCGTGTTTCGTCATGATAAACCTCCCGTAAAATTTTCATCACGATCGGAGAGCCCAAATTTTCAAAATTCAAAAAAATCTTAGCTGAAAAATCGGCCCTGCCGGACAGGATTTCAAAATTTTAGAAAAATTCGTCGGCAGTGATGCTTTTAGGTAGCGGTACAACTTAAGAACAAATTATTGCATTATGGCCAAAAAATGTTTTTTATGAAATGTATAGTCCGACATTTCATAAAAAACATTTATATCGGAAAGGACAATACCATCATCTGATGTCCTACAAGGCTGAATTTTGGGACCGTTTTTGTTTATTTTATTTTGTTTATATATTTTCATCCATGATCTGTTACTGACGCTTTCAGCATGTTACGAATTTGCCGAATATCTCAAAATATGCCGTTTCATCAAAACTAAATATGATTGCACAATGCTACAACACGATTTAAATAAAATAAATTAATGGTGTGGTGCCGCATCAATGAAATGTGTCTCAAGGTTAAAAAATGTGCTGTTATGTCACTAACTCCGCTTGAATCGTTTAAAGTTCTATTCCTTGGAGTTTAGGCGATTGGAAAATTAAGACGTTATAGTTGATTACAATACAACTTATTGCTGATCAGCGACAAATTCAATATTTGTTTTTGTTGTATCGCTTGGAGTTGATCAATTTAAAAACGTTTTGTTTATGTTATCAGTCTTCCACTTGCCTTAAATTGAACTCTAAGCGATGCAACAAACACAAATAAAAAATGAAGAAATTATGCTTTTTAAAATTGTGCATTGCTTCATCGACGCCTACGTTTCCACCAGCCTTCACGCTCCACTAGACACAACTAGAATCGTATTATTTACCTTCCCAAAATGTCAACCAACTACGAAGCAAATGCGCCCATCAGCAGGATACAAATCAATCGTGATATTTATTTTTCGACCATTAGACCTTTTTGATAGAATGTTAAGTACATTTAAAAGAAGTGTTAAACGGTTTTTTGAATTCTAATTCCCTGGTTTGAAATCTTGTAACTTTGAAATTGCCTACATCTACATTATTGTTATGATTATAGATGAACATATTATTGGGCTAAAATGCCTGTTCGCTTATCTTTAAAAATTAAATAAATAAATATGTATTGGAAAGGATTTGAACGTCCTCCTCAACTGTAGCTGTGAAACCAGTTTTCACATATCGAAATATTCATAAAGACCCACCATGAGTAGTCCGAGAAGTTTGAAGTTGTCTTAAACACGCGAAAAATGACTAACTTTTTCCTACCACTGCAGCGTGGAAAAAGTTTCGATTTTGTTACCCAAAGAGAAATGGAAAAATGAATCTTTCTTTACATTATAATAGAGTTAAAGCAAGAACTTTTGCAAAAAAGCAAAAGAATGGACAAAGGACCAAATTTGTTTAGTGGGTTTCTGTTGTTTGGTACATTTGTCAGTAGATTTTTGTCACGTTTTTGAATTTTTGACAATATTATGGTTAAAGAATCAATTCCTATAAATTGTGCTGATTCATAGAAAATCTCAAGATGAAATTTCATGCGTACAGATGGACGATTAGTTGTTGTCTGGATCATACCAATAAGGTCGGGTATGGCCTTACCTCTTCAGAAAGTTCATCCTTTTGTGAGATTAATTAAATTTTCCAATAAACGAAGGAATAACTGCATGGTCTAACCGGTATGTAAAACGTTTTGTACGTAATGTCCCTATCATGCATTTTATAGAAAGTTGCAACGCGAAATTCTATTCACCATCTGATACTCAACACATTCATTCCCCATCATCGAAAATATCGCACAATTTCGCTCATGCGCAAAAGCGTTGTCATTTCGTTTGAGAGAATATTTCTTTCAGATTTTAAAGGCACATGTTTAGTAAGAACTCGTGCTTTTATGAGTTGAATGATGATACGGTAAGTATTTTCGTGTTTTATTTTTCATTTGAGTTTATATACGTTTTCAGCAACGTTTCCGATAACGCGATGATTATGGGTAGAAATATTTTAAATTATTTATAGATTTTCGTAATTTGCCTATGGTGTGTTTATGGAGCAATAAAAGAACGAGTGAACGATTTTTGATTAACTTTTTTATTGTTATGAAGAATGCCTAGCCTATGCTTCAATGTAAGGTATAAACACATTCACCGTCTCTATTCTACGAATTCTTTAAATTACCCACATTCAGGGACATGAATTTTACAAAATAATTTATGTCGAAACTGTCAAAACACGTTGGTTTATTCATAGCTTGTAATTTTCAAAAGCGCACGCGGTTGAACAATACACACGATATTTAGACGATCGAGACGTGGATAAATATTAAAAGGGAAACATAACCAAAGACCCGTACGTATCAGAATAGATGTAACAAACAGAATAGATGTGGCAAAGAGACTCGAACCTATCTAAATATACAAATAAGCAAACAATACAACGTTTTCTGTTCTCTTATAACTGTAAGAATTTCAAAAATCCATAGAAATCACCCAAGGTAATGTCAAAGGCCCTACCGAAGTACGTCTCACACCATTCAAATCTAGAAAATCTTATATCCAAGGACTAAGTCTTTTTCCCTAAAACCCAGGAACACGTGTTATCTAAAATTTTATTGCCTACAACTTTGTCCTTGGAAGCAGCTTTCTACCTCTCATAGTTCTGGAGATCTGGGTCATCCTGCCTAATAGTGTAATAGGTTATATACCAGGATTGGACCATATTTCCCCAAAACCCTGAAACACGTGTTCGCTTAAATTTAATTCTCTACAACTTCGCCATTGGAAGCAACTTTCTAACTCTCATAGTTCTGGAGATCTGGGTCATACTGCCCAATTATGGAAGTGACCATATACCAGGATAGGGCCATATTTCTCCAAAACCCTGAAACACGCGTTCGCTTAAATTTAATTCTCTACAACTTTGCCTTTGACACTAAATCTCCATATTGCATAGTTAATGAAATATAGACGAAACACTGTTTTCGTTTATGGCCAAGAATTTCAATTTCGTCCATTCCATTGGTCGCAGTGCCCAGACCCCTGTACCTATTCCCACAAAATTTTTTTCCCAGTTTTGTGACATCAAATGTTTTCATTTGACACCAAAATGAGGAATTTCAGTGCTTTATTTGCTGACATATTTGCGAAAAAGCTTCACCGACCCTCGAAAAACCATGTTTTTGGTCACTTCCTCGATCATATCTCCGGAACCACTTCATCGATTTTGCTCATCTTCGAACAGGAATTATGAGAGGCATGTACCAGAGGTCTGCATGGTTAACTGTTTCACTATTTTTTTCAAAACAGAAAATGGTCTAAAATAAAACTATAAATATTTTTGGTTTTAATTTCAACCATAAAATATTTGGTTATATTGAATACTAGAAATTTTATGGTAATATTTTTTAACTAGACATAAATGGTATAAAATTAAACCATAAAATTTTTAGTTATATTTCAAACTATCGCGAATTCTTTGATTTGATGAGAAACGTCTAAATTTACAATTTTCTTGAAAACTCACTAGAAAAAAAAATGGTACTAATTTTCACCATTTTATTTTTTAGTATTATGGAATACTAAATTTTTGTTAGTTAAAAAAATGACCAGAAAATTAATGGTATTATTTTTAACCATTTTTATTTGGTTTATATTAATACCATTATTTTTTGGTACTCTGTAAAACCAGAAATAAAATAGTGAAACAGTTAACCATGCAGACCTCTGGCATGTACCTTTCAGGGAAAAAAAAGTTTAGTCTGATCGGTTGAGCCGTTTGGAAAAAAAAGTGGAGACGTCATTCGTCATCTCTAGACGATAATAGATGCATCCCCCCCACTCCCTCCTCGATCTACCCCATGTTACAATAAAATTGTTTGTAGTAAACGTATAGGACCTCTTGTATTTCGTACACAGAATTTCGTGTGACAGAATTACAACCAGATGGCAATCATTCCTTTAGCAAGGAGTTGGTTTTTTAGAAATCAGCCTTCTCCAACGTATAAAACCATCATCTTAATTTCCCAACGAAAATCACTCAAGACAAAGAAAAATCGAAGTGCTAACGGAAATTTTAAAACGAAATTTTCGCCAGAAGTTCCGTGACATTTTCCATCACACAAGCTGCTGTATCAATGGTGCTCCGATTGAAGTCAATTCATGTGTAGAGGTGAACTTTATTCCAAGCAATAATTGATAAGCCTTATTAGCACCGTTACCTGTACCTGTACTTCCGTTTGTAACATGTGAAAAATCAACCTGTAATTATTAACTTAAAATTCGTTTATATATTCGCTTAATATTCGTTTTATCATATTAGAATCCCTTAACAAAGATAAATGTTTGACCTAGACACTCAACCTCATAGTATCAAGCAAGCTTGCTAACCACTACGCTGTCGAGTTGCTATTGTTTGACCAATAATTGTCCTAAAATTAATCACCAACTATCGTGTAAAGTTGCGTACGGTGAGGTGGGCCTACACTAAGGACCCCACTCGAGTTATTGTATTGACAGATGGACGGACAGACAATATTTTTTTTTCAGAGAGGAGGAGTTTTTTACCCGTACGAAGAACTAAGTTCTTCGAAAATGGGTCTTATGCGTTTACCACGACATTTGTAATCACCCCAATTTCGACCCGGGAGTAGGGGTTTTTTAGATTTATCAGATTCGGTGGGTCCATTTCTGGTCCTTGAAACACAGATCTGATGATCCTTTGTTTCGTACCCCATTCATCATGTAAATCTCGAAAACCTCCCAGTTCCTACAAGGAACCTGTCTATAGCGGCAGGATCCATTTTTGGTACTGTTGCAGGTTGGACCACATGACTTCCTAGAGTCCTGAGCCTCAGTGAGGAGAACTTCGGGCATTCGCATATAACGTGAACGCCCGTTTCCTCACTTAGGCCGCAGGTGCAGTTGGGATCGTTGAAGATCCCCATTTTTGCCAGGTGCTTCTTCAGTCCGCAATGCCCGGCAATCGATCTCACCCAGCTTTTCATCGCTTTCACGCATGCCGAGTGTGGGATGGGTATAAGAGGTTCTGGCCCACAACTCAATGTTGATGAGCCTCTTCTCGCTAGCTCATCCGCTCTCTCGTTTCCCTCCACACCAGAGTGTTCGGGAACCCAGACAAGCGTGACCTGATTTCTTAGTCCCATCTGGTTCAGGGTTTCCTTCAGCTCTTTTACTCGCTCGGATGTCACGACAGGCGACATAAGCGCTTTGATCATCGCCTCACAGACTGTCGCATTTTCTCCACATGCCTCTGCTGGGAGTGCCTTCCACGCTCCCATCAGTGCCGCGAAAGTTTCAGCCTGAAAAACATCGGCGTATCCACCTAGGTGGTACCACCTCTCCGCCAACGGTTCCGGAGAAAATACTCCGGCTCCCGTACCTTCTGAAGTTTCAGAGCTCACAGTTCCTTCATCTGATAGGCAGCTTGGCCAACCTTCCAGCCATTCAGACCTGCTGGGTACGACAACCTCGAAACGCCTTACGAAGTCTGTCTCCGGTTTCATTCGGTCCCTAGGCATCGCTTAGACCTCGTTAGTGATAGTCTTCTTGATTTTCCCATGGCCCGAAATGAAATTTGGAGTCCAGAGATCGTTCTCAGACAGCCTATCCGCCGTAGCAAAAGCTTTCGCCTTCAATGCCACATGGACCGGTGGCAGGTTAATTAATGTCTCCATAGCCGACGTAGCTGTCGACTTCATAGCTCCGGTAACACAAATGCATGCCAGCCTTTGAATCTCATTCATCTCTTTCCTCGCACTCCTAATGTCGAGCCTCGGCCACCATACGACGTAGCCGTGACTCATCATAGGTCTGATAACTGCTTCATACATCCACAGTATAGCCTTGGACGGCAGGCCCCAGTTTCTTCCAAACGAGTTCCTGCATATCTACTAGAGCAAAGCTACTAGAGACTTGCGTTCAACTTACGATCGAGGATAACTCCCAGGTATTTCTACCAGGCTTCGGGAACGATATCTTTATTAAACAGCCTCAATTTCCCTACCCGTTCATGACCCGACGTTCTCCTGCAATCTTGTCCGGGTTCACTCTGAGGCCGTTGTCTCGGCACCATTCCTCTACTATCTTCGGCGAATATCTCATTCTGTCACCCAGCGTGCTCTCAAACTTGCCTCTGATCGGAATTGTCAGATCGTCCGAGTACCCTTGAGCGAAGATTCCTTCGACGTTCAGCCTCCTGATGAGGGAGTCCACGACCATACACCACAGCAGCGGGGATAGTATACCCCCATGAGGGCAGCCTCTAGCTGCCCAGAAACTTGCCTTGTGGCCACACACCGTTGCCTCAACTGCCCTGTTTCTGAGCATACCAGTAGGGGGTAAGGGGTAGCATTGATCATGGTCCTTAGATGACGAATCAGCAATAATGTCCATCCGTCTGTCCCCGCGATGCGCGTTAGCTAGAGTAAAACTCAACCAATTTTCAAAAACTTTTTTTCTCTGAACCGGAAGGGTAATTGAAAAAGCTTTTATGGGATTGAATCTGGACACTGTCTGCCCAAGGGTCGCTGAGCTAGGGTCGTTTAAGTGGTTTTTGGTCTTTTGTACACAACTCGAGTAAATTTTTTCCGATTTTCATAAATTGTTTTTTGTTTGAAAGGTGAAGATTGGTGGAACCTTTTCACTTTTTCTCAACGAAAGTAGAACGGAAATCGCTCTTCAAGGTTTCGAATGAAAGGTGTGGACATCAGTAAATCAGGAAAATTAAATTAGTGAAAATGTGTTGGTTCCCTACACGACAAGAACCTCGTATCTTCGTACGGCTCTAAACAAATGAACAATTCTTTTACCTCTAATTTGTTAAAGCTATGCAAAGCATATGATCGTAAGATTCAGATTATATAAAAGCTGAACTTGACATAATTTGAATCATTCCATGACCGGTTGTGATGATATACACATCATTATAAGACTTTATAGACCGTTTATACCTTTCGGTATGAGGTCTTCACGTCCGGTGATAATGGACCACCCTCCTATTCTGTCCCAAGGAGATGGTTTGTTCGCTCAGAGAAAGTCCCTAACTTCTAAATCTGATTTGATTAACCCGGGACCTGAGCATTCAGTATCTTTGGCAACCCATCCTCTGAACGTGCCCGCACTACCGCAGACGACTAACCCTTGCCCTAATGTCGTTCCTTATATGATTGTCTCACTGTTCCCTCCGATTCACCTTTGCTGTTCTCCTAAGTAGCCTCATATCAGAAACCTAAACGTCATGCACAAAGTAACCGCAGTCTACTCAAATTTCACTACCATATAAAATCGTTGGCCTTATTACTCAATTCCTTTTCATTTAATACATGCGACATGCGCTTGCTTACACGTGGTCTTAATTATTATATATTGTATAGGTTTTTTACATAGAGATTGACTCGTAAGACTTTTAATTATCTCACTTCCGTATGAAAATATTGGGCAGTCAATAAGGATGTGATTGGTTGATTGCAGATACAGCTGGGGTCGCTCGTTTGACTCCACTTAAACAGCATGTCGTCGCATTTTCCGTGGCCCGTTCGTAACCCATTTAGATTTCGAAGTATTTTACGGGGTAATGAAAACTTCGTGTCAATGTGTGGACTCTCGTCCGATTCTCGCATCCAGTTTTTGTTGTAAGAGGATAAATGGGATTGATAAATCTGGAGCAAATAAAAGACACGTCTGTACAGTTTGATAGTTACACAGGAATAGAGCTTTATTATACTGAATGTCATTCTAGATAGGGCTTACACATAACAATTATAGCAGCTTGAAGTTAGTTCGGATTATCATCTTCCAACAGTTTTCCAAGATCTCAAAATTGCTTTCGTGTAACTGGCATGGCGTGCCGTTGAGATAAGTTGCTTACATGACTTTAATCTGTTTGGAGGGGCTACCACAATATCGTGATGAAGTGGTATGCTGTTATTGTTAATGGCCTTGCGATACTCTTTCAACAGTAAGTTTTGCCTCCTTAGATGTGGAGGCGGGGTACATTGCTAAGTGCTGGTAACCAGGACAGTGGTGTCGAAGAACGGTGCCCGTAATGATTCGCGTCTTAAAGAGGTGTACGGGTCGACCTTTTTTTTCAAATGAAAATGAAAATTTCAAACCCGAAACCTTGACCCGAACGATTTCATTTGAATTTATTTTTTAGGGTCGAGTCGGATTTTTTTAGTTGAAATCTTGAAACCAGTTCGGGACGGGACTTTAGTCGAGTTTCGGGCGGCCCGGGGCCTGCTCACCTCTATACTGAAGATGTCGCAAACGATGAAATCAGCAACATTTTTGTTCTTCAGATTTGTTGAATATTTTGGCTTTTTTTTTAAACGATGAACAAGAGCTTATCTTAATGTTTCTATGTAAAGCAGTAGGAATGAGTTGAAAAAAGAAAAATATAGAACAACAGAGAGTGCTCGGTCCCAATACCCTTAGGCCCTCGATAACCTCTTAAAACTTAGTCGATCACCATGGAACGGGTTAGCTCAGTGGTAAGGTACTGGCTTTCCACCAAGAATACCCGGGTTCAAGCCCGGTGAGGACAAAATTCTGTATAGGATTTTTCTTCAATTTGTAGCATGAAAGTAACGTTCCTAAGCATACCCAAGCTTCTAAAAATGGGTAGTTGTGGTGTTTGGTGTCCATAACGAACCGTACACAGAAGAATGACATGTATGACGTCACCCATACACGATGAATTCTGTGTACAGATATCTGAGTCTATCTTATGGCGGAGATATAATGATCACCAGATGAAATCCTATATGTAGCTGCAATATATAGGCGTGGTTCGGAATTCACGTTAAGCATGTGGTCCAACAAACATATTAATGGTTGCTCACACAAATGCCCTAGAAAAAGGTATTTCAGTTATGTGTGATACACTGCATTTACGGGCTCGTTTAGAATAAGCATAGTTAAGTCGGAGGCTTGAAGATGTATCGTAATGTCCGGGCCCAAACAGCGAGACTCATTTTGCGTGTACGGCTTCTGCCGGAGGCTAGAAGATGTATGGTAGTACGTGTGCTCAGACGTCGAGGCTTATTCAGCGTACCGGTTACAACTATGCGTTCTGAAATGGGAGCATTTAAATGTGGGAATCTAACTAAGACAGAATACATGACTAGGTTTTTTTTTTTTATATAAGGGTGAGGAAATCTTCATAGACACCCGGTCTTTCTGAACCAAGGTAGTGTTGGATTCCATTCTTCAATGACCTACCAACTAAAACCTCCTTCCTTAGTCTTCGTGCTCTCTTCTCCCCGGAACCGCCTCACAGCATTACTTCGGGGAGGAGCTGTGCTTGCGCACCTACTCTCTTAGATCAACTGCCAGTCTTCTTTGATCGTCTCTCCATGCAATTTGCAGCTTCGTCATTATTTTCGCAACTACATTATCCGCCACTATCCACACCTCCTCATCGCGGCACATCTCCGATATTATGTTTTCGGCACTTACATCTGGCCTACTCACAGTCAACAGCTCGCCTCGTTCTTGTTCGAAGCGGGGGCAGACGAATAACACGTGCTCCGCAGTCTCTTCCTGCCTATCGCATGTCGTGCAGAAAGGTGACTCCGTGAATCCACACCTGTGCAGGTACTTCCTGAAGCATCCGTGACCAGACAGAAACTGTGTCAGGTGGAAATTAACCTCTCCATGTTTTCTCTGTACCCATGTCGTTATTTTTGGTATGAGTCTATGGGTCCACCTTCCC
>CM055406.1:130820783-130854704 GCA_029228625.1 Pseudolycoriella hygida
TCCATGCACTTGAAGCACCTTTCTAACTGCTGGGTTACCCTTATCGGGCATACGGTCCAGCCCACCTTTACCTTTCCGATTTTCAAAATCTTTATCGCTGCGTCCACCGGGAGTTTTATTTCCGCCGTTTGGAGTTCGTCTCTCGCTTTCCTCATACGGATAGTCATTGACTCTATCTCGTCATTTATATTACCTTGCTCTTTCAGAGCTTTTCGAAGGTCTTCGCTTGTCGTGATCTCGTCCATATATCTACATTCGATCGTGGCCATGTGGGACACCGCTCTCACTTTTGCTGACTCGCCCAGTGAGCTCTTGACTAGATCTTTATAATCTGCACTTTTAATCTCTGGGCCCTTCTTAAGTTCAAACAACATTTCACCCTTCTGCGTTCGTCTTATTCTCGAGACGTTTTCGCCCAGGTCCTTGAGAGTTTGGTCGTCCTTTATTTTTTTGAGGATTTCAGCGTACGTTGTTCCTTCTTCCGCCGCCACTATCAGAGCATCAGCCTTCGGTCATACATGACTAGGTGGAATGATAGAAGAGTAACGGGGAAGGAAGAAAGGATCATAGGATCTGTGTTTCAAGGCCAGTTGGCCGCCTCGACCAGAAAATCTAACAGCTCATAGACTCTATTCTGTTCAATTCCTAATTGGATGGTGACGAAAGGCAGATACTACGTTCTTAATTTCATCAAAATTCAATCAATACATAAGTGTCTCGCCATTAGTAACTCCGAAAGAAGCTTGGAATTTTTCAAAAATCAAATAAATGTTGAAAATTGAAGAGCGTAGGGTTCTTCAACTGTTATAGAATCAAAAGCAATGGAATTCACAGTTTGGTGTGAAGGTCCGAATTCTTCGGTAATTAAATTCGGTACTTTAAGGAATTAATTTCCACATATGAAATTCAAATGTACCCAATTGATAGTTCAACAAAATATGTTGGTTGAATTTTATTGAATGTCAATAAAGTTTTTTTAAATATTCAAACAACTGCTCTATCTTCGGTCATACAAACATTTATACACATCGTAATTCTAAAGAAAAACAGACAGAATTCCCTTTTACCTTTATCAAAAATCGCTTGAAGGTATTTCGTGATGTTTTTTCATGAAATGTCCCCATAAAAAGCTATATATAAATCAATGGGCCAGACATAACATAAAAAGATCATTTTTCATTATGCCTATGAAAGTCACATATAAACCTCCATATACGATAATAGTCTTGTACCTTACAGTCTAAATATATAGAAAAGTAGCATTGAGAACCCAAAAAACGCATGAAAAAAAAATCTTATTCAAAAGAGAATAAGAAAATATGTTTCGTAGGGGGTGTAAGGTATTGTATCACGAAAAAAGGAAATACCAGAAAATATCCCATTTAAAGGATATTTAAATAAATTTATGATGTGCGTTTTGTATATTATTATAAGTGGTTGTTCTGGCAGTGGGTATAAAGAGGAAAGTCTTTCACAATGTCGACGAAATACCATTAATATCAATATTTGGAAAATTAATTTATATAAGTTTGAGACAAGTCCCTACAGAAGAGACATAAAAATGTTTATAAAAGGGATTATGTGGTTGACTTTATTATGGTGTATTAAATTTTTATTTACGCAAGGATTTATAATGTCAAATAATAGAAGAAATCCATTGGATTTGTCATAAATAATACCGGCCGTCCAGAAGTGACTGTTTATTATGTTGCAGATTATGAGTAAACATTTTTTTTGTTTTTAATAATTTGTTTATTTAAGCGGCTTCAACAGATGTGACTTCTACGAGGTATTGTTATTTCCTATAACGCCTGTAACCAAGATAAATTACCCATGTTTTGTTTGTAGATGAACTCCGTGTCTGGGTGCATTTTTCAACACACTCGTGGAAAACACATGAATATCTTACTAATGTGCTGCACACGTCACTTCATATTTTTGTTCGATTGACGTAAAAAATTGCTTACCTCCGCTCTCAAAACTCCGTTTTTATTACAAGGCCTGAGATCAAGTGATATTTTGTCCAGTCTCTTCACAAGACAGTGACAACTGATACATTTATTTTGTAAATTTACACAATTTAAGTAATTAGACCTTAGACCATACACAAAAACTTTGGCTGAATATCAACGTTTTTCAGACACCCGTTTACCTTTTTCAGGTGTACAAAGAAAAAACTAAAAACACGTGGTTGCAAAAATTCTACTGATACCACTGGTAGTGCATCATAGATGGCACCAAATGAGTTAGGATGATTCGTAAGAGATTATAGCCCAGTAAGCAAAAAAAAACTGTGGATCACAAGCACCCATGGCATAATCATTATCATATATGGTCACCGAATCTGTTGGGTCTTATACACACCCATATCCCCCGCATACATCTAATCCTACATGGTACAAGGCCTCAACACACTATAATTACTAGATGGCAATGTATGTAAAGTTAGGTAGGATGAAATAAGAATGAAATGTAAAAATACTTGAAGATGTAACCAAATAATAAAAACATATGTATTTTTACATTTCATCCTACCTAACTTTACATACATTGTCATGAAAGGACCCGTGCGTATCAGAATAGATGTGGCAAACAAAGTTGATGTTACGAAAAGACTCGAATGTATCTAAGTCAATATTGCCTTAACTCTTAAGTGTATGAAATTACGTCCACATTAAATTGTATTGGAAATTGCCGAGAGGGCAATATTGAAAAACCCGTCCGAAGAAAAGCCTTCCGAAAGTACAAAATTGACCCCCAAACAGACAGGAACGACCTGAGGCCCACCTCAGCCCTAAGCACAGGCACCGGTTCCAAATTTGCTTTTGAATATAATTCGGTACTCGATTACCTCTCAAATAGAAAAAGAATCAACAAAATCAGTTAGGATTTATCCAATTTATGTAAGCAAAGACGTTGGGCCCTAGTAGAAACTCAGTTTTAGGGTCCTGAGTGCAAGGGTTTCCAATCAAAACATTTTCTGCCATAAAACGGGTCGACCTTTCGATCAAACAAAATTTGAAAATAGGAAAGATTTACTTGAGTTATGTACAAAAATATGTAGAGCGCTAGCAGAGACCCGTTTTTAGTACCCTAGCTATATCCTAGTGCCCAACCTAAAAAAAGTTTCTTCTACAAATAGTAGGATTCGTTTTCATTTAAGACTTTAGGAGAAAAACGTTACAGAAAATTGCGACTTTTTTCATACAAATTTTCATTAGTAGAAAAGATTCCGACAGATGGCTCTTTAGTAAGCAGTGTGCACTCTTAATGGCGTACCTGCGCTGTGGATACTTTCGTTATGCTTTAAAAAAACAATGAAATAACCAAAGTAAAAACAAAAACATAACTAAAGACCCGTACGTATCAAAATAGATGTGGCAAACAGGATAGATGTTGCAAATAGACGTGAATGTTTCTAAATATAGAAATAAGCAAACAATCTAATATTTTATGTTCTTTAATAATTATAAGAATTTCAAAGATCCATATAAATCACCCAAAGTAATGTCAAAAGCCCTACCGAAGTAGAAGTACGTCTGAGACCATTGATTTTGATGACCGTAATGTTCTCTTCTGCACCATATCACAAAGAGGATCAACGTAGTTTCTCCAAGAAATCCTGAATCTTTTTTCTCACCAAGTTTGCTTTTAGTAGCAAATTTCCAAATGCCATATTTCTAGAGATATGCGTCATCCCTCCCTATTCTAGAAGTTGCTTTATCCTTGCTTTTTCCCTAAAACCCTGAAACGCGCGTTCACTAAAATTTTATTCTCTATAACTTTGCCTTTGGAAGCAACTTTCTAACTCTCATAATTTTGGAAATATGGGCCATCCCTCCCAATTTTAGAAGTGGCTATATCCCCGGATTGGGTCATGTTTCCGCAAACCCCTGATACAAGTGTTCCTTAAAATTTAATTCGCCACAACTTTGTCTTTGGAAGTAAATCCCTATCTTTCATACTTAACCTCATGTTGACGAAACCCCATCTACTATCGTATTAGGGAGAAACTGAACTTCGCCTATTCCATTGGTTCCACTGTTCAAACCGCTCAATCGATTTCCACTAAAATTTTGTCCAATCTTTACGAGGTCAAATCCTTTTATTTGAATCCAAAATGAACAATTTCCGTGCTATATTTCAGAAAAAAATTTCACCGACTCTCGAAAAATCATGTTTTGGTCACTTTTTTGACCATACCTCCGGAACCACTTGACCGATGATGCTCATCTTCGAACTTGAATCATAGGACATATGTACCTTTCAAAGGAAAAAAGTTTAGGGTGATTGGTTGAGCCGTTTAGAAAGAAAAGTGGAGAACAGACGGGCATTTTTTTTTTGCTGATTCGTCATCTCTGCACGATAATAAATGTATCCCTTCCAATCCCACCTCGATCTACCTCACGTCACAATAAAGTTGTTTGTAGTAAACGTATAGGACCTTTGTACTTCGTACGGGTCCAAAAAGACGAATCGTCGAGACGGACATCAAAATTTCTACTTTAATTCCACATTGTTTCATTATCACCTTTTCCTGATAGTTACGAAAATAATATCAGCGAATTCATAAAGAGAGCGAGAAAATGTTCGTAAGTTTTCAGTTTTTGTTCTTGATTTGCTTAAAAAATAAAAACCTTTTGGCGTATTCATTGGTAGATAAGATATGCATTCACGACGTTTCAAATATTTCGCAATAGAATAAAATGTAACGTTGCCAACTCAACTTACAAAATGTAGCCGGGATGAGGGTAGTTCGGGTAGTTATAAAACTTAAAATAAACTTTTTCGTAATGAGCAATTCAGGAAAGTTTCGTCTTAAAATGTTGTCTATATGTTACATAAACAAATTTTATTTCTGCTAATAAGGCTTTTTTTAACTACTTCAACGGTTAAAACTGTGTATAGAAAGAAAATCTTGTTTTACAACATCTTAAACGATGTAGAAGAGTTATGGCTTGCATAGCTACTTTGCTGGGTGCTCCTGGATAATCAAAAGAGTAATTGTTTGTTTTTTGCTTGCGATGAAGTAAATTAACGGGTTAGTGATTTTCTATGCTTTTTTTTAATGTTGAATTGAGGGAAGTTTAAAAGTTTTGTTTTTTTTTTTTTACTTTTTCAACTCTATTCCGGATAAAACTTATGAAAGTTACAACAACTATAAGTTAGCTCTTACCTGTACCAAATCCGTATTTATCAAAGAGTCCTTTAATTAATTAACATTTTGCTGAAATGAAATATTAACGGAACTTTTTTACTACAATATTTTGGCAAAAAGAATTTCTGGGAAATGTAATGGAGACACGAGCAAATACAATTTATTTAAATTTAAAAAAAACATAACCAAGGACCCGTACGTATCAGAATGGATGTGACCAACAGGATAGATGTTGCAAAACGACTCGAACGTATCTAAATATAGAAATGAGCAAACAATCCAATGTTTTGTGCTCTTTTATAACTATAAGAATTTCAAAGATATATAGAAACTACCCAAAGTAATGGCAAAGGCCCTACGTCTAAGACCATTGATTTTGCCTAAGTTTTCTCCTTCGCACCATATCAAAAAGAGGACAAACGTAGTTTCCTCCAGAAATCCTGAAACTATTTTCTCTAAAATGTAATTCTTACCAGCTTTGCCTCAAGAAGCATACTTCAAACTGCCGAAATTTTATAGATATGTGTCATACATCACAATTCTAGAGGTTGCAAAGTAAACCCCTAAAACACGTCATCATCATCATCATCAAACTTTATAGACCGTTAGTACCTTCCGGTGTGAGGTCTTTCTGCCGCAACCCCAGATTGGTGAACTATCGTCCTCCATGCCCTCCTATCGCCCGCCAAGGAGATGGTTTGTTCGCCCAGAGAAAGTCCCCTAACTTCTAAATCTGATTTAATTGAATCGATAAACCTTCTCCTTGGTCTACCTCTTGGCCTAACACCCGGGACTTGTGCATCCAAGATCCTTTTCGGTAGCCTGTTATTACCCATCCTTTGAACGTGCCCGAACCAGCGCAGACGACTGGCCCTTGCCGCCTCTTCCACTGACGAAATCTCTAAATTTTCCCTAATGCCGTCGTTCCTTATATTATTATCCCACTGCTCCCTCCTATTAACCTTCGCTATATTCCTAAGAACCCTCATATCAGAAACCTCCAGGTCATGCACGAGATATCCGCAGTCAACCCAACTCTCACTACCATACAGAATCGTCGGCCGGAATATTGACCTGTGAATAGCTAACTTCGTTTCGCTACTTAATTCCTTCTTGTTGAACACGTGCGACCTCAACTGACTGGCCACCGCGTTTCCCATTTTCCTCCTTTCCTCAAATTCCCTAACCAACTTGCCATCCTCTGAAAAAATGGTTCCTAAGTACTTGAATTCAGAAACCTGCTCCAGCTCCTCCCCATTTAACTTGCAAGCTATCTCCTTCCGAGATTTGCCTATAGGCATAACCTTAGTTTTCCCTACACTTATCTTCATCCCATACTCCTCACATGCAGCATTCAGGCAGTCAATCCCACCCTGTAACTCCGCGGTACTATCTGCCAACAGAATCAAGTCATCCGCATAGGCCAGAATTTTCATTATTACCTCACCCACCTTGACATTTCCCTGCAAGTTCGCCTGCTTGATGATTTTGTCCATGAAAATTATGAACAGAAGCGGGGAAAGACAACAACCCTGACGAACGCCCTCTTTAACCTCGAAAGACTCGCTAATTTCGCCATCTATTCTCACCGCGGCCCTGCTTTCTGAGTAAATACTCTTAATGGCACGCAGTAAACCCCCATTGATACCGTACTCGCTAAGAATCCCGAATAGCTTCTGCCTTGGTACCCGGTCGAATGCCTTCTCCAAGTCGATGAAGCATAAGTATAAGTCCCTGTTCTTTTCATAAAGCTTTTCGATAGTCTGTCTGAGGCAGAAAATCTGATCCTGACATCCCCTCAGAGGCCTGAAACCACCCTGAATCTCATCCAGTACTCCTTCCACTATGTTCCTAACCCGGTCAACAAGTACACCCGTGTACACCTTACCTACCACGCTCAAGAGCGATATCCCCCTGTAGTTACTGCAAACCTTACGGTTGCCCTTCTTATAAATTGGAGCAATAACACCGAAGCTCCAGTCAGCAGGTACTGTTGAAGACCTCATGGCCAAATTGAAAATCCTACAAAGCCATTGGATCCCACCTGATCCGCTATACTTAATAAATTCCGTCCTAATTTCATCCACCCCTGCGGATTTTCCTTCCCTTAATCTGCCGACCTTCCGGGACACCTCATCCAGTGTAATTTCCTCCTCCACCTCCGAGCTAGGACCTGCCTCCCTCCCATTTTCTTCTACCTGATTGACAGATGTAAATAAATCCTTAAAGTAATGCCGCCAAGTCTTCAAGACTTCACCCCTATCTGTAATTAACTCGCCGTCTTTATCTAAAATACTACTACATCCCTCTTTCACGCCACCGCGCCTAATGCCCTTAATCATCGACCAAAATTTCTTACCCCTGCCTTGACCTGCCCTTTCCAAATCCTCCCCAAACTTTTTCCCCTCCCGGTCCTTCGCTTCCCTGACTAGATCCTTAACCAGTTGCCTACAAGCCTTATAAGCCTCCCACTTCGCCACCGTCCTGTCCTGTAACCAAATCAAGTATAGTTTCCTTTTCTCCAATACAGCCCCCCTGATATCGGCGTTCCACCAACCCGTCTTTTTGTTTCGACCCCCGCTAGCGACACTGCCCAGACATTCCTCAGCCAGATCCAAGACAAATTTCTTAAAATTCGCCCACTCAGCCTCAATGTCCCCGCAGTCAGCTGGAAGCCCCTCAAATCCTTCGGCGAATTTTGCCATAAAACGAGACCTAACTGCCTCTTCCCTAAATTTGCCCACACGAAATTTGCGACTTACCACCTTCTTCCTTTTAGTCTGACAGAGTTTACCAACCGACAGATGGGTACCCAAAAAGTAGTGGTCAGAACCGAAAGTGAAACCCCTGAAAACACGTGTGTCCCTGACTACCTGTCTCCTGTCCTGCTCTATAATCATGTAATCAATAATGGATTTGTGACCCAAACCCTCATTGACGTACGTATACCGATGGATCCACTTGTGCCTATAGAAAGAGTTGGTTATTGCTAACCCATTGAAATCACAAAAATCCAACAACCGTTTACCATTTGAATTCAGTGTTTCTTCCCCAAATCTACCCACTACCTTCCCATACCCTGAGTTGCTTTTAAAGTTTCCTATTCTTGCATTGAAATCCCCCAGCAAAATCAATGATTCATTTCCCTTTTTGCTAACTACGTCCCCTAGTTGTTCGTAAAAAGTGTCCAAGTCAGTAGCATCACTACCATTGCAAGGGCTATATACGCTAACCAAGCGATAAATTCCACCCGCTAACTTTACAGAGACCCACATCAGCCTTTCATTTACGAAACGAACATTTAGGACAAATTTGATCAATTCCTTCCTGATAGCGATTCCAACCCCCCAGTTTGCCCTACCAGACTGAACTCCGGACAAAAACACCTTATACCCGCCCACGTGCTCTTCCGTCTGTCCCTTCGTCCTAACGTCACTCAACGCCAATATGTCTATACCGTAGTCCTTAGCCAGATCAACTAATTCCTCTCTGCGATCCCGAAAACCCCCATTAACGTTTAGACTTCCAATAAACAAACCATCAACCATTTTGCATTGCCTGATCGTCAACGATGGGGTACCTAGCAAGTCGAGCGTTGGTCGTACCCCGTATCCAACACCCGTCCGAGGCTGTGTTGAATTGTTTTTACCGAGAATGAATACAGTGGGACGGCCTGGTAAGCCGAACCGCACCGGAAGTACAAGTTTTAATGGGTACCAAGAACGACCGTCTGGAATGCAATGTGTTCGTTTGTTTATATTTTTTACCAAACGGATTGCTATACATATAGCGAAGCCATCAACCGAAATTATGATCATAAACATTTTACTAGAAGTAGGATGCCGAGACAAATAAAGTACACAGGTTTGATTAGATTGTTTAGCAAAACGTTGATTCGAAAAACATCACAAGATTGAGGTTATGTTAACGAGACGCCATGTCATTCGGAAATTAAAATGTAAATGTAATTGAAATTCCAAAAACAACAAAATTGATATTAGAACGCGCATATCGCACAGAAAACAATCCAAAGCTCATTTTGTAAGCAATAGAGAAAGTGAAAAATAAGAGAAACCCAGCAAATACCTGCCACGTTGCATTCGAATCACAATGCAATTGAAACACGCAAAAAGAACAATAAAACCCGCGTTATGATTTGAGTGATCCGGCACCCAACACAAAAACAACTAATAAAAATTAAATTAATTAAAAACAAAACCCGGATCGAAACGTAAAATTGTAAAAATAAACAAAACTTACACAGAGCAAACCAAAACACGTCTATCACGGCGGCCATTTTGACTTGACTTGACTTGAAAAACACGTGCTCTCTAAAATTTTATTCTCTACAACTTTGTCTTTGAGACTAAATCTCCATATTGCATAGTTAAGCAAATATAGACGAAAAGCCATCTGGCTTGAAAGCCATTGAGTTTAATTTTGTCCATTCCATTGGTCCCAGTGACGCGATTTCCACAAAAAATTTTTATCAGTTTTGTGACATCAAATGCTTTCATTTGACACCAAACTTAACAAGTTCCGTGATATACTTGCTGAGATATTTGCGAAAAAGTTTCACCGACGCTCGAAAAACCATGTTTTTGGTCACTTCTTCAACCATACCTCCGGAACCACTTGACCGATTTTGCTCATCTTCAAACTTAAATCATGTGACATATGTACGAGGGGTGACGCACTTCTGCGGTTTATGGAATAAATGGAATAAATGGGAATAAATGGAATAAATGGGAATAAATGGAATAAATGGGAATAAATGGAATAAATGGGAATAAATGGAATAAATGGGAATAAATGGAATAAATGATAATTTTTTCAAATTCGTCAAAACCTCAAATAGACTTGATTTTGATGGCAACGCACACAACAAACCATACTAATGTGTCAAAAAGTGAAAAAACCCACTTTTGAAAACTTAAAAGAATTTTTGCTGAAAAATGGAATAAATAAATTTATTCCATTTATTCCAAAAAAAGTAAAATTTAATCTCAAGATGGTTTAAATGCTTTATGATTTATGCAAACCTTTTCTTGAACTTATTTGTCTAACTTGTGATGTGTTTGGTTCAGATATTTCGCAAAAACAACAAAAAAAATTTTGGGAATAAATGGAATAAAAGAATAAATGAAATAAATGGCATAAATGAAGTGCGTCACCCCTAGCATATGTACCTTTCAGGGTAAAAGCAAAAGTTTTGGGTGATAGGTTGAGCCGTTTAGAAAAAAAGTGGAGACGGACATTTTTTTTGCTGATTTGTCATCTCTAGACGATAATAAATGTATCCTCCCCTCCCCACTCCTACCTCGATCTAGCCCATGTTACAATAAAATTGCTTGTAGTGAACGTATACCCGAGTAAAAGTTTGAGTTAAAAACAGGCCAAAAAAAATTTTTCAGGCTGAAGCATAACTTTTTTTCGGATTTTTTAACCTGTAGGACCTTTGTACTTCGTGCGAGTCCAAAAAGAAAACAAAATGCTTGCCAGTCCCGTACGATTTTTGTAATAGAACCATGCAATGTTAATCAACATAAACTGTTTAATATTACAATTTGCTCATGACACGACGTGACATTTCAACGGCTTAAACACGTTCTAAGAAAAATTTCAGTTAAAGGGGAACACACTGTAGATACTGTAAATCTGATATGCGTCAATATGTGTCGATTGTGAAAAATATGCGAAAAAAATTCGCGACGAACTCTGTTTCTGACCGTATATAGAAAGGTGCTTGCTTCTTATTATTATTCCAGGCGTGCGAGTGTCAGGAGATCTTTTTTCACCCATTCTCATTCAGTGTGTGCTAAACTTAAGAGTGCGATTGTACTCCGATGAATAGAGGTTTGGCTACAAGATGCCTAGCAAAAAACCGAAATACATTAAAACCAGTGCAACAAACGAACCTGAAGGTAGAGAAACTAACCAAATTGAGTTGGTATTGCCTTCGTTGTGAAAGGTCGACGAGCGATTCCATAATTGACGTAAACGCATGTTATTATGACTCATCCGAGTAGAGGGTGAGCTACAAGGTAGAACAATCGAAAATGGGCAGCGCATGATTTTCTTTATCGCAGAAAGGAAAGTTGAAATGAAAACTTGCTCCGCAGTCAGATAAACCACCTTCTGTTGGAGACACCTCATCGAAGACAAAAACTGTTGGAGAGCAAATGTCAATTCTGATCACTATTTTTGGTGATGGCAACGATAAGGGCACACCTCGCCCGGTTTCATATTGGACAACATATCTTGAGAATATTAGCACAAAGCTTCGACAGAAACACCGCGCTCAACTAAAGGCCGTTCCTCATACCGGCAAGCGGTGAGTGAAACGATAAAATAAGGAGCAACTTCCAAAGAGCAGAGGAAAAACGAGGTAGCTTATGAGTAGCTCTTAGAACTTTTTCATGTGAGGAATGAGGTTCGTCGATTAATGACTTATTCGTATAGCCCCAAATTACCAAACAAAGTGACGCTGAATAGTCGAGAAATAAATGGATCTGAGGATCCTTACAAATTTTGAGATCATGATCATCCCCACTGACAAATTCATCAAAATCACCAAGACGCGGGCGTAAATTTCAATTTTCATCTTATTTATAAGCTAAGCTTAATCTTCATTTGTGATGAGATTATCTCGTTGCTCCTTACGAAAACCCTCATGTCAGAATCCTCCAAGCCGTGAACTAGAAACTCGCAATCTACTAAACACTCTCTACCATGCACAATTGTTTGTCTATGTATGTTGGTCTCTGTGGTCTCTTTTTTGTCTCACGATTCTGACTCAAAAACGCTCTATAATAGTTTTGACACGTTATCCAATGGGTAATCGACACGTGTCACACGTACCACGTGTATGATATACGTGTCGCAAGTATGTTATAAATATGGCCTTAACACATTAGTTAAAATAGACCGGCCGTTCGGAATGAAAATTTTAGCATAATAGTGTGAGTAAATATTGTAAGCATGAATGTGTTAGTGATATTTGCGAACGAAATTGTGTAATAGTGTGAGTGTGTACCATAAGTATGAATGTATAAGTGAAATTTTATATATTACATATTATATATATTACAGGAATATTACAGGAATGGATCATAAGCTTGTGCAACTTTCTTATTTCTCTTTTATCTCCATTTTCATATATTCGCATGTATTTTGTTCATGTAACACCGGTTTTTTTCATGAAAAGAGGTAAAACGAAACGTTGCACAATCTTATGATTCTCTACTTGTATGTATATTCAGTTTACTTTTCTTCACTTAATTTTGCCCGAACGGCCGGTCTATAATAACTAATATGTCATTGGGCTAAGGTCTACCTCCGGATTATTTGTATCTTACGGCGTTCTGGATTAAAATCCACTTTCAGATTCTATGAACACTGCTCAAAGAATATAATACAAGTACAAACTTTATTTTGCTAAAGACCTTATTCACCGACTCATTAAAAAATAGACACCTTCGAGTTGGATAAAAACGTGTTTTACTACAAATTTCATATCCGTTCATATGACAATGTTCCAAGAACAAACACCTGAAGTTCTTTTTTTTAACACTCAAGACACTTTACTTTTGATCTCAACATGGAAATTAAAACAGAATCACGCCACGCATTTATCCAAAAGAGTGATTACCAACACGGCTTCTGTGTATAAAATTATAATTGCAAGCAAAATTTAATATTTATTCGTGCATCGCAAAATTTATACATGAAATAATTATATTCATTAAACGTTGTACATATAAGACAACAAGCTATAGAATATGAGGGTATATTTTAAGCAAGCAAAAATTATTATCTTCTGGAGATGATGATAACAACAACAACACCAAAACAACAGCAACAACAACAAGAACCAAGAACATTTATACGACATCTTTCCACATATGTATTCTATACACGTTCGCATTATCATAGTAAAATGACGGATAATTTCTTGCCTTCTGGTAATATTATTAAAGTGCTTGCTCGAATGGGTGTCACTTACCATAAAGATCCTACGCCAATCTTTACGGGTCATTTCAATTTCGATATTTACAGATGCTGTTTTTTATTTTCAAAATGAACTCAAGCTGCTCCGGAATGAATTCATTATTGATAATGAACGTTGGATGAATATTTTTCATAATGTTTATGTAACACCCGGTGTACTTACTTAGTGCTACAAGTCTTTATTCTTCGTATAAAAACACATTTATGTGACACATGAAATTACTAGCATTATTTTACGCTGCAAAATATTTCGACGATATTTCCCCTTAAAAAATAAAAATCACCGTAAAACTACGAATTGTTCAAGCCTTGCGAATGAAATTTTAAAACTCAAATCAATCAAAGCGCCCACCCAAAATGTATTCGGCGCGAATTCATCTTTTAATTATCAGTCTTGAACCAACATTTAATTCAAATCCAACTCGTTCGAAATGGAAAGGATTTCCATACATCAGACACATTTAGCCCACAATTTGCATAAAAATTCGAAAACTCATCTGCAATAGAGTGGAGTGTTTTAAAAAAAAATCCATAATTCCCATAACCGTTCTGCATGCATAACATTAGTAATAAACTACTACTCATCTCGACTTCCCAAGTAAAACGTTGTACCGCTAGGCTACATGTGTATGAGCTGGAGCTATACATTCATTTTTAAAAAGGTACTTAAAAATATTAAATAAAAGCATTAAGAACTGTATGTCTATGAGATATACACAGCCGACATTAGCGGTAAGCCAATGATTTTGTAAAATGTTTATCGCAAGGTTGTTACTTCCTGAGTCTCAGAAAGTTTACTAGGGGATGCGAAAGTTTCCTTTAAAAAAAAAAGAAACTTTTCCCGGCTGCAGCGACTAAATCTTTAGAGGAATTATTGTTTTTCAGTAAATCACTTCCTTTGAGACAAGCTAAGATAAGATAAGATAAGATAAGAATTTATTTCTACATCATGAAATCGATACAATTCGTATTTTACTTTGAAATTGTGGAACTCCACTGTTTAACAACTGTAAAGGAGTAAACCAAAAGAAAAAAAGACTTAACAACTAGAAAAATTATAGTAATGATAAAGAGATACATTGAAATTTTCTTGAAACTAGATTATGTACAACTTAAATACTAAAAAGACTGGAATAGGAAAAATATTTGAAATCCAAAACGACAACTTTGTGATATCGGCAAACAGCAAGAAGGGGTGGAAACTACGCGAGATGGATACAGCAGGGCAGGCACCGTGGGACGAGCAAAAAGGAGAAGTGCCCCCTCATATCACAGTATTCAGCATCACAACCTATTAAGGACCAATCCTTGTATGTGCTCACACTCGAATGCCACACTCAATCAAGAGGCAGGGTATTGATTTTTTAATAGCCATAACTTCAGCTCTGTCTTAAAGCGTGTCGGTGAGGCATTCTTTATTGATTCAGGCAGCGAGTTGTATAGACTACATCCCTTCACAGAGATTGCCCTCTTGCCCCCCACCGTCTTGACTGCTGCTTGTCTCAGAAAATGCCTTTTACGAGTATGGTACCGGTGGGTTGCAGTTTTGAAGTCGATTGTACTGTAGGTCAGGTTGTGAATGACCTTTCTAACTTATTTGCCATTTACATGATCCTCAGACATTAACACATCTAGAACTGTTAAGACGCTTAAAGTTGCGTCCCAATTCCCAATCAGTGTTTGATGCTTTGTATGCCAACCCCAAAAGATACTTCGTTTCTCTATCCAATAACCCGTCTCTTTACATATATTTAATATCTGTGAGGTACGCATTTTTTCAAAAACTAACTAACTAAATAGGAAATTCTTTTCGTTACTACTTTCATGAGGTGTGAAATTAAGAGGTAGTCACAATGGTATGCTTGAATTTACACTCAAAATTAAGGTACTCGTGATCGCAGGACACACACAATTTACAGGCTTTGATATTTCTATAGGCAAAATTAACTTTAACATCACCGCGTTACTTTCGGACTAGTTTTGTCTTCTGTTACCGAGAATGACTCACATCTCCGATCAAAGTTACCACAATATTTGGACGTTTCTTTGACCATCACTTTCGATTAGTTGAATCGAAGAAAAATAAATTTCCAAGTTTGTAAATCAGCAATCAGCCATATCAGGGCCCTAAAGAAAAGCGCGTTTATAGCTCTATCGACTAAGATTAAAGAGTCGAGAGCAAAGTCGAAAATCGATCAAAGTTACCCGTTTTCACGGTGAAGATTGTAATAAAAGATCAACCAATGTTTCGGCATGATTGTGTCAATCATCAGGTAAGTGATCAACTTACCATGCTGCTGGGTGTGAACATGAACAAAGGCCTGCAGAATGTCCCATTTGTCTGCGTTGAATATATATACCAATTATCTCTGCTTTAACACTGTCTCCAAAGTTTTTCCACGTTTATCCCAAGTTTATTTAGCCATTTATTGGCATACGTTAAATATCTTATTGTAATATGGAATGTGAGGTTTCTAATTCGATTTTAACTGTTTAACATATTCAACTGTTCTTTGGAAGCAATTCATGGAAGTTGTTACGAAGAACCGTTTCCGGCTATGTGAGAGACGTATTGAGATTTCTCCGTTGATTTAGAGTCTTCGAACGTTAAGCATTTCGAAATTAATTTTGTTCATTATCATTATATCGAACATTACTATCGATTACATGGTTGTCATTCATTTCAAGCTGCGAAAAAATAATCAAGTGTTATAACGGTTACTTTCCGAAACTCCACGATTATTCCCTAAAGTTGTAATATATTATTTTTGCAAATATTATGGCTCTACCCTATTATAGGTAATGTCTCTTTATTATAAGTTCATGTACAAGAGAATTTTTAATTACTTTTTACTTTTTTTTACCCGTTCTTTAAACTCGTAGAGTAATTGTTACAATAATTTTGATGAAGTATACCTTTGGAGGAGTGTTGCAAAGAAACTAATTGAGACTTGAAACTATACACCGTATGGTGACAAATAAACTTGTAAATTTGTATAAATTATTTCTATAAAATTTCTTGCGAAGAAACCCGCATTTACTTAGGATAGGATACAAAATTCTTCTCTCCTTCTTCTCCATCTGTAATAGTAAGTTAACATCGGTTCTTTTCATTATGAATGAATAAATGAATATTACTTTTATTGTCTACTATCTTCTAGGTGACATGGTAAAAAAGAGTAATTACACTTACAGAAATATATTTTTGCATCAAATAGAATTTTGTACTTCTGCGCAGCTTTTAAACACTGCAAAAACTTGCGCAGAAGTACAAAATTCTATTTGATGCAAAAATATATTTCCGTAAGTGTATGACCAAAAACGTTACTTACACAGTAAAATTACAATAACATAAATTCGAAAAATAAAATAAAGAACAAAAAAAAACCGAAAAATACGAAATTGGAAACAATAAATAATAAATTAAAAACATTTACAAACATAACCAAAGACCCGTACGTATCAGAATAGATGTGACAAACAGAATAGATGTGACAAATAGAATAAATCATGCAAAAAGACTCGAACGTATCTTAATATAGTAATAAGCAAACAATCCAACGTTTTATTTTCTTTTATAATGTCAAGGGCCCTACCGAAGTACATCTCAGACCATTCAAATCTAAAAATGGTTATATCCAAGGATTAGGCCATTTTCCCCTAAAACCCTGAAACCCTAAAACTTTGCCTTTGGAAGCAACCTTCTACCTCTTATAGTTCTCAATTCCTCCCAATTCTAGAAGTGATCATATCCCAGGATTGTGGCATTTTTACCCAAAACCCTGAGACAGTGTTCGCTAAAATTTTATGCTCTACAGCTTTGCCTTTGTACCTCTTATAGTTCTAGAGGGATGTATCATCCCTCCCAATTCTAGAAGTGGTCATATCCCATAATTAGGGCAATTCTACCCAAAACCTGGAGAAACGTGTTCACTAAATTTTTATTCTCTACAACTTTGTCTTTGGAAGCAACTTTCTACCTTTTTTAGTTCTAAAGATATGGATCATCCCTCCCAATTCTAGAAGTGGTCATATTCCAGTATTGAGGCATTTTACCCAAAACCCTGAGACACGTAATCGCTAAACTTTTATTTTCTGTGACTTTGCTTTTGGAAGCAACTTTCTACCTCCTATAGTTCTAGAGATATGGATCATCCCTCCCAATTCTAGAAGTGGTCATATCCCAGGATTGTGGCATTTTTACGCAAAACCTTGAGACACCTGTTCGCTAATTTTTTTTTTTTCTACAACTTTGCCTTTGGAAGCAACTTTCTAACGCTTATATTTCTAGAGATATGGATCATCCATCCCAATTCTAGAAGTGATCATATCCCAGGATTGAGGCATTTTTACCCAAAACCCTGAAACACGTGTACCCTAAAATTTCATTCCCTACAACTTTGCCTATACTTGCTCAGATATTTGCGAAAAAGCTTCACCGACCCTCGAAAAACCATGTTTTTGGTCACTTTCTCGACCATATCTCCGAAAACAACGATTTTACTCATCTTCGAATTTGAATCATGGGAGGCATGTACCTTTCAGGGAAGATATAGTTTAGGTTGATCGGTTGAGCCGTTTGGAAAAAAAAGTGGAGACGGACGGACGGACAGACATTTTTTTTATTGTTGATTCGTCATATTTAGACGATAATAAATACATCCCCCAACTGCAACCTCGATCTACCCCATGTTACGTTAAAATCGTTTGTAGTAAACGTATAGGACCTTCGTACTTCGTACGGGTCCAAAAATCAAATAAACCGTAAAAGGCTCTCGTCAAAATGGCTTAAGGAGAAGGGATAGAGTCCAAAAGACTGGAGTCGTCATAAGTCAAAAAGAGAGCAGGTGAAATGAAGTATCACGTCAAGTTGCCAAATAATGGGTCGTTCAATGAGATGTGCAGTCAAGAAATGAAAATTAGGTTTCTGTGAACAAAAAAATAAAAAACCTTTAAGCTTTTAAATATATTAAAATATACAATCAATAAATTAATCACCAGGCGTGGAGCTTTCTGGTTTCTTTTATCTAGTGGAAAGGCAGCACCTAAACAAAGACACTAGCAAACACCAAACGTTGATCTAGGCTTGATTATCTACCAGAAATCAACTACACAAGCCGAAAAAAAGAAATCAATCTGCAATGTATTTGGGTAATCTGCATGGGCGGCAGCAAGATTAAACAATAAGAAATTTGAGTATTCGTGCTTGGACCAACGTATGCGAATCAATGAAGGATTTGTAAGGTTCCTGACGCCATTGTACAGTTGAATTCTATTGCGCAAGAATTGTGAGTTAATTTTTCCAGTAAGAATGTCGTGGATAAAAAAGATTGCATTGTTGCGACGTCCGAGAAGTGACTTCATGCTTAATTCGTTACATCCAGCCACGTATGGCCGTAAGCGATAGTTATCTTTCGTTTTGTCTACATATCTGTCTGTGTTGGCGTAAAAGACAAATTGTCTTTGAACGCTTTCAAGCGATTGAATGTGAACATTGTGGTGCGGTGCAGGGCCTATTATGTAGAATTATTTCACAAAAATTCACAAGATTCGCAAAAATTCACAAAAAACTCACAAAATTCGTAAAAATTCACAACAATTTATACTGCTTAGTGGTTATCTCGTTTCTTCTAAATGTTTTTTAATGTGTTTTCGAATGCTTTGAATTTTTAGTTTTTGTGCTAGGCCTTTAAAGAATAGTTTCAAACTGATTTAGGCAAGGCATTTCATTCATAAAAAATTTCACGATGTCACGCGTGTAATCGTAAAATTCTCCCCCCCCCCCTTGAGGTTGGATCGACTACTCGCTAAGTTTCGTCACATAATGAAACAATGATTGTAAATCACGCCAAGGGGGGTGTCTCCCGAATGATCTTGTGATGATCATAAAATCACTCTTGTCGAGGATGTAGTAACGTAGTAACGCATTTCTCGTTTGACGATTTCACATTTTTTTTTCTATTTTGTAACAAAATATGGCTTTCGAACCTCACCCCCCTCCCCACGAAAAGATTCGGATGATACCAAAAGTTCGGATACCTCAAAATTCAGATGATTAAAAGTTATATTAAATAAAATTTTGTTAGAGTAGTTGTATCTGACTTATGACAAACAAAATATTGTTCGTTGGAAAAGCAGCGCCCGCCGTAGGTCATGAACCTAAGAGAAAAATAAAGAAGCGCCCTTGCGAGGTCTAATGTGCAGAATCCCATAGACGTAACGCCGACTTAATAGCGGAATCAAAGCTCGCAAAGGGGCACATCCATCCATACAAAACACATGACAGATATGTTGATAAAAGATAGATTGCTACAAAATCCGGATGCTCCAAAATCGGGATGCCACAAAATCCGAACGATTTTAAGCCATCCGAATTTTGTATCTTCCGGATTTTGTATTTTCCAGTTTTTCCGGATTTTGAGTGTCTGCGTTGGCCATGTTCGAAACCCTTTGATGAAAAGCCACTATGAAAAAAGTTTCACAGACCCTCGAAAAACCACGTTTTCAGACACTTCTTCGACCTTATCTCCAGAACTATTTAACCCATTTTATTCATCTTTGAACTTGAATCATGAAGGGATGCAAGTACCTTTCAGGGAAAATAAGTATGGGATGATTGGTGTAATCGATTGCTCGATTTTACAAAAACAAATTTGCAAAAATTCACAAAAGTTCACGAAAAATCGTAACAATTCACGAAATTCGCAAAAAATCACAAAATTCAGAAAACTCGCAAAAATTCACAAAATTCGCAAAATTCACCAATAAATTCAGCGGTGCCCAAACTGAACTAGGCGTGATCTAACTATAGCTGAGTATAGCATCTTCACCGTGTTTTGGTCGAATCGCCTTAGCATTGTCGCTTGACAAATTTCAAAACAAATTTCACTGCTAGCTCAAGATGGTCGTAGAAAGAGAATCTGTGGTCGTATGTGACCAAAACAGAAAAAATAGTTTCGTACCTAAAACATACGATTATCTGAGTTTGAGACGTTGTACGGGTCTGCGTAACTTTACGTTTAATAAATATCGGTTCAAAATCACTTGCTTTATTAGAATTTCGAATTCGTTAAATCAAAGTCTATCAATTGCCATATTTTCAATCCAAACGCATAATTTGAAAGCGTATATCCGTATCCATTGAATTTTGAATTGTAATGAGGATATTTGTTTCGTGAAGCTGAATCAAAATTCACCGCAACAGAAGTTCACAGTACACTATTTTATCGATTGAACCAACAACAGTTGTAACCTACAGCTTCTACATGGCTTAGAATTACATGCACTTTATTTTGCGTTATAATATGTTAGATAGATGTAGACGTTCGATGTTTGTTTGTTCAGTTCAGAATAGGAAAAATTGCTATGGAACGATTTAACTTGATAAAAACAAATAAACATGAGCTTTGTCCTGTGCGATGACGTATAATAGATGAAGTTTTCTTGCTGGATTCGTTCTATTATACTTCATTGCATCATTGTAGATCACTACAATCACATTACATCATCGCAGATGGCACTAGGTTTGTGTGCAACAGTACAACTGACACAGTACTTCGGCAAGGGAAGAATAAAAATCTCACAAAAAAATTGTGGAACTAGTAAATAAAATGATTGATCTGACCCGGACGGGTTGTAACGACGCATTCAAATTATATATAAAATGTAACGTAGGAACGGAACGCTCATATCGCTATTTTCTGAATGAGTTACATGCGATTTAGTGGGAAAAAAGTTAAAATGATAAAAATCGCGGTGTGTACTCAATGATATCCGAGTGTTCCCTACTTTACAATTCCCAATGGAACATCCCATATACATCATTGTAAGTGGATCTGGTATCGCTTCACCATAACCGTATTTAACTTCACGGTATACCTATTGAACTACCAACTGTTCTTATTACCATAGTTTGTCGTGTTCGGAGTCCCTGATTCTCTGCTCAATTTTGTGACAAACTTAAAACTGCTGCAAACGGAAATGGACTAGCCTTCAAACACATTAAAGAAAAGAGTACCAGTCTGTGCGTTTCGATATTGCAGCTCCATAACTCCATTACCACGAAGGACTATAATTTCTATTAACACCTTTTTTCTGTTCTACTACCTTGACTTTCATAACGCAACAAATTTCAGAACAGTTTTTGTTTAGTAAATACAAACGTAAGGACGAATTCATGTAATAACTACAGCAAGTGCACAGCTTGTGGGTCTCAGATAAAGCCAGAAAAGATACTCGTAATATGCTTTCGTACATAAAGCGGAGGTTGTTTGCATTATGCAGCAACACAGACATTGCTCAAATGTCTAGCAAAAAGCATTCGACAATAATCCAAAGTCGGACAACAAAATAAATAAATAAAATGAGTATCCACTTTGAATAAGGATCAAGAATTTGTGAAAATATGTAATTTAATATTGCGCTTTAATAAGAGTCTCATAACAATATCAGTCATTCATAACCAGATGAATAAAATCTCTAGACATTCCGTAATTGATGTCCAACAATGCCTCATCTTTTGTACTTCTTTTCGTCTTCTCAGCTACGTGAGCAGCCTGATGTTATTTCATTGAGATACTAACTGAGAAAAACAAACAGAGCTGTGCGTCTATAAAAAATCGTCACTTGAACTGAAATAGTTGCAGCTCCGTAAGTACGTTTAAGTCCGTGACAAATAACCGTGGTATTTAGTGACTCAACGTTACGAATTTTCAGCCGAGTGGCGAAAGAAAATATGAATCTAACCCGAACGAATAGACTTAAAGCTATTCGCCCAGAAATAAATTACTTAGGTGTCATCCGTAAAGTACGTACGCAAAAAATGACGATTTTTAGACCCTCTCCCTCATTGTACGCAAGCAAAAATGTACGGAAAATAATTGTTAATTGTATGGACCGTACGCTTTCGTAAAAATCTCCTTCCCTCCTATAAAGCGTACGTACTTTATGGAGGACCCCTTACAATTTGATATTAGTCAACGAATTATTATTCGCACACGGGAAAAAAGTCGGTGCAATTTTAACGTTTTTTTCTTCAGTTGGTTATGCAACTTCAGAGTAAAAACTTATGCAAAAAATGTCCCTTGAATAAATTTATCATTAGATGCATATTTTGATTGCATTTCAATCAAGGGAGTTGTGATTTTATTGTCAGTTCTATAGAAGACATTCTCGCCCTTTGCAGAAATATAGCTATTTTCTTAAATTAACCTTGAACCAGCACCTAATTATTGCTTACAAAAAGGTTATGATAAAGAGGTTTCTTAGATAAAAACGGTTATTCTCACCCCGAACACACAAAACACGTTGGCTCTGGCCGTAAACTTTCGCTCTTGTTAGAATTCCATATTTTGTTCCCTCGAATGACAAATGACCTTTCATGTTTTGGGGTGTGAATATATTTTTTCCATTCGAATAGGATCAGAATATGGCAATTATGGCATTTATCTTTATTTTCCCGTTGTTTTCTTGATTGTTAGGAAATACAGGATAGTTTTACGATGTTAGTGTTTTGTTTCCGTTAAAAAAGTTAAAATAGGAAGTCTTCATTTCGTAAAAAAAGACGATTATTCACACTTCCCACCGCACGCATGAAAAACGTTTCATTACCCTCAGTGAAAATAGGAAATTACAACTCGAGTTAATTGGAAACTTTCGTTCTTTGTAAGAAGCGAACTTTTCTCCCGTGGGCACCCTGAGATATAGCCTTTAATAAGCAATTTGCTTCAATTTGCCAATTTTTAGATTTGACTTCGTTTTTCTGTGTGAACTCGTTGTCAAAACAACTGTTTATTTATTCCTCTTTCCATTGAAAATTCATTACATAATTATTTAACAACATGAAATTATCAGATAGCACATCAAATTAGACACGTAAAATGAATTCCATGCCCTTGTCAATATAAAGTTGACAATTTGATAGAGCATGTATATGGGGTAGCATTGGCTGTCGGGCTATACTAAGGGGCCTATTGATATTCATAGGGAATGTGAATACTATACCCGGAATAAAATGAACGATAGACTTGACTAGTAATTAATCTTGAGGTGTTAAATTAATCAAATATAAACTGGCAAACAATGGCAAATAAGACGAGTAAACACGCTCGACGACTAAACCGTATTATACGTTATGCTATAAACTAATACTCTCCGTACTGTATATAACAAGAGGAATATTGTGCTAGGATCATCAATTGCTTATCTCTTTAGGATTTGGAGAAGATTTGCCATGTGGGCAATTAACACAATTGGATTAGCATGATTTTATGTTATATTGTGGAAACACACTTGTAAGGGTAACATGGAACTTGGTGTTGGATGAGTCCAGTGTGTCACTGGAATTTGTGTATGATAGAAGAAAGATTTAACATCACACATTGTTGTTTAATGGTGTGTGCTTAATCAAAACTGGAAAATATTAAATTTTGCAGTTGTTTGAGTTTTATATACGAAAAAGATTAAAGGGGATGTGGTCATAGAAACTTTGTCAACATACGGAAAATGAATTAATCACTTTGAGGTTTATTGAACTACGTTGTTCTAGGTCAATCCGTTACAGAGTTTTTATCTGCGGTTTAACACCTGCATCCTCTCATTTTCGTGGAAATTACTTGCTAATGGTGGTTTACTTAGAAAAAATGAACCATATTTCCCCTACTTTGAAGACAGTCAAATTTCGACACGGGTGGCTTTTCCGTTTTGAGGTTTAAATTAGATTAGGCAGCAAACAAAATTGTCCGTCTGTCTGTGTGAAAATTTAGTGTAAATCGGTTTAGTAGTTCGGGCTGGTTAGTGTCGACCTAACTCATGCGATAGTTGGTGGCTTTTCATGCATAAATTACGCCGCGCTTGCTTTTGCTTAACAATTTAATATCCATCCTAAATTGTGACCTAGTCAGGACAGCAAAATCCTTTTATAGCCGGAGTACTGTAAACAAAATCTCAGACCAATTTGGAGTTATTGACTTTGTGGATTGTATAGCAAGCATGACGTAATTTATGGATCAACCCTTAGAATATTTTTGTCCATGGTTGCATGGGTCCTAAGGGCCTAAGGTCAACTTTAGTCTAAAAAACTATTTTTTGCTACGTTTTAGAGAAAACCACTTCCTCGGACTTTTGTAAGAGCGCTAGATCAGTCCTAAAAATTATTTTTGGTTGGAAATCAGAGTTAAGCCAGTTGATACGATGTGCAAAGGCAACGTTGAAGAAGACATACAATTGTAAGTCTGAAAAAGTTTGATGCCCATCAAAAGACTAAGCACAGGTACATACAAACATACGAAGGGACCCGTGCGTATCAGAATAGATGTGGCAAACAGAGTTGATGTTACGAAAAGACTCAAACGTATTTAAGTAAATATTGCCTTAACTCTTAAGTGTATGAAATTACGTCCACATTAAATTGTATTAGAAATTGCCGAGAGGGCAATATTGAAAAACCCATCCGAAGAAACGATGTAAAAAAAGCCTTCCGAAAGTACAAAATTGACCCCCAAATAGACAAAAACGTTCATCTAAATTTTTTCTACAACATAGGAAAAAACCATTTTTTTGTCTAGGGTCGACCTTAGGACCGACGTAGGGTCTTCAGGAGAGGCCTCGGACAAATACTCACATAGACAAAAATATTTCCCTCCATTTTCTCTACAACTTAGTGAAAAACCAGTTTTTTGTCTAGAACAGACCTTAGGACCGACCTAGGGCCATAAGGAAATGCCTCGGACACATACTTTCATTATACAAAATGTTTCCCTCAATTTGCTCTTCTACATAGCAAAAAAAATTTTTTTGGCTAGGGCCAACCTTAGAACAGACCTGGGGCCCACTTCAGCCCTAAGCACAGGCACCGCGCTTAAATTTGTTTTTGAATATAATTCGGTACTCGATTATCTCTCAAATAGAAAAAGAATCAACAAAATCAGTTAGGATTTATCTAATTTATGTAAGCAAACACGTTGGGCCCTAGTAGAAACTCAGTCCTGACTGAGTCCAAGGGTTTCTAATCAAAAAATTTACTGCCATAAAACGGGAGACAGTCCTAGGCCTTTCGATCAAACAAAATTTGAAAATCGGAAGGGATTTGTTCGAGTTAAGTACAAAAAACATATAGAGCGTTAGCAGAGACTCGTTTTTAGTGCCCTAGCTATATCCTAGGGCACAAAAAAGTTTCTTCTACTTTCATAGACCTGTCGATTAAAAAAAAAACAATTATGAAAATCGGAAGAGATTTACTCGAGTTATGTACATAAAACGCGTAAGGCCATAGCATAGATTCGTTTTAAGAGACCTAGGTAAGTCCAAGTACTCAAATTTAAAAAATTTTCTTCCATAAATTGTCGGCCATGCCCGAAAATCGGAAAAGATTTACTCGAGTTATGTACAAAAGACCAAAAACCACTTAAACGGCCCTGGCTCGGCGGCCCATGGACCGACAGTGCCCAGATTCAATCCCATAAAAGATATTTCGATTACACTTACGGAAATATATTTTTGCATCAAATAGAATTTTGTACTTCTGCGCAAGTTTTTGCAGTGTTAAAAAGCTGCGCAGAAGTACAAAAATATATTTCCGTGACTGTACCTTTCAGGGGAAAAAAGTTTTTGAAAATCGGTTGAGTTTTACTGAAGATATCGCGGTGACAGACGGACGGACGGACAACGTTCTTATTGTTGATTCGTCATCTAAGCACCAGGATCGATGTTCCCCACCTACTCCCAGGTCGAAATTGGGGTGGTTACAAACGTCGTGGTAAACGCATAAGAACCCTTATCGAAGAACTTCGTTCTTCGTACGGGTCTAAAAAGATGTAATAAAAATGCCGGATCATACGACAAACCATTTGTTTTTGAAGTTTTTGAAAGGGAAGGGTATTTTCATCACGTTTTTATCCTACCCATTACCACATACCCATCCTATTTTCACCTTTTATCTCGTAACATTGTGGGACATTGGTGGTTAAAACATTGGTCAGAGCCTTCGATATTTAAACCACCTTGAACGACATGGGTTCTTCACGTTTGTGATATGTCGGCGGATATTATGTTGGTGTTGGTGATGCCTTGAATGTGACAAAGCATGACAAGGCAAGGAGGACCTTAGAAATGCCGTAATTTAGCGTAATATAATGTTATTTTCCATAGCGCTTATAACTTTTTCACGAAAAAAAAAATGTATAAATTGAAACAACCAGATTAAAGCTTATGGATGCAGAGAGAACACAGAAACTACTTAACGTTAAATATTATCTCTCAATGAATGGCTTACAGTCTGGTCCTTAATTCATGATGCATTAGTAACCTTTTCGCTTCTCAATAAGACCATTAAATTATTGTTTTACCGCAATCAATGTTCATTTGACCGAATGATATTGATTTGGGAACCATCCTACATGTAATAATATTATACATCATTTAATAGCGGTCAAATGAATTAACTCACGTAAGAGATGCAATACTGTTTGGCTTCACAAAACGATTTATCAAATATCCTGCCAATATCCGGTCATATATGTCCTTATTTCAATTAGATTGGCGATTTTCATTCGAACCATGAAAATTGTTGAGTGATTAAATTTGTGGTCTGTGGGTAAATAATGACTAAATGTTTGGAACGATGATGTCGATTGAGATTATTCTTCATTTGTTTATCTCATTGTGCGCAATGTTGCTTTGTTGAATAACTTGTTAAGGCGCTCTTTATAAACGAGTACATACAAATTTGATTTTCAACCCCTCTCTACTAGTCCACCTTCTATCTAATTCATGAGGCTCGAAATATTTTTTACACGTTGTCCCACCGAAAACTTCTCATTACATGTATATCTGCATGTAATGACGCGTTTTCGGTTGGGACACCAAGTAAAACAGCATACAGTAGGGGATACTTAATAAATCATCCATTCTGGATAATTTCGTGACACTCGCAAACTCATTCGTGTATTTTTAAGCAACTCGCTTTTAAAAGTGTTTTTTGACTCTTGTAGTTGAATACCTCTCCTTCGGCTCGGGATACAAACTCTACACTCGTCCAAAAATAGTTTTCAAACCTTTTTGCTTAAAAAGCAAATCTACTATATCAAAACGGAGCTTTCACCAAAGTCAATCATTATAGGGTAAAATGTAACTGGACTTACGAACCGAACTGCGACCGTAAAACCACCTACATTTTCACGGTAATGAAACATATCATGATATCATATGACACTTTTGCTATTTACAATTTTTTCTGACAACTCGAAGGAACAATGAAATTCAAGGGAATTCTCAGAAAAAGAATTGAAATTACAGAATTTTTCGTATTTAGTCATTTTCCCTGTATTATTTTGGATTAATTTGTTGAAAATGCAAAATTCCTAGGAAATGTAGACTAAAGGATGCTAATGTGAAACTCTTTAACTTTTGTATTATTTTTTTAAATTTCAAATTTTGGGAAATTTTATTGCTAAAAAATTCAGAATATTAAGCAAAACATATGCAAGGAACCCGTACGTATCACAATAGATGTGGCAATCAGAATAGATGTTACAAAAAGGCTCGAAGGCACATAAGTAACTATTGCTTTAACTCTAAATTATGTGCAACGTTCTCATTAAATTGGATTGGAAATTGCCGAAAGCTCAACCGATTTCCAAAAACATTTTTTTCCGTGAAAGTTAATCAAAAAATCTTTTATGGGATTGAATCTGGGCATTGTCGGCCCAAGGGACGCCGAGCTAGGGCCGTTTAAGTGGTTTTTGGTCTTTTACATTAGACCTGTCCAAAATCCTAAGTTGTCGAAAAGTTGTAGGCTTAGCCTGGAAAACGGTGCTAAATGTTCCCCTGAGAAAAAGTTTCTATGGGGCAGAGGCCCAAAAAGGCGATTTAGGGAGGAGTAAGTCTTCCACAAACTTCTCCAAAAAGCCAAACGTTAACCGACTTTTGATACTTTGCAGCCAGAATATTTTTTGCAAAGTCAATTCTATTATTATTTCAGTACAATAGATCTGCAAGAATGTAAAGATGATTACATGCATTAGTATTTGCTCACGCAGTGGCGTAGCTGGAGTTTTTTTTAAGTTTGGCGTTTCGAGCATTGGAAGGGAGGGATGGGCATTGGGACCGTACTGTTTATTGTCCTATAATGATGCTGAAAAACAAAAAATAATTCAAATTGTTGAAGATCACTGCAATAAATTTTCAACACAATCCAAAAAAAAATCCCTATTTCAGCAATAAGCCTTTCTTATCCATCTAAATGTTTATTTATTATTTTTGTTTGTTTTTTATGTTTGTTTCCATTTTCGATGAATTTTAATGAAATTCTTTGTTTTTTAATGAACTTGTATTAAATTTTTGAAGTAAAAATGGATTTTCCCGAGTTTTAGCGATTTTTGCTCCTCACTAAGCCCACATGCCAACCACTACCATTCATCCACCTACCAATTCAAGCGCATCGGCCTTTATTGTGACATTTAAAACTTTTTTCGGGACACCAAATAGCATGGCTTTTCGACCGGATCCTCAAACGTTTCGACAACTTGATTTTTTCATACAAATTTGGACCGCTCTGCTGCATGAGCATTAAAATTTTTTACATCTCTACACCTAGAGCCACCGTTTTCAGATATTTTGTAGTCCTACCCTAGGCCAACATTTCCCTTATATAAGTAATGAGATAGCTATTCAGAAATTTTCCAAAGGCCTCCAACACTGCCGGACACCACCTTGGCTTTCTCCACAGCTGCTGGGAGCCCAGACGACCACATAGACATGTTCACCGTACTTTCAGGACTGTTTTGATCTAAAATAACCAAACTTGCCTTAAGATTCGCTTTCAAGATCGATCTGTAACATTAAATTTGTCTAAAGTGGACAAATCTGAAATTTACTCCATTTTCGACGATTTTTTTCAGTTTTTCGATTTGAGCACTCCCTAAATCGCCTTTTTGGGCCTCGGCCCCATAGAAAATTTTTCTCAGGGGAACATTTGACACCGTTTTCTGGCCTAAGCCTACAACTTTTCGACAACTTAATTTTCCTATACATTTTTGGACAGGTCTATTGTACATAACTCGATTAAATCTTTTCCGATTGCCATAAACTTTCTTTTGTTTGAAAGATATGCGCATGGCCGACAATTTATGGAAGAATTTTTTTTGGATTTGAGTCCTTGGACTTAGCTAGGGCACTTTTCTGGTCTAAAAATTTATGGAAAAAATTTAATGAAAATGTATAAATTTTGAACTCAAAGAAGACTAAATGTGAATGTGTACATCGGCCAATAGTTGTCAAATCAGCCGATAAGGTGTAGGGACTGGATATTGTAAGAGGGTATGACTGATTTTCCATGAACCGAGTTGTGGTGGCTCGGGTTATATTCCACGCATGTAACTGCATGCCTGCCGGTAAAACACATTGATGGGCGAACCGGCATTCGATGCCCTACTAGTTTCCGCACCTACTACATCAAAGATGGCACTAGGTTTGTGTGTAATTTGCTACTGACACAGTAAAAACGTCGGTAACGAAAGGATCTCTAAGAAGAATCCATGTGAGGAAAAGTTCACAAAAAATTGCGGAACTGGTAAATAAAAATGATCTAGCCTCCCTGACGGGTAGTAACGGCAGTTAATACCTCAATATCAAGTGCTCTATTTACGTCCTTTTCGTAGCCCCTGGGTAGTAATCAGGTTGATGTTTCAGTACAATGCGATAAAATTCACCTCTACTCTCTATCTTCCGCGACTCCTCACAGTTTTCTCAGTAGTAAGTTACACACACTCTGGTTCGCTCACACTATAGAGGAGTAATTGGCTTCACGACTAATTGACGCTGTGAGTGAAGACGTTTTCATCTAAGTTTGGATGTTTGCATCAGAGACGGTAATGACTCATCCTGAATATTCATAGATTTATGAAGTTAGATTTAAGTTATTATATATATTATTTGCAAGTTTTTGTGATTTTATTAGTCTGCATGCTTTGGGCTTAATTTTTTTGGGTCGCATGTTCCATTGACTGCATTATTGAAAAAGGAAGCGTTTGTGCGGAGATGAGATGATAAGACGGAACCCAGTCCTCTTAATTGTCTGTCTAGAAAGCACACATTAGATTCGCAAAATAACTCGTATGTCTTTAGGATTTTAGTTTGTTTGCATGCTTAGTGATTAGCTTTTGTTTGGTTTCCGGAACTAACTCCCGCTCGGTTCCTACGGGAAGTAAAGAGGGCACAGGCAGGGACTGGGGTGAAGCTGTGAATGGTACAGGATTGCAGAATTGTAACTGCAAAATTTTTCTTGTGTACAGTTTCTAGTTTTTTTTCGTATTCACGTTCTTTTGTTATCAATAAACCATTGCAATGGGTATATGGGTATATTACGAGAGAAATGGTATTTCTGAAATTAAATCTGAAAGAAAATTTTAACTCCACGACTGGGACACGAACCCAGAATCTTCACCTTCCGGGGTGCTGCTCTACCAATTGAGCTACCGTGGAAATTTTCAATTCACATCTAATTTCAAACCGTTGCTTACTTACTATCACATGCTTTTGTAGCCAAAGCTGACGCATTTCCTGTTCTCACGAACTACACGCGCTTTTTTTGCCACCTACAAATACCTGTGTCTGTTTATTCTCATAACTGCATGTCCATTAATTCGTATTTGTACTTGAATGTCGACATCAATTCGATGTCATCTAATTGTACAGGGATACCGCTATCAACACATTGCTGCATTGATCGCATAGGACAGTGAGAAGTATCTCAACAACAAAGCAAATTGAATGATTTTTCAGTTATCAGTGACTGAAGTGAACGAAATTCGAACATGCTACAAATGCATGTGTTAGCAAGTAAGCAACGGTTTGAAATTAGATCTGAATTGAAAATGTCCACGGTAGCTCAATTGGTAGAGCAGCACCCCGGAAAGGTGAAGATTCTGGGTTCGGGTCCCAGTCAAGTAGTTAAAATTTTCTTTCAGATTTAATTTCAGAAATACCATTTCTCTCATAATTTCGCTTCAAAAATTAAATGCTCGAATTTCGTTCACTTCAGTCACTGATAACTGAAAAATCATTCAATTCAAAGAAGTTAATTTGGACTTGTATGTCATGGCTTGTATCCACCAATGGCAAAACACCGATGACAGATCACCGATGACAAATCACCAATGATAATTCACCGCTACGATGAAAAATCATCGATGACAAATCACCGATGACAAATCATCGATGACAAATCACCGATGACAAATCATCGATGGTGCACAGACGGACGGACGGTCAGGAAGGGTGAAAACATAAATTAACTACCGCTACTTAATAAGGTAACTCCTCGTCAAGAGAAGAAGTGAAGCATAAGAAGTCATTTCAACGGGTTTGGTAGAATGAGGAGCCTAAAAGACGATGTGTTACAGACTGTTTACATGAGATCACTACTTGTACTACCTTTTAATTAGTGCCACTCGGACGTTGCAATTATTAAAAAAAGTTGAATTTCCGAAAACTGATTTTGTTTGTTTCGAAAATTATTCGAATAACTTGTTAAATTATACGAAGAACGAATTCATCTTTGTTGTATGACGTTAATCGCCGCATTCATAACTTGCATAAAAAACAAAGATTTTACTAGCGAAATAGATAAGTTCTTCGTACGGTGAAACTTGAAACTGTAGATCTAAACATATCCTGAATTGAAGCTTCAGCCGCTGAATGAGTTTACTATGTTAAGAGACATTTATTAGAAAGGTCAACCATATCCGAGTCCTATACAAATAACTATTCGCCAAATTGTGATGAGTCCTACGCTATGTAGATGAGAATATAAATTGTATTTGGTTTTGCAGTTAAATAACGTCACAGTCACTTAAATTATATACTAGAACTTTGTTGTGGCACACAGACACATACACCGACCTATAATAAACTAAAACAACCACCACGGCACCACCAATATTAAGTTTCCGTCCTCTAACGGATGTTGAGGTTGTTTTGGGTCTACCCAGCAGGATGGCGTTTTGTATATTGTATGATGAACATTATTGCTGTTTGCTTTTTAAGCAAAATTGAGTTTGCAGATGTTGAGTAAAAGGTTCATGCATAAAACTGTAAATATTTTATGAATTTTTTTTATTTTATTTTTTTTTTATTACAAAATATTGAATTCCTCTTCTGTAGGAAGAAAAATTTATATCCCAAAAAAGCACGAAACGTTGAATTGTAACGCAATTAGGTCACTTTGCGGAAAGTAACTGTTTGAGGTATTCTTGTATACAAAAAATTAACTTTTATCAAATTAACTTCCTATCTTCATAAAAATGTAACGCTCTTATTATCTTATATTTAACATATCTTTGTGCGGATATCCGTTGAGAAATGTTTCTCATAAATGAAATAAATTTGTAATTTATTATGAGACTTATTGGGAAATCGTCGTTATTTCGTATAGCGTGACTTAGAGGTTCATACTTTAGGGTGTGTTCTGTTTACTCAATCTTCTGCATTAGCTACTGTCCAGCAGACCTGCTTAGAACCGAATATGCAGATACCCTGTTTCAAAACCTTTCAGGTGGAGACTTCAATAGCTCTCTCTTGTCTGTCTGGCTTGGACATGGTGAGAGTGAGGAATTGAATCGCCTTGATCTGGGTACTTGGGCCCTTCAGCGTGGGAAGTAAAGGCAGATAATCGAATCTTGAACTGAATTTTCTGCAAGCGTTCCTTCGCACCAGATGAGGAAAAAACTGTGCACGTGATTTACTAATTTTAGAGCACACACTCAAAACTTTATCCCTCCTCTCAGTTGTACGGTTTTGTGGAACCTCCCCTCCTTCAAAATTACACATGAAACTGTTATTTCTGAAACTTCGAAAGTTTTTAAATGTAGACAAACATGTGGCTTTTATGTAAATCTTAGACTGACAGCTTGGGGAATTTTTTTGTATGTACCTTAATCATACTAACAAAGTGAGTTCGTTAGACGGAAGTAGACGGAGTTACCTTTCGAAATACACAACATCAGTACGCTTTGTAGTCATTTGTATTTACCTCCGACAAAAACACGATATTATATGGAAAATTCGTCGTTACCGTATACTGAAAGACTATGCGCTTCTCTATTCTGAGAAACGTCATTCAAATATTATATTCACGGAAAAGCGAAGTGGATCTTTGGCATGGAGTTGCGGGAAACGTGCACTTTTTTCACATATTTTCAAATGGTAACATTCACACGATGAGCAGAAATTCTGAAGAAAAATTCGAAATTTGTAATCAAAAGCTCTTACTTGGAAAATTTGACAACGGTCCCGAACAATAGTGAAGTGTTCGAAAGGTGTCAACATTCAGTAAGTTAGTCTCAGTTAGTTAATATTGCGAAAATAACCCACGAAGCCATTCTATAGATAAAAGTGACCGATAAATAATTGATTCTCTAGTAATAACTCAGTAAGGCCTGCCTTGCAACTTTTGGTTTCATTTTATTTAGTTGTAGTATTTATATGTTTCGGATTACCTAAAATTTACATCAAATAATTCCATTTACTCGATTTTTACTTCAATTCTTCCATTATTTTCAACATACTCTGAGCCGAAAAATTAGTTTAAAAGTGAAAAAATCATATTTTTATATCGCTACGACATAATTATTCATTTCTTTTAACTTACAAAACAATTTGGAGTATACGAAAATATGTGATTTTCACATTTTTTTTAATTTCATGTTATTTCACATTTGCTCATCCTCGTCTTCCTATCAACTTTTATAGATGGTTAG
>CM055406.1:130855204-130870320 GCA_029228625.1 Pseudolycoriella hygida
CGAGTTGCCAGTGCGTTGGTTCGAAACTCAGCCGCAGACAGATTTGTTCCGATTGTTAGATTTGTAAACAAAAAGCTGATTGAATCGGTTCAATTCATGTGAAGTTGAGTGTAGCGCCATCGTACGGTTTACCGGTGAAAGGCATTGTTGGGAGGTGCCGGTATTCTACTCCTACTAGTTTCGTTCCTAGTACATCTCATGGATGGCACTGGGTTTGTCGCACAGCTTACCACTGGCACAGTAAAAAAAAAACTTTCCGGTAATGAAAGGATCTCAAATAGTAGAACCACAAAAAAGTAACGAAACTAGTAAATAATGATCTAGCCCCTAACCCTTCATGGGTTGTTAAGGCAGATTATTATTATTATTATTATTAAGGGGTTGAAAAATGTATGAAGAATTTTAAATCACAAAATACATTGAATAAAATGAAACGGGTGAATTTAATGTTAATTTTGGCATTTTATTTGACTCGAATCAAACAAATTAACAAAGAAATATTCGGACATTTTGATGTAATGATTCGGAATGCGCCATCTAGGTATAATTTCTCTGTTCTTAGTCGAATAAAGACACTCCACCACTTGCTGCTTATGATATTTTTTATCACATCGGGGCCTATAATATGCCAATTATGGCACTGAAAGTAGGATTACAATAGGCTTATTATAGTCGAGTTTCTTGTTTTTAAAGAGGGGTATAATAAAGTCATTATAGTCCTTCCAATGTTTTTCATATTGATAAAAATAGTAGAAAATTATATCGCCTTTTTTCGAATCACCTTCGACACCGCGCTTACTTGTTTCACTAACACATTTTATTAAAATAAAATAGTAATAACAAACGAATTTGGATGTACAGTGGAATTTTATGTTTTGTTCAAAATTGGCAAGCAATTACAGGCCTCGATTTGATAAAATATCGTATAACACAAGGGTTATATCGCTCAATTACAGTATCGGTAGATAAAATTTCACGGGGCTGACGTCCCTCGAAATTTTACCAACCTCGACTATATTTACGCGATTATACCCCTCGTGTTATAATATACTATTACACATACATCTAGTCTAACGCAAGGTCATTTTTGTCAACTTTTATCATAGGTTTTTAAAAGCCGTTTGGAACATGGATGGATTAGACCGTCGTTTAGAGTTGTCAAAAACTAAAGAGAAGTCTGTCTGTCCGTCCGCACATTTTTCGCTCCTGACATCACCTTATTCCTCAGACTGTAATTAGGAGTCTATTATTTAATCTACGCAAACGAAAAACTTGGTTCTATATGAATTTATTAGCAAATAAAAAAATTCGCTGAATGAGATTTAAAATTCAGTGAGGCAAAATATTTGAAAACTCAAATTCTCCTGCAAAATATATGAAAGCAAATTGTTGTATTTTCGCATCGCTACAAATGAATTCATACATTTGCATCTTTTAAATTTGAAACAATTGCAAAGAGCATTTAATTTCCGAGCTTTCAGCGAATGATTGATTTAGTGCTATTGTTTTCGAAATGCGTTTAATAGTAACACATCAATATTAATTGTTTTGATATGTAAATTTACTTTATATCGTTTTTATTACGGGGTTGTGAATATGTTGTGTGTTTTCCATTCGCTTATAGCGAACCGACTAAACCAATCGGCATTTCTAAATTATGAATGTTTTCGTTTGCCAGTTAGTAACGCCGCAACGACATTTTGGCATTTAATTTGGAAATAAGCAGCTCGATGGCTGCGTTATAGTAATTTACTGTTCTCTACCCTATAACTCAGTCGCACGAATGCCAACTTTTAAAAATCTAAAAGTTGCTCAATTTTCCTATTTTCAACTTATAGACTTATCGATGAAAAGTCAAAAGTTTTGTTTCATATTGCTGCATTTACGTTGTATGAAATGCATTTCTGGTAGAGTTTTTGTAAAACAAATTCAAAGGGCTGTTCAAGGAGCGAATATTCTCCCTTGAGTCTAAGGGACAGAACAGTTAGCGGGACCTCTTTTACGAAATTTTCTGCCATCCTGATTTTGTGTATTCACGTTTTCCTGACTGGGAGTATTTCCTCGATGGCTATTTGTTGACTCAATCAACTCTTGTTCTCCTCCCGAGTTATTTATTTATTTAGCGTATGTGTTTACGGCTACATTTAAATACAAATATCACAATAATTTACAGAACATACAAGAGAATCACAGTCATAATTTATCACATTTATAATTGAAGGTCAAGCCTCTTTATCCACTCAATTGCGTCAGAATGTCATGGATGTCACGTATGTTACCGGGGTACGCTCGCAGAGGACACTCTGAGACAATGTGCTGCATAGTCTGGATCACAGGTCCACAGTCACAATGGGGGTTACTGTTATCGCTCTGGGATTCTGTTAGCCACTGGTTTGCCGTGTTAAAATTATTTGCTTCGGGATGTAATGCACTTTTTTGCATCTGGTTTTCCAGATTTCAGTCTACGGACTAGGTCTCTATCATCATGTATGGGGAGACTTCGATTTTGTTGAATTTTTTGGTGTTCTCTCAACAGGGCGTTCTGTCTACGTTAGGTTTGAGTCCCCATTTTTTCAGATAACTTTCCAGGAAGGCTTAATCCACTGAAAAGAGACTTCGAAACTCTTCGATTGAACCGCAAGTGCGTTGTCGTCCGCATACATAAATTTTCTGCTCTTTGTGCTGGGTATGTCGGCTATGTAAAGGTCAAAGAAAAGTGGCGCAAGTACAGATCCTTGTGGAAGGCCGTTGTTAAGGGTATACTTTTCGGTTTTTTCGTCATTAATATGCAAAATATACATTTTCTTGCCTGAACTGTCTCTTTATTTTTGTTTACAAAAACTTGGTAATAAGTTGAAGTTATTCCCACCGTGTGCACACAAAAAACGTTGTATAACCACCAGGGATTATAAAAAATTAACAATTCTTTCAAAAAGTCGCGCGTAATTTTTCCATCAACCAGATTGCACTACATCAACGAATAGTTATCTTGTTTAGGAAAAGAAAAACACCAAAGAAATTTATTAAATTCAAATAGAAAACGCAAAAGAAAAACTATGATTTTCTTACTTCATATATGAGAGTGATACGAAAACTGGAAAAAATTTCAGTACAAGAAATGATTATTCGCATAAATCATGATGACATTCGAAAAATAGAAAAATGTCATCTCCTGTGCTATAAATCGATTGATACCGGCAATAACTTTTCCGTATTTATATGATTGTGAATAATGATAACACATTCCTTTTCCCCTGCAAACTGTAACACCCAACAGGTCTCCTCCATATACACTACAACCTCATGCGGTGAATTTACTGTGTATGATGTTACCACATTGCACAGTGGAATGGTTATGGCCTATCATCTTTTATGTATAATATACTGTCACAAATGTAGAATGTATGGCACGATATGAATGTGGATATATTTATGCAATTTTATAAGGATAAATTCCATTTTCCTAATGTAGCCCAAAGGGAATTGAACTGTGACCATATTGAAAACAAGATATATGATATCAACATTACTTTATTTTTTATCAAACCCTTTTCGTTTTCAAAATGGCGAAAAAATGGGTTAAAACATTTTTTTATTGTGTTTCTTTTTATGAAACATGTGGACAGAGTATTTTATGGATCTTTAGAGTTATTTTTCGGACTCAATTTCTCGATTAAAATAGATTAGTTTGTGTTTTTTTCATATTTGAAAGTCTCTATTTATGTTGGATCGGAATATGTCATTTTCATACGATAAATCAATAAGATTAACATGAGTAAGAAAAAAAATTCAGTTGGATATTTTTCCCAGAACACATTTTTGAATGATTCTCGCACTCGATCCTCTTAACCTGTATCAGACTAGACGTACAAAAATGTACATTGGCATGAAAAGACTCACGCCGGTTACGGGTTAAACTAACAATAAAACTACTGCTACAATGTGCCTCTGTCAGATGCAGAACTTATAAGACGCATAAGACCCCTTTTCGAAGACCCTTCTCCTTCGTCTATCTCAAGGCAGAATAGTCAGCTGTACACCAGAAATCAATTTTGGCAGACTGTTCACGCCCGTAGCAAAAGTAAACTGCCAAGAGGGCTAGTGCTCCAAGTCTAAGTTATGTTCAGAATGTATTTTCGATGCTTATTTTAACAAACAAGAAAACTTCATTTTCTCCAGGTACAAAAATTTGTTTTAATAGATTCTTGCCTCGCTTGTCAACGAACACACTTTGTGTGTTTGAGGTACTTACGTCTTACAGTGCACCTTTGTCGCGAGACTATACGCATGTGCATAGCAGCAGAAACAAAGAATGGAGTCAGTTTCTCAACGGATTTAGATTTCTAGAGACCTGAATGAGGTCTTCCAATGTGGGTTCCTCGATTTTTGGGTGTCAGGAAATATCTCTAGCAGTTTTTAACTTCAGTCAGTTCTTTCAACTGACTTAGGTTATCTGCGACGTGAGTGATATGGATTAGGGTGATGCTTTGACATTAGATAGATGTGGCAAACAGAAAAGACATTAAAAAAAGACTCGAACGTATCTCAGGGAGCTGCGGGAAACGATTGAAATTCTATACAATTTTTAAAATTATTAATAAAAGCACCTATACTCGGCTCATTTTGATAACTGCAACTTTATTATTCCAAGTTATAGAATTGGATTATTTGAGTCCATTCGACAATGACAGTTCTTTTATATATTTGCCTTTTTCTTTAAACTTACAAAAATTTGCTACTTCTCTCCGCGCCGACGTTAATATTGTGGTCCAATTTCGCTTTAGAAAATCCTTTAGAAAGTTGATTACACATACTTTCTAGTCATAACATATTGAATTATTACTAAGATAAGATTTGTACAGATACAGATTCCCGTAAAACTTCCTGAAAAAGATAAAACAATTTTTTTTTTCAGTGCTAGGTTGGAAACATTTTTCCGATTTTTTTTTACTTTATTCTTTGTCACTTACCCCGCTACTTGCTCAAATATTTATAAGTAGCTTTCAATTTTTGAAAAATATTTTTCCGGCGAGCCACACATATATACTTTGGCTGAACAATGTTCAAATTTTGTACAAATACATGAAAAAATGTCAATTCATTGAGTTAAAACCATTTTTATATGATGCTAAATGGGAGAAGACAGAAAAGTCGGCATTTATCCTTTTTTAGTTTTCTAGATTTTTCAAATTTTGTGGAGTTCGAACAAACCGAAAATGCCCAACCATATACTGATTCGGGCACTTACAGATGAAGTTTCGAGGAAAAACCATAAAAACCATCAAAAAACACCAAAAAGGCTGTTTGCAGCACTATTTTGCCTAAATTTTCACCTAAATTTGCAGGTTCCTCAAGTTTACAACAGCATTTGATATGCGTATACGAGATTTCTAACCCACTTTCGTACCATTTGAACACTTGTTCGATACTATTTGAAGATATTTTCGATATTTGCAGCGCTGTAGCAAAATAAATACATTTTACAGAGCATCTCAGATCTTAGAGCTCCTCTTTCTGTTTCCAACGAACTATAACACGCCTAAATTGGCTAAAGCTAGGCATATAAAAGCATAGTTTAATGAAAAATTTACTTTTTAGCGCTGTTTTGACCAAATTTTCACCCAAGACCTTTCAGTTTTCTCGAATTTCGTAGGATTCCATAGGCTTAAATGAAACCTTTCAGATGAATCCAATTTCGTACAGTTCGGATACTTTTTAGACACTTTTTATTTCATTTTTTTTTATTTCCGTTTTTTGCAGAGCTATTCTTAGCGCTGTATCGCTTCAAAAACCTTCACAAAGTATCCCACATCCTAGAGTTCGTCTCCCTCTTTCAAGCGAGCCCACAGACGCTAAAATCGGTAAAGCTAGGATACCTTTCGAAGGATGTAAAAATCATCAAAAAGTATACATTGAAAGTATTTTTGAAAGTACTTTGAAAGCATGCTTTAAAAGCCTACCTAGCATCCTACACCCGATTTCACATCATAATATATTCCGATCCAGACATCCAAATGTAGCAAATAAGATCTCGTTTGAAAGGTATTAACTTTGTCAAGATTATAGGATGCTTTGCAGGACCTGCTGATTGAAATTGGCTTCACGAAAAGCCTCCAAAAAAGCATATTCCCGTATTCGAGTTTATATACAGAAACGTTGAATGTATTCAATATTCTCTCCTGAAAGATAAAATATTGTCTTCTTCTTAGCTTTGTATTGCTTCGAAATTTACCAAAGCAAAGTTACTTATGCAAAGTTGTTTTTATAAATTTTTCAACTCTAAATAAAATAAATAATTTTTTGGTAAATTTCCAAGCAATACAATGCTAAGAAGATGAAATTCAATTACCAAGCAATACAAATTATTTTATAAATTTAATAAAATATTTTACTGCTATGTGAGAAAAATCTCGAATCACTTGTTATGTATATATTGTATTCACTCGTTCGCTTCGCTGCGCTCCGCTCACTCTTTATATACAATATATACATAACAAGTAATTCTCAATTTTGTCTCACATAGCAATAATATACTATATCCTCTCGGAGGATTATATCCCTTGCTTCGGCTCGGGATACAAGCTTCCTCCTCGAAGATAAATAAATTTTCCCGCAGATGCGTAATAATTATTTTGCGCTTTCAGATTTCACACACACATAAAGTTGAATCGACATAAAAAATACTCACAAAATGTGTCACTTTGAGATTTGATATCTGAAAGAATAAAAAAAATGTGACCACAGCCTTAGCAAATTTCCTTGTCGCCTCAAATTCCCCAAACTACATCCGAAATTACCGACATTACGTTAGTCATCCCCGCACCTCACAAACGTCATTCAGACCGATCCTCAGCTATTCCTGCCATTAGGATTAAATCAGTCGAATGGACCAGAATCTGTATAATTACCTCACCAGCTTCAACATTTTCCTTCAAATTCTTCTTTAAAGAATTAAAAATGCATTTTCAGTTGAGGTGACTCACTCAGGTGTGGACTAATTTTACACAATGAATTTCTGAAAAAGTTTCCATTTCTTTTCGTCAAGTTCTTCATTTTATTCTCAAAATATTTGAGGGTACGAATAAAATAAAACGAAAACCATTGAAAAAGTTCACAACACATGAAGCAGTGATGCTTAAAAAGAAAAAAATTTACATAAATGCTTTTGGCTGTTTTTATAAATCCAATTTGCATCTATAGCCAACTCACTTGTATATGCAAATTTTCAAACAAAACACGTGTATTTTGTGAGCTTATTCAACTGTGTGTTTACGGTGTATACGTATTTTATGTGCTGCTGCCGCACTAAATGACTATAACCACATTAATATATGAGTGCCAAAAACGGTGCATTACATTGCTCTCGAACAGGAGTTATTTGTGAATATAAAATGTTAATAATGGACATTGATGATATTAATATTTTATTGGATTAGAATAGGTGGAATTCCAATTTCCCTTTCCATTTCATTTCGCTGAATCTAATATGTTTAATTGCAATTATAACACATAAAAATTCGTGTCACACTCAAAGCAAGACCAGATATCATTGGAAAACTTTTAATAGAACTCGTATTGCAAATAAATAACTTTACGCTTAAGAACTTGCTCCAGTACTTTCATGTCTTGTCAACGCAGATAAAACATGAAAGAAAGTGCATTTATTTTGATTTGTGCTTTTTCAAGTATACCTGCCACCCCTTGGGCTGCTTGTTACTTGCAAATAAGAGTTTTTTTACACGCCACTGCGAAGTCGGCTTAAATTACAAACGCATTGCTGTTAACCCTCCTCTTCTGTTACGTCTGTCTGTTAAGCCCTCTGTCTCTTATTTCTTTTTCGTCTATTCTTTTCCACACTGGTCCTGTGTGTATCTTTGTACTCTTTAAAGAATGACGTCTGTGTAATGACTTAACGGAAATAACGAAATGGCCATCGATAAAAGACTCCCCAAACATCTGAATATCTTTTACTTTTATCTTTATAACAATGTGCTGATATTCAAACAAAGTAAACATGAAAAAATACAAAAATAGTTAATCTGAAATTAAAAAGACGGAAAAATATTAAAGAAGTCAACAATTGGAACACAACAACAATAATCGAGATGGCAATATAAAAAGAAAAATTTTGACGATGGTTATTCAATGCTAAGAGATATAACGACGTGATGTTACATCTCCTGAGGCAGTAAAGTATAGACGAAATTTAAAGGGGAAACAAGCACGGCGTGTGTCTACCATGCAATGCAAATGCACTTGATATGAACTTTTAAAAGTTAGTAAAAAATTATAATTTATGCAACAGGTTGCGAAATGGGGTTGTTTTGAACCGCATAAACGTATTGCTTAAACACCAAGAAGAAATAAGACAAAATAAGAAATGTATGCCAATTTTCCAAATGTACACTCATTTACAATTAATCTTGAGACGTGGCAAAAGGCCTGTAAATTAATTACAATCTCTATGATCCCTATGAAGTCATCGAGGTTAGGGATGAATAATCATAAATGATACAGGGAGGGGAGTTGCAAACGGAACGAATTATATAGGAAAGACCTAAAACCTCTTGGACGCACATAACTCGGCGGCACTAGAACCAAAAATGCCATTCCCATTTGATTTTCTTTCAGGGAAACAAATGTAAAAATTGGTTACATTTTACAGGTGACGGACGGATAGACAGACCATTCTTGAACAATCGATTTAAAAGAAAATATTTGATGTTATTGCAACTTATAAATAGAAAGTTGAATGCATCTGGACCTAAAAACGAAAACACCCACCAAATTCGACAAACGCCGTGGTAAGCGTACAAGTCACGTACGTCTACGGCTCTGCACTTCAAGCTGGGCAACCTGGTGCCAAAAAAGTGTCTATGTCAATGCTGGAGTGGAAAGCCAGTACATTACTATGTACTCAGTAACTCGGCTCCAACTCGGCACCAGGCTGCCTACTTGAAAAGTTTAAATAATGTCATCGAAACCGCAGCTACGACACCAGGCTACCAAATCAACATATTCTACTGTCTACATAGAGGGCAGCAGCAGCCTGGTGCTAAATTGAAAATATGACGTTTAATATTCTTTACTGCCGTTACAATGACTTTGACAGATATTCGGCACCAGGCTGCGTTCTTTATGGTTGCATGCTAATGTTATTCAAGTACGCAGCCTGATACCGAGTCGGAACCAAGTGAACATTTATGTACTCGTTTCATCATCCAACGTTGTCAAAGGAATTTTTTTGGCACCGGGCAGCCTTCCGGAATCGACCAGTACGATGTGGTACATTAAAGTAGCTTCATAAAAAACATTTACTATTTTGATACATACAATAGAGCAATTTTTGCTTAGATCCATGTATCATATCGACAAAAAATACGCAATTTGCCTGCAATTTGTATTCATCATTTCCAGGAAATTTTTCAAAATGTTGGTAAAAAGTTGATTGTTATCATGGGCGCGCGGTACCAATGCGCCCGTGACGCAATTCCCAATACAAACAAAAAATTCAGAAAATTTTTTTTGTAGATTTCGGAACCATATATACAGCTAAGTTTTGACTTCCCCCCCCTTGCGACGTACCCCCCTGAGACCTAGTTCATTGGATTCCTTGTAAAATTTTGATTGGCAGCCACGCGAGGTGCCGTGGCGCCAAAAAAATTATATGAATGAGTGTTGTAGAGGAAGTGTCTGTGATCATTTTCGTAGATGCAGATGCCAGCTATGGCAGCCGCGCGAGGTGTCGTGGCGCCAAAAAATTTTATGAATGGGTTTGTAGATGAAGTGACTGTGATCATTTTCGTAGATGTAAGTGATGGTCGCCACAGCCAGCTATAGCAGCCACGCGAGGTGCCGTGGCGCCAAAAAAAATAATGTGAATGAGTGTTGTAGAGGAAGTGTCTGTGATCATTTTCGTAGATGTAAGTGGTATCCGCCACCGCCAGCTATGGCAGCCGCGCGAGGTGCCGTGGCGTCAAAAATTTTTTTATGAATGAGGGTTGAAATTCGAATAGAAGAATTTCGAATAGAATTTTTTTTTCGCCGAAAATTTTTTTCGCTGAAAATTTTTTTCGCCGAAATTTGTTTCCTATTTCCTTCCAAAACTAGTGATATCACAACAAAAAACCTTTTTAAAAGGGAAACGTGACGCAAGTCCTCGTCCCTTCTTCCAAAACAACTGATATCAATTAGGGTGACGCTTACAGCTGTGAAACGCAAAAAAATCTTTTGGAATGTTTTCATTTTTGATTAAAAAAATGCGTCAAAAATGCCGGACCCCCCAGTGTTACAGTTTTTCTGTTCTTTCAGCTTTCACAACGCAAAAATTTATGGGATGTATGGCGTATTTTTGTCCAGGAAATCAAATTTTTGCGTATGAAAGCTGAAAGACCCGAAAAACTGTAACACTGGGGGTCCGGTTTTTGTGACGCATTTTTTTTAATCAAAAATGAAAACAGTCCAAAAGAATTTTTTGCGTTTCACAGCTGTAAGCGTCACCCCAATTGATATCAGTTGTTTTGGAAGAAGGGACGAGGACTTACGTCACGTTTCCCTTTTAAAAAGGGTTTTTGTTTTGATTAAATTTTTCAAAAATTTCGCTCAATTATTTTTTAGTTATACCTCATGTGGTACCCCTTTAGAAAGCTAAAATAGACTGAATGGTGAGTGAACGTATGAAATACTATTTACGTGGAAATCTGTTCGAAGCTGTTCTCGTCGGCTTCTGTAGCTTATCAACTTATTCCTGTAAAATTGTAGGTTTCGATTTATGAAAAGATAAGAAGTGGGATTTATTGATGTATGTTGGAGGTAATATCCCCTCGCAATGATCATCAACCTCAAAGCATTGATTGAAAAAGTATATAAGATACGAAACCTTGACAATTGTTCGAAACAGTTATGAAACTTAGTGCATCTGTGAGACTCATTTGAATTTGTTAGAAATCTCCCGATGAAGAAAACTAAAAACTTTTAACGGAACTATAAGTACGTAAATAAAGTTTGGATGCATAACGACTACAAGACATTACGTTTATGGGTTCGTTTTGATTGAATGTAGTAGTTAGACTCCACCTAGGTGGGTATGAGTTAGACTCCACCTAGGTGGGTATGAGTTAGACTCCACCTAGGTGGGTATGAGTTAGACTCCACCTAGGTGGGTATGCCGACGTCTTTCAAGCTGAGATTTTCGCGGCACTGATGGGAGCGCGGGAAGCAATCCAACCAGAGGCATGTGGGATAAAGGTCACAGTCTGTTCTGATAGTGAGGCAATGATCAAAGCGCTCATCTCGCCTGTCGTTACATCCAAGCTAGTAAAAGAGTTAAAGGAAACCTTGAACCGGATGGGACTGAGAAATCAGGTGACGCTGGTCTGGGTTCCCGGACACTCTGGCGTGGAGGGCAACGAAAAGGCGGATGAGCTGGCGAGGACAGGCTCGGCTACATTGGGTTGCGGGCCAGAACCTCTCATACCCATCCCACACTCGGCATGCGTAGAAGCAATAAAGAGTTGGGTGAGGTCGGAATTCGCTAACCATTGGAACACGTATGAAAGAGGAATGCACACAAAGCGTTTCTTCCCGGTGCCCGATGGGAAGTGGGCCAAAGAACTACTAAATATGGACAGGACACGCATCAAGAGGGTGGTGGGTGCGATCACCGGGCACTGCGGACTAAGCAAGCACCTGGCAAAAATGGGAATCTCTAATGACCCCAGTTGCACCTGTGGCCTAAGTGAGGAGACGGGCGTTCACGTCATATGCGAATGCCCGAAATTCTCCTCACTAAGGTTCAAAACACTAGGAAGTCCAACCCGAAAATGTCTCCAAAATGGGACCTGCCGCTCCAGACAGGTTCCTGGTAGGGACTGGAAGGTTTTCGAGATTTACATGATGAACGGGTTACGAAACAAAGGATCATCAGATCTGTAATTCAAGGACCAGTAATGGACCGGCCCAAACTGATAAATCTAGACTCCATGATCGTTTACAAATAGTAAAAAATACTACGATAATGGTTATATTTTATCAAAGGATCATGTCAGAGAGCTTATGTTTGGGCACCAGGTCAGATGTATTGGGCTGGGGACAATTCTCAGTCGTCTCTATTCTCACAGACTAACTATGATTTTGTCGGCTTGTGTCCATGTTGAAAGTTTTAAAAAAAAATTCACTAAAAACGCAGATTCGTGGTTAAAGGAAGGGGTGCGTCTCTAAAAACAGGCCATTTTAGCGTGCAAACTGTGAATGACTTCAGTTTACGTTAATAATTGTAAATTCGTACTCATGGACTGCTTTTTCTAAGTAGTCGACCAAATCTAATATTTTAGCGAATGTATGTTACAAAGTAATGAATGCTTTCCCAGGTAATCCCTGATGCTATTTTAGATATGGTAATAAAATTACTTCTTTTTTGATATAGCCGGCAGGTAATTAATGAAATTAAGTGAGTCGGAAATTAATACTAAATTTGATATTTTAATTGATGTCTTAAAATGTTGAATGAAGAGTTGTAAAGCTAAAATATAATAACATGGCATTAAGTACCTATGGATTGCAACAAAGCTGAGAAACATTTGTTTTTACTTTATTCAAGTTTTTATGTCTTTTTTCATTTGAATTAAATGGCTTTTGTGAATTGGCTTATATTTCGTACCATCGCAGTCAACATGCAGAAAAAAGGGGTAAATGCGCATACCGTGAAATTAAAGTTTCTTTTCTGGTGAACTTGTGATGGCGTGCTATAACTCACATGTAACTAGTTTCTGGTAAATTGTATATTTTTCGGTAAATTTTGAATAAACATTGCAGATTAGGGTGTGTATGCGAGACATTGGCAAAGAGAATTTTTTTCAAATTGAAAAGTTCAAAGCACGACAGAGATGAACTTTGTGATACTATTTTAAGTGTGTAAGTAGAAACGTCAATTGTATGTGTGAGTTTGTAATGTTGTTGGGCACCTTGTTCTTCTTATACTTCTCGAGGGCTGTAGACGAAGAAAACTTCACTACGGCATGTAGAGTGCGTCCAGCCGCGGTTGTTTCTCACAAACGCTATTTCATGGGATTTTTGTCTCATTTCTCTCCATAATCGCCTATAATCCACGGAATTAAAGGCTTTTATTCTTCTTCTTTGTAGTCAGCATAGCACATTACAACATCGATCTGACAATAATGTCTGACTCTGTGACAGAATGATGTCAGAGATTATCTTGCATTTTATGAATAACAGCGCAGTCTAGATGGGAAGCGAATTGCAGCCATTTCGAAACAGAATCGTTCCATCTAGAACTTGCTGAATATCTTCTCTGGCAAGAGGACACGGTGAGATACCAAAAACAAAACCATAGAAGGTCAGGTAAGTGCTAAGCCCTAGTGGGAGTAGCACGTGGTGTGTGATAGATGGGATCAGAAATTCGCTTTAAAGCTAAGAAAAAACGCCCAGATCAAGGTTGCATCACTATCATCCTTATATTGACATCGAAAACATTAACGATTTTGGAAAACTTGGCGAGAATCAAACATTTAAACAATACAATTATAATACCATTTGACTTTACTTTCAAACGGTATGATTGCTGCATAACTTAGACGCAAAGTTTGAACAAAGTTAAGTTGGCATCTCATCAAAAAAAAGGCAAAAGCTCCGAAAGTTTCGTTGGGTTTTGGGAAACTTAGCACCAATTACTTAGCGGAACTCGAAATGACAACAGTAATAATACACATTTGCAACAAAATTTGAATAACATTAAGCATTATGTTAATCAATTATGTCATTCAATCATAATTTAACTGCATGGGATGACTGTATAATTTATAAGCAAAGAGTATACAGATTTGTATCGTCATTTGAATAAGCAAATTAGCTTAAGTACAACAGTGGTAAAACTGGCTCGATAAAACGAGGATTCAAATACAATCCGAATATTTCGAATGTAATGAGTTGCGAAAATTCTTATTTTCGCCCCAAGGGACTAAATGCCCTGATGATTAATTACGTAAAGTATTGATCACCTCGCTCAATTGCAGGAATAGTTATTTGTTGTCTCGTTTGGAAAATAGTCGTTTGCCGAGTACGAAAAGTTGCATGGCGAGCTTGCGAGCCAATGCATTCGTACGAGGCAAACGACTATTTCCCAAACGACACAACATATAGTTTTGTCATAGTAGCGATCGATCGTTGAAACACTTCAACAAATTGTTGAAAATATAAATAAAAATGTTCAAAATGTTCAAACATCCAAAAAAATTTCTTTCTATCTATCTTTCTATCATATGCACGTTTGTGGTGAATAATTGTAACCATACTGCTGTGCGATTTCTATGAAAATAATGTGTAAGTAATATAACATAACTTTTTTATAGAGACGTATGTCCGGTTAGCTCGGTTGTAGCGCCGACGACTTGAGCGCGGGAGGCTGGTGGTTCGTTTCTTCATTGAGACTTTCTTTTTTTTTTAATGATGCGCAATGAGCAATATCACAATATAATTCCCAGAATTTTTTTTTATTATTTTTACTTTGTAAGATGTAAAAACCAATGAATTTAAAGATCAATTTGAATTATTTGTCTAAAGGACATCGTTTAGAATAATGATAATATTTTAATAGCCGCTCACCAACATTTAATTAAATTACTGTTCCTACTGAATACGTTCAAACGGTGTATTTTTATGAGGTTCCTTAGTTTACATTGCGTTACAAGTTTGTTGATTAAACGAAAAAAAAAACGCCAATATAATTTTTTTTCAATTGAATAAAAACATTTCTTTCATTTATGATGGTGAAATTGGTGACTTTATGAATACACACATACATCCATGAATACACACATACATCCTGTTAACGTTTATGTGGCCTAAATGTATGAACGGTTTAGCGTAGTGGTATCGTCTCGGTCTTGTAACCAGGAGGTCGGTGGATCGAATCTCGGTTGTGCCAATCGAATTTTTTATGTTAAGGAATTTCGCTTTAATGCGTATATTCCCGGACAGTGTCTTGCAAAGTACACTTTCCCGGACTGCTACTGCAATGTGCATCAGAAATGACAAACTTTCGAAACCAAAAACGACTAAGCAAACTCAACGTATCGAGCGCGTACATAACAAAATATTTT
>CM055406.1:130870820-130926801 GCA_029228625.1 Pseudolycoriella hygida
TTTATTTAATGCTTTGATAATTCATTAGAATCAACATACCGGAAAAATGTTATTATTATTATCATCTACTATCCTGAAGCGTAGTTTTTACCTGCCCTATGCGAAAAATGCTTCACATAACATTTATGATAACATAGTAATCGAAAGTTTTACTTTTTTCGTTTACAATCTTCACAACAACAAAAAATTACCATATGAAAAAATTTGTTTGCAAAAAATATCGGCTCATATCTAGAAAAATGATGAAATTCCCTATCATCATTTTTCATATAGTAACATTGTAGCATGTCAAATGTCAACATTTTTTTTTATTGCAAAAGAGTTAGAAGCTACATCACAAATTTTACAAACTACAATAAAATTAGAAACTACAACACACATCATACGAACTACAATAAATTTAGAAACTGCATCACAAATATTACAAACTGCAATAATAAATTAGTTAAAATCACAGAACATATCACAGCGTTGATCATCACTAAAGGTGTCGCGAATCAATATAGAATTGCCTCTGTGTATGGCTATGGAAATCCTTTGTAATAGAAAATCTAAAGAGCGGGGCTCTCCAGACCTTCTTACCATCAATTTTCTCGGTTTCTTCAAAAACACCATTGTTTCGGGGCCAGCCGCAACGAACACATGAGCTGTACCTAAAGCAGTGAAGATAAATTCAGCAGTTGATCTTGACAATACCGCCAACGCGCTCAATAGGGCCATAAGCGAAAGCTTTCACGCCGCGTGCCCCAAAAAAAATATTAAATGCAGTAGATCATCCGGTTTCTTCAATTCAGAGGCTAAAAAGCTCAGGAAAGAGTTGAGGGCTGCCTTTAACCGTGCTAAACCCAAGAACGGCAACGACATTTACATCGCACTTCGCAGATTAGCCCAAAAGAAGTACAATAAAACCATCAGGCAGAACCAAAGATCGTTACTTAAACAGGCATACTCGTCTGTCAGCTCGTCCGCAGCCACAGCTCAGCTAGTGAAATCTCTAGCCAAAGACCCACACTGTGCAATCGGAACTTTAATACTCCTGTCGGGCGAGTACACAGTAGACGAAGAGTCTACTCAAAAACATCTAATAGATTTTCACTTCTCTGGCTCCCTACCTATCAATAATTATAATACACCACTTCTATTACCCCAAGGCATAATTACAATCGGTGATGAGGAAGTGGCATCGAGAGACGTAACCAAAGACAGAATTAAATGGGCAATCGAAACTTTCGTCCCTCTCAAATCACCAGGGGAGGACAACGTCATACCGATCATGCTGGAAAAAAGTCTACATTTGACTATAGACGTGATATACGAATTGTTCATAGCCAGTATCAGGCTAATACACATACTTACAGCCTGGAGAGGAGCGAGAGTTGTCTTCATACCAAAGTTAGGCCAGCTCGTGTACACCTTAGCAAAATCTTTTCGCCTATCTAAATCTATCAGCGCCTACAAAATACCATCAGCAATGGTGCTAGAATGTAGGTATAGACTAGAACTTATAACTAGTACCAACCCAGTCACCTTGATTTGGGTCCCCGGACACAGTAACGTGCAAGCCAATGAAACGGCGGACAAGCTGGCAAAAAGTAGAGCTGAAAAACAGTTTATCGGCCCTGAGCCTGTACTCAAAGCTCCACCTTCGTCCTACAAAAGGCTCATTGACACTTGGAGGGATAAAAAGTTTAAAGACCACTGGAGTCAAACAAACGATGCACGTCAATCCAAGAATTGTATTGCGATCAGTGTAAAAAACTCAAGATACTTCCTATCACTTAGTAGAAGGAATATTAGAAGAATAACAGGGGTACTAACCGGCCACTCCCCCTTAAACAAGCACATACACACCATCGGCCGAGCAGTAAATGATAAATGTCCGAAATGTGGCGACATAGAAACAGCCGAACATTTCTTGTGCAAATGCCCAGCCTACATCTCAGCAAGGGCGACAAGCCTGGGCGCTTACATACTCCCATACAACATAATTTGGAGTCTTCCGCCCAGCAACATATTGGATTACCTAAATCGAACCAAAAAGATTTAGATAATCTAAATTATTGTGGGTACGCACAACAGGCCCACTAGAGGCTTAGGTGCAGAGGTTTTACTTCACCCACTCAAACTAACTAACTAAGTAACTAACTTGACAGAACGTGAGGACAGCATGGTCCGATAGTCCGATAGCTATTGGCCTGATGTCACCATTTTTTTTGCTAAGGCAATTAAAGCAGATCCGAAAAACACCGGGCAGATTTTCGGGTGGACTTTTCCGGCGCGGATCAAATTTGAGAGTTTGGCCATAGCAGAAATAAATCTCTTTGAGGAATCACCACCAGAAAAGGAGATGAGTTCCTTGAGGTGTCGCGGTCTCAAACCATCAATGCCCCCTGACGAGCTGATCGGGAAATGCCTTATCGAATTGGTAATTTCCTCAGCCGTTGTGTCAAATGTCGTGTTTGAAGGGGAGACTTCAACGTCAACTGGTACGGTATCGTCTGGATGTTTTGCTCTCAATTTTTTTATGTTTCCCGGTGTGCACTCAGCCACTCCATCTTGTGATGCTAGCACACGGACAGCACCGCTGATGTCACCTTCTGCTACTTTTCCCTGCGCCGTTTTGATTAACAACTTTTCCCATTGAGTTATGGGCTTCTTTGGCAGGTCCACTGATAACAAATTCAGGAGCTCGTTAAGCAGGCTGGGCACGTCGACCAATTTCAAAAAAATTGCCAGGTTCTGACGGATAATGTTTGGGCAGTGAGTACCTTTTACGTTGCTTTTTGGCATTGTGTTCATCACGATCACTGGGAAACTTAATAAACGGAGGATAAAATAGAAGGTGTTATTCTTGGTGACGGCGAGCTCAATAACTTTTGTGAGTTCCTGACAAACCACCGTACGCACCGATTTCTGTATGATTCTAACCATTGGGATGGAACATTTGCATTTGTAAAGGATCTCACCGAAACGATGGATAACAGCTGCATCGTCTCCAAAGTCGACATCGAGCTGAGTGGGTGGAGCTTGAGTCGACGTGAATATCGAATGGCTGCCACGGATCCTTTCATGAATTTTGAGGCCACGTGCATTTTTCGCCAGGAAACCACAGGTGCGGCAGGTTATTCTCTCTGACTAATATAAGGGATGGTGGTGGTGTCAACATTCTGGTAATTTGTAATTTGTTTTGCTTCTCAAAATATTTTATAATGCGATATGATGAACAAATTACTTCTTCAGTATAAAATAAAGGTCAAGAATTTAGGAAAAATTAAAAAATTTTAAATTAAAATAACCCAAAATAGCCCTCATGAAATGGATCACTTCGGTAGGGGGCATATTGACATGATATGATTAACTCTCGCAGGGGACAGACAACAAAATTCTGTTTCTATAGCAAAAATTTCTACGAGTGTTAAGTTTACTTAGTTTACTAGTTTACTACCGTTGCACTTTTCTCAGCTCCGACCACACACAGACTTCAAATTTGCTGAGAAACTTTCTATTTTCTTCCATAGTTCAGAAAACAACTTTTGTATGAACTCGATCCTTGAAAATGTAACATTCAAAACGAAGACTCCGTCATTCAAAAAGCGATTTGCACTCTTCAGTTTAAAAAAAATAAATTGTCGATTTCAACGATTGCATTGACAATTTTTAATGTGAACGTGCCCCTATAATTAACCGACCATATACTACATTCCGTGCATTTTGAGTATCAATCAGAGAAATAATTTTGTCTTTCGCATTGTGTATTCGTCTTAAATATTTAGCAAAATTCATTTCAACTGTACATTTAACGCCAGAAGACAAAGAATGCTCGCATGCTTCACATACGTTAAAATAAAATTTATTAATTTCAATATCTTAGGTCATTTGACCACATTCATAAGAAGCTGCTTGGTGCTTACATTCATTTTGAAAGTAATTTTGTTATTTACCTTAATGGTGTCCGAATAAAAATGTTCATTATATTAATTTCATTAAACATTTTTAACGAATTTCTCAGTGATAAATTTTTTCGCTAAATTATTTTTCAATAAGAATTTATAAAAATTTCCGTGCGGATTATTACAATTAGCAGCAGCTACTAATTGAGCGTTCCAAAAAATTTTCACCGTGCACTAAGAAAATTCTATCTGTCGAAGACATTTGATTAAACATCTTTGTAGCAACCATAATATGAAACGCATAGCCACTCATGGTTGGCCCCAACAAAGATAAGTATAGTTGCTTCATAATTTGTTGAAAATCTATAGTTCGAGTTAATGTTCGGAATAGGTTCAGGTCGACACGTTCAGGTTCAGGCCAAATCAAATCCGACCTGTACCGAGCATTACTTGTAGTTTATGCTCGTGCTAATGTACTTATATTACTACAAACTGTTGCAAAAAAAAGTTAATGTTTCTTTCCACACTACAAAGAAATTGCTAAGTTATCTACACATATGAAGGGATGAAAAGTGGAAAGCTTCAGTTTTCGTGTAAATTTTGTTGATCCGATGTCGAGGTCAATAATCACACGACAACGTGATTCTCCCACACTTTTCATTCCTTTATACTTAAAAGCAATTTCGAAACAGTTTTTAGAAGGAAAGATCAATTCTTTTTCGCACCAGCTTGTGTTTTTAGAAGGGAAAATCAACTCTTTTTAATACAGTAGCACACTCTGTGCATTTTACGGTAAAATCACAAAGGTTGGCGGAGAAACGTAATTTTCTAATTGAAAAGGTTGTAATTTACTTTTTTGTTGACACTTTCTTCGGTCGCTAAATAGTATCGGCATAGTTGCATCGGTATCGGTATAGTTGTTTGGCATCATTATCAAGACACATTTGCTGACAGAATTGAATCTATTCAGAAAAAATTTTTGATGTACGCACTGAGGCGGACAGTGAAACGGGACGAAAACCACAAGCTTCTTCCAAATATTGAGAGATGCGATTCGATCAACATTGAAACATTCGCCCGACGCAGAATTAATGCCTGCGCACTTTTTGTATCCGATCTGATGAATGGTAATATCGACGCACCTAAAATTAAAAGCAAGGTCATTCGTAATTCTAGACCCACTCGTGCTGATGCCTTTCTCGTTGTCGACGAACACAGGACAAAATATGGTCTTTATGAGCCAATCAATAACATGTGCATGGCATTTAATCGCTTTTCACTACTGTGGTTTCTAAACATACCACGTGTATCGTTCAAGATGACTATCAGGAAGTTGAAAAATACGTATAAACTGAATTGTAAGACCAGAATTTCATAAACTGAACTTTGGCTTCGCTCTCTAATCAGAAGCTGATTAGTCAACTCGGATCTAACGACTCTCAAATGTAACTCTAAATCACGTCAACTTGCAAAAAAAGGCTAGTCTAGTCGATTAGTTCCCGCTAATCATTTTTGTTTCAGGTGGACCATTGGCTGCACGAGACGTTGGTGCTTGATGTAACGTCGGGCTACTTTCTATTTCAGTTTCTATTTTCGTCTAATAGTTGATTCCTGTTTTAAGTATGATAACTTCAACTTAGAATTGTATAATTGTTAATAATGACGATGAGCAGACTGACTGACTGACTCCGACTGGGTCGGCAGTTCACTTCCGATTCTGCTCGTAATTTATGTTTTTTGTCATACTTATAAATTATATTTATTTATATTATTTTTATAAATTTGTATTTAGTCAGGGGGCTTCGGCCATTGATGGAAGAGATAAATAAATTTTGTTACCTACATTTCCCAAAAATATAAAGAAAAGCTGTTTCGAATTGGATCGATACGAAGAAAATTATTATTCGTAGATTTGGTGACCGTGTAAAAGAAAACTGACGACCTTGAACGAGTTCACAGATCCACTTTTCTAACTTGTGTTCTCATGCATATAATGCTCATAAACAATATGCGACGTGAATAAATTTTACTTTTTTTTCGCTCAATCAGGCGTTGGTTTTTAATTATTGTGAAAGAGATATTTCAATTTACAAAAAGTTACGAAAGGAATTGGTCATTCTTTCGCAGAATCTTCAGATACTAATAAATTAAACGAGAAACATGATTTTTTTTTTATATTTTTAAATAATTCTTTAGGTTGTATAAATCGAGTAAACAGCAGAGGAAGAAATATAGAGTCCTTCAATTATTTTATAAATGAGTTTTAGGAATCCCGAAATCGATTTATTTTGAGCTCTCAAAAACTCAGTTGCCTGCTGTCAGCCTGTCGTCAGTTTGATGAATTAAATTTAATTAGGTTGCTACCTTTTAGCGCGTAAAAAAATCTAAACGTCAAAATAATTGTTTTCGATTCAATATTTCAATAATAAAGTGTTTAATATTTTTATTCGATAATAAAAGTTTCATTATCGCAGCAGCAAAAATAAATATTTTTTACCAAGTAAGTAAATGAAAAAAAGGAAATCGAAGCAAATTCATTACATTACTTGAAATTTAGTGGCACCGCAAAACTGCTGTGTTGGATGTGGAAATAACGAGAAAGACAACTCCTCAATATGCTTTGCGGAAGGCGCTTTGGATGAATGCTGTTCGCAAGGAATTCAGCATAAAATTTTTGGTGCTTGCAGATGGCTCAAGATGTCAAAACATATAGGAATTGTCGTCCAGTTTTAAAGGAAGATGCGGTTCCGCAATGCAATTTGGATATCGGTGAAGTGTCAATAAGTGCACATAATAGTTTTATGAATAAACAAGTGATATTGGAAATCAATGTGTTTTTGTTTTGGTCGCGGATTGCCAAATGTTTAGTCCTTGTCAGTTGTGTTGGTCATTCTTCTTCGGAATGTAATATTAATCGAATTATTTTGTATCAGGTAAACCTAGCACGTACAACCTATTGCATTTCCACCAAAGTTGTCAAACGCATATTCATGAGTCTCATTCAGTTCAATGTCAAACGGATCTGATAGAGTTCTAATTTTTTCGCATTAATATAAAATAAAACAACTGACAAATTTGCTATGACATTTCGAACCATGTCACTTTTTTTTGTGTTGGTACTTTCGGCTCTTCCAAAAAAAGCTGTAACAGCATTTTTGGCGCCTCAATATTGAAATCGACATCTTCATTTGAGTTTTTAAAAAAATATATAAATTATTTGCAAATGCCGTAGAAGACTTTTTACTCTAAAAAAGCTAATTTATCGATATAAAATAAATGTTGTGATACATTCGTTTTTAATTCTCACTCTCAGAGTGCAAATCACAAAAAAAAAACCCTTTTAAAAGCGAAACGTGACGCAAGTTCTCGTCGCTTCTTCCAAAACAACTGATATCTGATATCTGCTTGGGTGACGCTTAAAGCTTCGGAACCCAAAAAAATCTTTTGCAATATTTTCACATTCGATTAAGAAAATGCGTCACAAATGCCGGACTCTCCCTACGCAATAATTTTTCTTTTAAAAGGGGTTTTGTTTCTTAACTGTTTTCGTATGTGGACTTGTGTCACGGGCGCATCGCTAACGCGCGCCCATGACAATACTTTGTAAATTTGCAATGTGTGCAAATGGCATTTATCTTTTATAAATAGAATCTTGCCATAGCCGCTATGGTTATATGGATAAGCACAATTCCTCACATTTGGGTGAAAGCTGACACCTGCACTCATCTCTCCTGCCTGTCTCCTATTGCGAAGAAGGTTAGCAGTTGACCATGTCCAAGTTGACAAGTCCATCTTGGGACTCTCCAACCAAGTGAAACCTAATTTGTCCTCGGTGGGGGCCAGTTCTGTTTATCGAGTTCAGTTGGGGACTTATCCCCTCGGAAATGCTTCGTTCTATGAAATATCCCTTCAACCCGTTAGAATTCCAGGATCCGACAACCTTTCGAAATAATAATTTTGAAACAAAAACGTGTTACCAAAACAATGAATAGAAATTCAAACAAACTTTGATCACCAGATTAGATCATAATTAACGGTAACTAAGATAATCTGACGCGATAAGTGACCGTTACCAGATTATTGCATATAGCCGCCCATTTTCTTTTTAATGAACAAGTCCTAATTTTCTAATATCGAACGGGCACTTAATATATATTTGATTTTGCCATATTGCCACATCTCTCAGTTCGAATAAGAGTCACTTGCGTTGTACGGCATATATATTGAGCTCAATACAATTGTTCTACGACATGAAAAATGTGTAAGGTCAAGGACTGTATCCGTTGTTTCAAACGATTTTAACATCAATTAAATGGAACTTGCCGAAAGAAAACTGAAGTGCGAAATTTTCACAGTCATTGATAATTTATTCGATATACAGCCAAAGATAACAAACTACAACACCTGAAAATCCTTTGAGAATAATAAACTAAGGTATTGCTACCACACAGCTATTGCTATGTAAGCGAGAGCTGCAACAAATACCTGCCATGTTAGACACAAAATTATTTTGGCTTTTCTGGCCGTGCTAATGATTTATGGCAATGTTGTTTAATCACGCAACGAAAGTTATTTGTGAGCCTCTTTTACTAATTAAATACGGTAGACGAATTAATTATACAATAGGATTAAAGGGAAATGAAAATTATATATTTAGTACTGTGATGTGGTGGGTTATTTGATGATATATCATGTCATTATGTATTGCAAAAATGTGGAACATATTGTTTCTATTATCATTATGAAGGGAAGCGATCTTGTTCATTTGAAATGTTCATGTCAGTTTAAATTTTCTTATGAAATTCGAAAGCTAATCTGAGACGAACACACTTTTTACGAACAATGAATAGGTCGTTAATAACACCGCATTCAAAGTACAGCTAATGCTGATCAATCAGTCTTTAAACGTTTAAAATACAAAACAAATAATAGCATCAAGTCTAAGAACCCGTTTCGGCAAGAAACGAAATCTGTTCCAAGAGAAATCATAGTTTGCAAATGTTTGCAAGGTGTTCGTTCCATCTAACGACTTCGTCAAAAAGACACCAAAAGTTCGCACAAGATACATTCGTAACTCCATCAAAGGAATGGGCCAACTTCGTTTTTCTTAAGTTCAATGTCGATTTGTTCACCCTGAAATACTCTACTCTGGAACTTCTTCTTTGTCATAGGCAAGATTTTTCACGTATGTACAAGAAACGGGTTGTTCAGAATTTTTCGGTGTAAGCAGTGTTGTTTTTTTACTTTTGAGCGCACATTGAAATCGCGCGCCAAAATATACTTTGTAGATCTTTTCTCTCTTACGGTAAATGTATACAGTGCCGCACAAAGAGAATTCGGGCTCGACTGATAAAAAGGAAAAGACTATTCGCACACGGTGTTTCTATCGTATTATTTGTGCGAATGGTGCCTACCTAAAAAACATATTTTTTGTAAGGTTTAATGTAATTTTTTTTGGACTACGGGTCCATAAATTCTCCTAAATTCTCCATATTCTCAATTTCAATGTTCATAAGCTTACGGCAGTTTGCTTTTAAATTTACGCGTTTTTGAAGTTTTCAAGATTATCTCTTTTATCTAATTTGTTCAATGTATTTTGTATCGGCGAAACAGCTAAAATTTGACCGCAAATAAATTTAAAAGCTTTTTTTTAGGATACTATATCGTGCCACGCATGAGTGATCTTTGTAACAAAATTCTTTTCTGCCAACATTTAAACAACTGCTAATGTGATTCCAGAACATGAAAAACTTTTTAGGAACATTCGGCTTCCTTCTTTATTATGTCGATTGTAGTCGTGTTTACTTTCATTTTATAAAAGGCGATAATGTTTTAATATGCAATGTGTGATACAATGTTCTTACGTTTCTTGTTTGCATTCAAGTGCACGTTTATGGCGGTAAATTCAATCATTTTAATTGAGCTGCAGAAAGCATTTACTGTAAGAAACTAGCAAACTTGTCCTAAAGGCATATAAAATAAAAATAGCTTGCCCATGTCGGCAATTTGGAGTATGAATAAACATCAAATTAAGTACGACGCAATTAGAATTAAAATGCCGTGAGGTTACAGATAGCGTCACTCATATTCTTTTAATAAATTTCCTCGTAACCGACTGAAAACTAGAAATTTTAGAATTATTTAAATCTGATGCAGACGACATGTGCGACATGTGCAGTCATTTTTTTGTAGTGTTATTGTGTGTTACATGCGAAAGTTAATCGTTTAATTATTTCGAAATGAAAGATCAGTCATTGAAATATCACATTTTCATTCTGTGCTGTGCTTTACTTCGTACTTAAAAAATAAAATTCTTTATCTTTGGCGGATGAAGTTATTTGAACCACGCGGATTTACATCCGGGACATGTGACAGCCCATATGCAGACCAATTTCCTAGGGTCAGCCTTGTTTGTCTAGAGAGTCAAGAGATCATTTGTTTAAGTATGGAAGTGTGATGGAAACTTTCGTGTTTAGAACGATTAAGCCAATCAAGTTTGCAAAGATAGTTCAACAGAAAAACTATTGTTTGCATAAACTTTACAAAACGGTTTCCTTGAGCTAGGAATATCGAGGGGTTAACCACTCTTTTTCGGATTCGGTGATTATGGATTATTTGAGAGTGGTTCACCCGGCAATCGGTATCCAACGAGATCAGATCACGTACATATACTCTTTAGCTGCAATCGGTAATAGCAGCGTTCCTTCGGCCACAGCAATATACTTTTTGCAAAATGAAAAGAAAGAACGGAACGCGTTTTTTCGACTACACTTTTCTAGTCACCCGAACAGTCCACCTTTTACCTTCAGACAATCGAAGCCTTTTTCCGACGAGCCAAACTAAGGATAAGTACTGATCTTTACTCATTGTCCCACCGAAAACTTGTCATTACATGTATATGTCCTCCCCACGGAAATTATTCATTACATGTCATTCATTACATGCTATTCATTACATGTAGCCCCCACCGGAAACTTCTCATTACATGTATATCTTCGCGTAATGACGCGTTTTCGGATCAGACACCGAGTAAAACAGCATACAGTGGGTGGTGCTTAGTAAGTCATCCATTCAGGATCATTTCTTGACACTCGCAAACTCGTTCGTGTATTTTTAAGCAACTCGTTTCGGCTCGGGATACAAACTCTACACTCGTCAAAAAACAGTTTTCGAAGCTTTTTGCTTAAAAACACCCTATTGACTTATTTCCGCAGCCCCCACTGTAATCTACTATTCCGTCAAGAGAAGCACTTTCTAGATTAGATTTTTTCATAAATGTTGAGTAATGTAAAGAATGGAAAAAAATACGAATATTGTATGGAATTTGGAAAGTTTAATGTCCAGAATGTCATTCCGCGTGTGAGGCTAAAGCACCTTTACCTAAAACTTCCGTTTTCCACAATCAATCTCGGTTAATTGTAGGGTGCTTCGAACACCGGCACAATTAATTCAAATTCGTTTCAAAGTTTTTAAAGAAGAAAACTTTAAAAAACCTTTTAAATTGTACCAAAATATCTTTATTTTGCTACTTAAATTTCGGTCGTTACCAAAATGATCCCGTGGGGACCGAAACTTAAGTAGCAAAATAAAGATATTTTGGTACAATTTAAAAGGTTTTTTAAAGCTTTCTTTTTTAAAAACTTTGAAACGAACATAAAACTTGTTCTTATAGTTCGGTTGACTTACACAATAGATCCTGACTATAAATTAGAAACTAGACTCGATCAAGTGACAAGGGCCATTTTCAATACAGTCGATGATTTATTTGATTCACGAGTACTACAAAAAGAGAAACACGTATCATTTTGGTGTGCAAATAGGTAATTGAAATATTTCTAAATAATGAAAATTTGAATTTCAATCAAAAAAGAACTTTTTTGCTTTCCATTTGTTTCAAGTTCCATATCCACACTCAGTTAATACATAATTTTTCTACGCGTGGCGTGCGAGCAGTCACTTCGAATCACATCGCAGAAATGCGAAGACTACAATAGAATAAGACGCTAGACATCTTTTTTCTCAGCTATATTTCTGCGTATCGTTCCCAATCGTTAACTTGTAAAACCACCCGTTGAGCATTTCCTACTATTCAGTGTGAGGTGTTCATGTTAAACACGTTTGTTTGCCTCGCTACAAAACCCTGACGTTGGCGTTGCTTAGTTTTTTCAACAAACTCCTCGTTAGAAGATAGGTCTGCACAGCCAGGACACTTGGTGCCGAAAATTCATGAAGTAGCGAGTACATTACGTTGTATAAGTTTATAATTCGACACCTGGCTGCGTACCTCGGTCTCTTACCTGGGAATATAGAAGGCAGCAGAGCTGTGCCTAGCGGCGCTACTAGCGCTAGCGGTAGCGCCGCTACTTTTACAAAATTACTAGCGCTAGTGAGTTCTACATTTTTTGCTGAGCGCTACCGCTAAAAATTTTTTAGTAAATTGACCACATATCCTGAATTTCCTATGTGAAAATAGCACAATATCTTTTTGCTAATACAAAGACGCCCTAAATTTTTATGAAAATACATGTTTTGTGAAAATGACTACCTGCTTATGTCTAATTAAACATATAGCAAAAGGCACATTCACCCATTGGTTCTCACGTAGGCAAGAGGCAAGACCAATCGGAGAAGAGCGTCACTGTGCCGCACAAATGTGAATGTCAAAATAACATATACACAACAGCACCGAAAAAACAAAATAGAGTTTGGTTGTACGGCTCTATTCTTTTGTCTATATGGGTGAAAGAATCAGATGCAAGAGCAAAAACTGTTTTCGAACGTGCACTGGAAATTTCGAGGCGAAACCAGTGAGTTTGTCATACAACAACGACACTCTCATGGTTTGCTGTCCCTGCATAAAAGGCTTAACGCATTACATAGAATCAAAATTTTTTGGACCATGGGTGATATTTGTCTCGTTAAAAAGCATTTAAATGTTCATTTAAAATATTTAGGGTAAAATTGCAAGACTGCATACGTGGAAAGGTAGAGCGGATCAGATGCAAAATATACATATAAACACGGAAGGTCGGAAGGTAGTGCAAACCCGCAAAAACACAAGGAACCCTACTTTGAGGCGAATTTATGTGTATGTCGCTGCACATACGCACAACCTGTTTTAGATATAAGTATTGGTGTCATAGAAAAATCACCTCAAAGAAGGGTTCCGTCGAAAGTCTGATACACTGAGGGTCAGCATTACCTCCGTGACACACCACTTTTGATACAAAAAATTCACCACGTCATACAAATTTAGATATGTTACGGCGCTTTTAATAAATGGCGGTCCGCGCTGTCTCCCCACGTATACAGTCTGCAAAGTTGGCCGAACAAAATTAACGAACATGCACTTCGTCTGATTAATGATACCAATAAATTCGATAAGGTAATCCTTTTTAATTGTAAGTCAAATTGCTCTGGAACTCCAGAACTACTATGGGATCGTTTAAAATTGAATTAGAGCGCTGGCCCAAAAAACAGCGGTAGTAGCGGTAGCGCCGCTAGTTTTCAGATGGTGGTAGCGCTAGCGCTAGCGGCGCTAGTAAAATTCACTAGCGCGCACAGCTCTGGAAGGCAGCCCGGTGCTAAGCATCTGTGTTCACCAAAGACTACACATTAGTTATATCTACACTTCATATAAGTTTCAACAAGGCCCTAGCCTACGTCCTCGAGTTAAAACTTTTTGAATGCAGAGGACAGCAGCAGCCTGGTGCCGAATTGAAACTCATATAACGTATCAACTCACTATTGGCTTCAATTTGGCGAAAACAGATTTTCAGCACCAGGCTATCTTATTTATTCTTAGCTTTAGGGTTTCAAGTACGCAGTCTGGAACCGACTTCGATCGTGTTACTAACTAATAACCCCGCTCCTTCTTAAAGATAGGCGTTGTCAGAATTTTAGCACCAGACTGCCTTGGTCTGACAAGGTTTTACATTTCGTCGTTATTGATAGATTTCCTGGGTCCAAGTACCACAACTGAGCACTCAAGAGAAAGTGAAATATAGAAATTGAATTGGAAACGGCTTGAATTGATATCGAGAAACTTGAATCCTATAAACAAACTACGGTTGTTTAAGATCCAATACATAACCTTCTAAAGATCTATTGATTTTGAGAAGATTTTTCTCATTCCACGAGGAAAGCTTATTACCTTTATGATGGGAGACTTCCTTAATAAAATTCATAAACTCAGATTGCAACTCGAGTTGAACACCCTCCTGTCCCCTAACTACAATTGCATCCCAAAAGTACGAATCACAGTTGGTATTCGTCAGCAAGTTAATGCTACAAATCATGAAACGTTATTTGTTGTTTTGATATTAAAACTAAAAATTCTTTATGTTCTTAATCACCAATAAATTATTTTGATGAAACGGAAGTTATGTTTGTCGTGTGTCTTCTGCATGATACGATAATATTTTCAGAAAATAAATAACTAATTTCCGTGATTTCACAAGGTCATCTGAATGCTTTACACGTTGTTGCTAAATCTGAAACTACGAACCAAATATATTACAGAAGCACTTAAATGTAGAATTTGACTGCTTTTAACATTTCTTGTTTTACAAGCTATACGCTAAAAAAACATGAAGTTAAAGTTATGGCTAGCACGACTTGTTAATAAAACTTTTTTATCATCAAATCCAATTTTTGATCATGAATAGTCAATTTTTGATGGTGATTCGTTTAGTAACACACGTCAGACTTGGATATTCTTAAGTGCTGATTAGAAACGAAATATAACAAAAGATATCTTCCAAAACAATAGTTTTATCGTAAGTGGATGTGTTAACAGTCAATTCAATTTAGGCAGATTTTCACACATGACGTTGTTTTTTCTCATTAGAGAAGTGTCTTTTTTCATTTCTATTCCTTTTCCCATTGCTTGACAGATTTATTGTGCGAGTAATTATAACCGACAGCAACTGATTTCTAATAGGCAAGATATGTTATAAATAAAACTTTTCTATTTTCTCCAATAATAAATGTAGCATCACTACCCCACGCTGCGCTGGGGATCTCGTCATCGAAAATTGAAAAAAATATTGAACCCTGAGACAATAGTTTCTATGATATAGATTTGGATCAAACATAAAGTTTTCACTAACTTTCGCGCTTACGTTTAACAATAATTGAAAAATTCATTCGTATGGGTCCGAGGTCCAGGTCGTTGCTAAGGTCAGCCCTCCTATCTAAAATTTCTTTTGAATTCTTTATACGTTCGCAGTCGATTTCCTATTCAGGAGGAGGAACGTACCGTTTTAGGTCTCAGAAATACAGAATTAAGAAGCTGATTGTCATATTTTTTCACGTCATTTATGTACAGTACAACCATGTCATGGACACTTGTCATGTCCCGCCAAATTCTTTATGAAAAAAAAGCTTCGAATTTTCCCTCTTATAAAGACAATCGTGATGTTCGTTGTGCTCAAAGACGTTTATAAAAAATACCGAAAAAAATACAACGTTTGTTATAAGAATATCCCCCATCGATCGATAGAAAATATAAGAAATTTTTTTGTAACTTAATTGCAATTTTGAACTCCTATCTAGAGATATTGTTTTTTGTTTTGTGGAATTCGGGGAGAATTTTTCGGCGTTCTACACTCTGAATGAAATTTTTCTTGAATGAATGTGTTGTATTTTGTGGTATTTCACCGTTCGTTATGATGTTACTATGCTTGGAGCAAAACATGAATTAACTTTATTTTTCAAACTAAGATTTTAACGTTGCACAATCTTAAAATTTGCTGAGTACATCTTTTGTAGTTTTTTTTTCGGTAATCACTCCGGGAGTAAGTGAGAAATATCCATTGTCAGAATTGCAAAAGCTGAATAAAAATCCGTCTGAATGTACATTCGTCCGTTGTACTTACAATACCGTGAGTAATTCTTGACGGATTTTCCGTAAAGAAAACCAAAATGTAAGATCTACAAATTCGGAAATGATGATGATCCTTATCACTTTATATAGTTAAAGAATCTTTCGTACGCATCAGAATAGATGTGGCAAAGAGAACAAATGTTACGAAAAGCCTCTAAAGAACTAGAGAACTAAAGGGCCTTATGAAATTACGTCGACAAAAAATTGTATTGGAAATTGCCAAAAGGACAATAGTAAAAAACTCGTCGGAAGCAACTGTAAAAATATGAGGAAAAAAATTTTCAAAAAAATGTAAAAAAAGCATTCTTCATATAGAAAAATAGGTTCCCATCAATTTACTCCATAACATAGCAAAAGAAATTTTTTGGGCTGAGGTCGACCTTAGGACCAGCCTAAGGCCTTAAGCAGTGGCCTCGGACCCACACTTTCATGGACAAAAAGTTTGACTTTATTTCTTTACAACATTGCTCAGAAAACTCCATCATTAATTTGAGGAATATGCATGAAAAACTACCAAAATTTAATATCGTATAGTGTAGTTGTAGTAGCGTGAGTTGGGCCGACACTAAGGACCCCATAGCCTGAATCACTCCGTGCTAATAAGTTTTCGACCGATTTCCACTACGAGTATATTCAATTCTGCAATCGATTTTGCGATTATCTTTAAGGAAAAAAAAAGATTTTATAAGTCGGATAAGATTTAGCAGATTTATGTTTCTTCTATAAATTATCAGGCTTGCCCAGACCTTTCAAACAAAATTTTTTTTTTGAATCGGAAAAGATTTACTCGAGTTATCACAAAAGCCCAAAAACCACTTAAGCGGCCCTAGCTCGGCGGTCTTTGGGCCGAGAGTGCCCAGATTCAATCCCATAAAAGATTTATCGGTTACCTTTCAGGGGAAAAAAGTTTTTGAAAATCGGTCAAATTTTATTCCAGTTATCGCGGTGACAGACGGTCGGACGGATGGACATTTTTTTTCCAGAATAGAGAAATCTTTTTTTGGATTAAATCTGGCCACTGTCGGCCCGTTTGTATATAACTCGAGCAAATGTTTTCCGTTTTTCAATTTTTTTTTTGCTGAAAAGTCTGGACATGCTTTACAACACTAGGCAACAAATGAAAACCACTTTTCTTTGGAGACCAAATAGAAAAACGACTTTTTTTCGTCAAAAATGGCCAATATTTTTGTAGGTAGATCAGCTACGGAAGAAAGTTTTTTAATTTTGAGCTTGTGGACTCAGCCAGGGCCCTAAAACTGAATTTCTACTAGGGCCCAACAAACATGTTTCTTCTACATAAATCGGGTAAATCTTATCCGATATTCAAAATCTTTTTTTTCCTGAAAGATAATCAAAAAATTGGTTGCAGGATCGAATTTGGTCGAAATCGGTCGTAAAGTTTCGAAGTTACGGTCGAAAAAGTGGTCAAAAACGTGGTTTTTCGAAGGTTGATGGATTTTTTTCACTTATATCTCTGCGAAATTTGAACGGAAATCGCTTTCCAAACTTCTGAACAAAAGACATCAAAAAGGACCGAAAATTAAAAGATCAAAATCCCTTTTGAAAAGGGAAACGTGACGCAAGTCCTCGTCCCTTCTTCCAAAACAACTGATATCAATTTGGGTGACGCTTCTTTTGAAATATTTTCACTTTTGATTAAAAAAATGCGTCACAAATGCCGGACCCGCCAATGTAATAAGTTTTCTACGCTTTCAGCTTTCATACGCAAAAATTTGATTTCCTGTGCAAAAATACGCCATACATCCCATAAAGTCAAATTTTTGCACTGTGAAAGATGAAAGAACAGAAAAACTATAACACTGGGGGGGTCCGGCATTTGTGACGCATTTTTTTACTCATAAATGAAAATATTTCAAAAGAATTTTGTGCGTTCCGAAGCTGCAAGCGTCACTCAAATTGATATCAGTTGTTTTGGAAGAAGGGACGAGGACTTGCGTCACGTTTCCCTTTTAAAAAGGGGGTTCGTTGTGATTGTAATGTTTTGCATTATTTTGAGCCGCCGCTGCCGCCGAACCGAAGCGCGGCGGCTACCACTTCCATGGGCGAAAATGATCCCCTCAACTTCCTCTACAACATATCAAAAGTTTTTCTTTTGGGTCCCCGCCTATTTTCCGCCATTTTGGCGGTCACCCTGATACACTACACACCAACCCAACAACTTTCCCTTTGACACCAAACCTCTATCTCGTACACACAACCATTGCCTCATACAAAATGTGCTATCATACACACTACACACACAAACACATACATATGGGCTTCATATGGCGCCTTCTAAGAGCCCTGGCGCCCAAACGAGACCGGTACCCCCCCTTTTTTAAAATCTCACATGACGAAGAATGCCCACCCGAAGGTCCCTGCAAAATTTCAGGAAAAGTTATTCAGCCGTTTTCGAGCACGAGCCAAAAAAGTGGTTTTTCACAGTTTTTCATACAAATGGCCCTGGAACTAACTAACCCACTAACTAACTAACTAACTAACTAACTAACCCACTAACTAACTAATGTAGGATGTTTGCATTAACTTTGGCTTCTATGAAACAGCACTTTTTGTGTAGGAAATGATCATTTTCTAAAGGTCGTATCTTCGGATCCACTGAACCGAATTTAATGATTGAAAAGACACTTCGCCTTAGAACTTTCCGGAGAATCCAGAAAAAATATTTTCCGGGGGGTACGTCGCAATGGGGGGGGGGGGAAGTCAAAACTTAGCTGTATATATGATTCCGAAGTCTACGAAAACAATTTTTCCGAATTTTTTGTTCGTATGGGGGCTTGCGTCACGGGCGCATCGCTACCGCGCGCCCATGATTAGTGAAAATATGTTGAGTTATTCGGGCTGTAGTGTCCTTAGTGTGGGATAAACTCACGTTACGCGACCCTACATGATATTTGGCAGTTTTTCGTAAATATTCAATGATAAGGTTTTTTGTGCAGTGTTGCGTACTTTTTTGTCCATGGAAGCATGGGTCAGAGGCGCAATTTTGGCAATTTCCAGTCCAATTTATTGTGATACGTTCGAGTCTTTTTGTAGCATCTTTTCTGTTTGCCACGTCTATTCTGATGCGTCGAAATCCCTTGCATATGTTTTTATTGCTGATTCGTCATCTAAGGACCATGATCGATGCTACCCCTCTACCCTCGAGTCAAAATTCAGGTGGTTACAAACGTTGAGGTAAGCGCATAAGACCTTTTTTCGAAAAACTTCTTTCTTCGTACGGGTATAAAAACTCTTTCAAAATTACCAGAAAGAAACTCACATTTTCACATAAAGGTGCTTTTCAGTTTTGTAATTCAGAGATTTTTTTGAGTGAACTATAAAATGTCACTCCTTACTCTTCGAAACACTACGAATTAAAGCCCGCAAACTTGGAATCCATTCTAAGTTTCAACTCATTATTTACATATTACTTTTTACGAACTTTTTTTCGGATTAAAGATCTTATCTCTATTTTTGTTATAGACATGACACCAACATTTCGGCAACCAGTGCCGGACAAACTTATGACGTATCTATTTGTCTGCGGTTAGAGATATTGATGGTTCTAGCGAAAATTAACGGAAATGATAACTGCTACCATCTGTTGAAATTTTTAGTAAACATTTCCTACTCTAACCCTGAGAGTATCGTCTCCAAAGTTAACTCAAGAGCTTATCACCACGAGAGTGTCAGTTACTATAAAAATCTACATCGAATTTACAAAATTTTTTGGAGTTTTTGAATTTCGTATACATTTTATAGATTCCGTTTTTTAATTTTCAGTTTGTTATAGGATTCGGCAACATCGACAAATTTGCGTTGCATGGCCGAATCGAGTTAAAAATCGATTGTTTCTTCTTCGGTAATAATGAATTATGAATGAATATTGGATGAATAAGTGACATCCCCGTGGCTTATCACGTTCATCAAAGTCTTTCTTTTTTCTCATGGCAGGATGCCAACTTTTTGTAATAAGCGCTCAAAATGCAGAATCCTATTTAATTCATGCCTTTTTTTCAAAGATTGACTCACTCATGTGATAAAATTGTTTATAGTGAATAAATGTGTCCGAACCAAAAATGCATTTAAATTTTAATTGTTGAATCAAGTACTGAACATTAATTGGCAAGAAGTAACATTGCCACATTTTTGTGTTGATCTCGTTAATTTTGCCGTGATATGGAATCAAAGATTGAACTACTTTTCACAAATTTAAGGCCACCAAGAAGGAGTCACATTCAAAATATTGTTGTTTCAAAGAAAAAATAGCGCGAATACTGCCGCTAATAGTCTACTACGGCTGTGTCTCTTTTTATTGTTCAAAACGGTTTCTGGAAACGAGTTGTGTTCCAAATGCGTAATTCAATTAAAAAAAGAAAAAACAACAGTCTCCTCCGCCCAGTACCAAAATCAATTTAACAAACAAAACGAAAACATGTTTCACTTTTGCACCGCGTTTTTTCACCTTCAATGTTATCATAGCAGAAAACACACAAAGTATTTACTTCTTATTCTCGATTCAGCAGTCAAGTTCAACGGAAGTGTGCTTTAAGTGATATCAAATCATTTTTTTGGGTAGATTTGTGTACGTAAATCGAAACGCGTAAGAGAAAATGTTTAAAAAAATGTGTCAATTCTCCGTTACGATGTTAGTGATTATAAATTTTTGTATGGAATTTGAAGCAAATACACCAAATGTTTGAATCAAGTGAACTGTTGAAATAATCGTGCGTTTTTTTCTATTGTAGTGAAGCAATCAGTTGTAGTGGCTATCGATCCAGAATACGAAATTCTCAATCGAATTAAGCAGGTCGATCAGGCGATTGTAAATGCTTTAGGATATTTCAAGAATTCTGAAACAAATTTCTCAACGAACGATAATGATGTTACATTTTGGTGTTCGCACAGGTGAGTCAACCACTTGTCATGCACCGCTCGAAAATGGACCCAAAAATGAATGTGATTAAAGACTTGAGTATTTTGAGATATGTTGTCCGCCAGATTTATTTGTTTTAACGGGTGACATGTGCAAGGTGCATTGCGTTCCTTTCTACTTTTTCGTTTACATTTTAGAAAGGTTTGACCTGGAGTAGAATTTTTATCACAAAGCAAGATCAAGGTACACAGCATCGTGTTGAAAATATTTTATCGAATGGTTCGTCTCAAGTTCATTAACTTCTTTATTTTCGATTCGTTATGGACTCTGTTTTCACAGATGCGTCGTCGGTGGCAAAATAAAACTTGTTTTTTTCTATATGTTTAAAACGAAACGTTAGGAATTTTGTACATGAAAAATATCGCAAATAAGCTACAGGTGATACGTTCGCATTATCTTGCGTGCTTGTAATTAAATTAGCACATTCTTTCTATTAATAGATTTATATCGCTTACCGCATGCTGTGCTCGTTAAGAATATTATTTAGCCGCTGGTAGTGAGGAAGCGAAATAATTATTTATACGTTTTCTGAAATGTGATAAAACAAAATACGAAACTTTTTAGGCTTGTTCGGTTAACAAATTTTATGTAGAAAAGTATTAATTGACATTGTAGTCCAGGTGGAAATAAAATAATGACAATGTTCCACAAAATCCTTGAAAACTTTTCAAAACAAAATCCTCGAACTGTTTTAAACTACCTAACAAAAAGGGGAAAACGATTCCCGAAAATTTTTTGACGCATTGGCAAAAAAGATCTGAAAAAATTCACCATTGTCTCCACGTAATCCATATTTCTGTCACAGCTGTAGCGTCATACAAGAAATACGGATATTGCAGATTATCTGAAGAAAAAGTTACCAGGTGAATTTTGCGCTAAATTTTACTCATTCGTCTCATGATTTTCTAATATTTTTAAAATATTTGTTTTATCTTGTGACAGAAATTTTAAGAGTCGTTTACTTGCCTTAGTCCGTGAAATCATTTCGTTCGGAAAACTCTAGAAAACTGTTGGAAAATTTGAAATGGACACAGTCTGCACAGTTCAAGAAGTAAAAAAAAAATGCCCCCTGCATCCTCTCCAAAATATCTTTAAAAAAAACTACATCGAATTTTCATTCCAACGAGCTGTCCCAGATACACTTCCAGTCCGCTTCCTAAATTAATGACATCGTTTGGCTGAAGAAGAAGCAAGAATTTGTTTAAAAATAGAATGTACTTTTCGTAGAAAAAACAAAATTGTGCTCGAAAAATTGCGTCACAAATGTCAGGGCAGCGTAAAAATTTTCCAACACTTTCAGATTTCACATGATAAAAATTTTAAACGCAAAACAGTCATCGCAAAATGAAAAAAAAGTTAGATATTTGCAGCGCTGAAAGTACGTCGTTATTAAATTAAAATTTTCGAATTTTCTCGACTTTTCCCTCACTCCGGAATCATAATCGTTGTGGTTTAGTTTCACACTCATCAAAGAGAAATGAGATTTAAAAGATTAGGGAGTCTGATCAAGTTACAGACCACAAGTAAATCGACACTCTTCGTTTTTGTTCACATAAGTCAAGTAAGTCACGTGCTTATTCTTTGCCCTCTGTTCTACACTTCTGTCTGCAGTGCAAATGAATAAGCGAAGCCGAAAACAGTTCCCTGTCTTGATGTCAAATCAATGCTGACGTGTATTTCGAGTAAATGTTGACTCTTGTCAATTGCAAATCATTTTGGTAGTGATTGGTCAAAAGCTATTAGTCATTAAATTACGTGGATCAAAATTCCTCGTTACACTCACGGAAAAATATTTTTGCATTAATAGAATTTTGTACTTCTGCGCAGCTTTTTAACACTGCAAAAACCTGCGCAGAAGCACAAAATTCTATTTGATGCAAAAATATATTTCCATAAGTGTACTATCCCTTACTTACTTTACTTTTCCGGCGCTACAGCCACATGTGGGCCTTGGCCTGATCGAGAAATCGGTTCCAACATCTCCTATCTCTTGCTACACTTTGCCAACTTCTTATTCCCAGCACCCGAAGGTCGGATTCGACGCCATCTATCCATCGCATTTTCGGGCGACCCACTCTCCTTCTTCCTTCTGGATCGTTTCGGAATAGCATTGAGGGGGCTCTGTTTCTATCCATACGTGCTAAATGCCCCGCCCACCTCGATCGTTGGACTTTCACCACTGCCACTATATCAGGTTCACCAAAATCACGTTTTATTTCAAAATTGTATCGTTGTCTCCTTCGCGCATCTCTCCAAAGATTGTGTGTAGTACTTTACGCTCGAATACAATCAGCAGCTGTTGGTCACTTTTCTTCATCGCCTAAGATTCGCATCCATAGATAAGAAGTGCGGGCGAATGAGCGTTTTGTAAACATGGCACTCCGTTTTTTTCGATATCAATTTTTAGCGTAAATGTTTTATTAGGCCGTAATAGCATATGCTTGCCGCCATAATACGTCTTTGTATTTCTGGTGTAATATCGCCATCTGGACGTATCAGTGCTCCAAGATAGATGAAGTCATCAACTACCTCTACGTTGTACTCTCCAATGCTTATCACGCTTCCTTGTTGATTGGCTAACGAATTTGGCTCGGACTTCATATACTTGCTTTTCGATTCGTTGATTATCAAACCCATCCTTTCCGCTTGAGTTCTCAAATTTGTGAAAGTGTCTACTACTGCTGCCTATGTACGACTGACAAGATCCAGATCGTCTGCAAAGCCCAGAACTTGGACCGTTCCATTCGCAAGTGTCTTGTTGGTTTGGATTCCGACACGCCTCATCGCAATTTCCAAAGCCAAATTGAAGAGTATGCAAGACAGAGCATCGCCCTGCTTCAACCCTTCCATTATCCCTTACCTGATACTTAATATGCAGATCCAGACTCCAAAGAAAATATCGGTTTAGAGAATCTCCAATCTCTTAGTACCGGCACAAAAGTAAAGTAAATCACATTTTTACAACTTATTTATTACAAACAGTTTAAAATTTATTTTTGAAATAATTAGTTTCATCTTAACCTTGTGAATATACTTTTGGGTAATTTTTTTTATAACTTGAACTCTTTGATTTGAGATTACGTTTTAAGATTTAATGACTCGTTTATGGAGCTATCAGCCCCTTCTTTCTTTCCTTCGTTCAATTCATATATTGAAATCTCTCACAAACATCAGGAAGTGACTTCATTCGCCACAAGGGTTCATATCTGCGACAAGATTTTAGTTTGACTCTTACTGAGATTTAGTGAAGGATTTATTTTTATAAAACACATTTCTTACTTTGTACCGCGAACGGAAACTGCAACAGAGCTGCGTTTTGTTGGATTGAATTTTTTATCAGGTAAACGGACGTTTTTCTAGCCTCATTGAATTTTATCTTACAATTAAATTTCTAACGAAAATTCTTCCCCCGATACCAAAAATACATTAATCCATTGCTCCTACCATTCAACTATCAAATTAGACGTCTACATCATATGAATTTTGAACTCGTGCATGAAGCTCTATACGCTTTCGCAGGTACATTGTATTAAATATCCATACCACCACCCTAAAAGTCTTAGTCAATATCTTTGCAGAAAAACTTTGCAGAGTGAGTGGCATTGTTTAAGTCTGTCTACTCTATGGTATGAACATAAAAAGGTTTTATATGCATCGCGGCTCTACATCATTTACGATAGGGCTAGCAAAATATTAACTTCTGAATCCAACTCAAAGATTTTAACGAGAGGTTTATTCTTTCTAATTCGTTTCTTCGAATCCAACAGGAGGCAATGTTGATACATTTACGTGACGGCGTATTTTATGTTAGATTAGGTAAGACAAGAATGAGTAAGATCCTCTCTTGGATCTGTCGTGCATGCTGACATTAGAGTACCTAAATCTTGTTGGTTCGATTAAGATAATCCGAGATAACATTATGAGGCAAGATATATGTACCTAGCCTTTTGATCCTGGCTGTTATTTTTTAAAATTTTGTGTGGAATTTTGACTTGATAGTAATCCTAACGAACGAGGTTGGGACTAAGGCTTTTCTCTGAACCTTTGACTGTGTTTGCAGCTCCTGTTTTTACGAGATTGTCTGGGAACCTACACTAATGTGACTATGCTATGATTAGCTAGTAGTTTGATTTCTTTATGTATTCCAGCACTCGGGGCTAATACACCGAACGAATGGACGTAGATGCGCTTTCGCTGTCTGATTAAATAAATTTTGATTCGTTTTTTATTTCTTTTGTTCGAAGTTCTTTGCTATATTTAAAATTTATATCTCGCTTTGAAATGTGTAGCCAAGTAAGATAAATTTGCTGATCTGCATTTGCAGACAGTGAAGTCCTAAGCTTACTTGACTCTGATACTGATACTTAGGTGCAGTAAGGCGCACCAATCTGGACTAAGGTGTAGTAAGGTGTACCAAAGTGTACTCAGGTGCACCAAAGTGCAGTGAGGTGCACCTAAGGGTTGACTGCTATAAGTAATGAAGTGTAGCGAAAGGTGGTCAGGCGCAATGAGGTGTAGTGCGGCGATGTGCAGTAACGTGCATTAAGGTGTAGTGTAGTGAGGTACACCAAGGTGCAGTGAGGTGTTGTGAGGTATAGTGTAGTGAGGTGCATCAAGTTGCAGTGATATTTTTGATTTTATATGATAGAAAACTGCAATCCACATTAGCTCAAAATCTTTATCAAAGGACGAAAGTGAGTTACGAAGATTGGTGCACTCTGAGTCAAGAGACTGTCGCCCTGGCTTCAATATAGCCTAAAAAGCGTATGAGTTTCGATTTTAGGCATTCTTCTCTGCGTGTATATGAGTTCAATAAATCAGAAAAGGAATTATTGAAGAAAAATAAAGCATTTCGAATGGTTAAAAAACAAATTTAAATATTGGAGAATCCATCTGACGAGGTCGTTTACACTTAAGTTTATGTTTTTCGACTTTCAATTATTTCGCGCACTATATTCATGAAAGATTAACTGTGGCATTCATTTTACATTTTATTCAGAAATCAACGAGACTATCGTCAAGTGTATATCAACGATTCTAACATCACATCCAAATTCAACTTCTCACTGCCAGCAGCATTTTTAATTCACGGATGGTTTGACAGTGTAAATAGGACATGGATGAACAGTACAATATCTGCGTACATTCATAATATTGACTCAAATATATGCGGCGTAGATTGGACCCGACTGGCTTTAACTGAATATTCTATAGCAGCGACAAATACACGAATTGTTGCTAAACAACTTGTCAAATTTATCCAATATCTTCAGCTGTTTTCCACTGTTTCGTTAAAGCATTATACACTAATCGGACACTCATTTGGAGCTCAAGTCGCTGGTATTGCGGGACATCAGTTGAACGGTAATGTTGGAAGGATTATTGGTTTAGATCCAGCGGGATGGCTATTTACGAAACCAGTTCCAATTAGTACGGATGAACGATTGGATAAATCAGATGCACACTTTGTGCAGTGCATTCATACAAATGCCAATTATTTTGGTATCGGCGCAACGATGAATTGTGGTCACCAGGATTTCTATCCAAACGATGGTTTGTCTCCACAACCTGGTTGCAATGAACCAGCTAATGAAAGTGGCATGACATATTGTAAGTGTAAAACATATTCCGTTCAATGCAGTAATTTCTAATACACTTTTTTGATACACAGTTTCGATAACATGCAGTCATTTCAAGGCTGTCCAGTACTTTCTGTTTTCATTGAATCCAGCAAATATGTTTAAGGGATGGAAATGCTCCCTAGGGTACTACTGGTGGGAAGCTGGCTTTTGCAAATCAAAGAATTATGACTTATTTGGAATGTATTCGAGGTATGAGGCATAAGACTATTTTTTATTTATAATTCCAAATTTGTATTTTTATAGACAAAAAGTTTTTGGGAGTTTGTATTTGAAAACTTCCACCTACCCACCGTATGCGAAGGGGAAAACATAGTCAGATCAGACATCTGATTGCTTGAGCAACGAAAAACAATTTTTAGTTTTTAGTACGTAATTTAATACTCGACTGAACATTTAATTGTTACTTAGAAAGTACAAATACATTTTAAAGAAAAGCCGCTCAAAATTATTTGAAGACCAAAAATGGAATTTTAAAGTATGCAAGGGGTGGTAAGTCTCGTTATGTGTCGCACTAAGTCCCCTTTTCGCGCTATTGTCCTTTCCTTTTTATTCTACTCATGTGGGACGCCTTTATCACATTTCTCCATCGGAATATGTTCTCGTAAGTCTCGTAATTTTTATCATAATCTGTACGATGAAATTACACGGGAACTGAAAGAGTTTTCAACATGAATCCCTCTATTGATACGGTTGGTTTGGTTTTTCGTTTGGTTTTGCGTTAAATTTTTGTTGTACGTCCATATGCTGGGCTGATCAAACCTTGTCATCGCACATGATAATTTGGTTGACTTCCTGAATGTGAAGTTTTGTTTTGTGTCTTTCTCTCTTTATTATTTCAATATTGTCAATGTTGAAGTCAAATTTGTGTCGGTGCAATCATTTTTGTGCTGCCCAGTTCTTGCTTGGAGTTTTTGGACGGTTTCACCAATGTATTCAGTCTCTCCCTCATTACATGTTATATCATATACAACTCCGGATTGGTCTGGTCTGGATTGCTCTGCCTACTTCAGATTCAAGATCCAGTAGAGAGATCAAACTAGTGCATGAAACAACTATAGTCACTTGATGTCGAGAATTTTCATTTCATCATTCCCCGGTTGGAACTTCTTGGTTGTCTCATCGGCGTACGTTTATCGAAGTTTGTGAGGAAGAATATGGGAATGGAGAACACTAAATGTTATCATTGGACCGACGCCGCTGATGCTTTGTATTGGATTCAGAACGAAGATAGCTGGGGCCCGTTCGTCTCAAACAGAGTGGCAGAAATACGTGCATAAACCGACAAAAGCAATTGGAAACACGTACCTGGAAAGAAAAATCCCGCAGACATATTAACTCGAGGCACTACTGCAAAACAACTTTTAATTTCGCGTTGGTGGGAAGGACCTTCGTGGCTAAAACAACCGGAAGCTGAATGGCCAAACGAAACATTCGTTGTAGATAACGCTACATTGCAAGCCGAACGTAAGAAGCGGGTTATTTGTAATTGGACACAATAAAAGCCGATTCCAATTGGTTATCGACATGCAAATTCAAAAATGATTATCAGAGAATGCTTCGGCTCACAGCATGTATCCTACGATTCCGCATTAATTCAATGGTACCCAAACAAGATAGAATCTATGGAAAGTACAGTGTGGAAGAATTAAACTCAGCCGAGAAACGAATAATAGCAATGATCCAGAAAGAGGTGTTTACCGGCAACGAACCCGAATTAAAAGATAAAGAATTGTTCGTGGACGAAGATGAAGTGTTAAGAATAAAGACAAAACTTACATTGCGCAATGATGACGATTTTTTCATAGCGCCTGCCGTATTACCTGGGAAGCATACGATCGTCAAGTCATTGATCGAATACTATCACCGACTATATTCTCATGTTGGAACTCAAACAACAATGTCAATTTTGCGAGAACGATTCTGGATCACTAAATGTCGTGTAGCCGTAAGAAATATCACAAACAATTGTACATTGTGCAAACGCTATCGAGGAAAAACTTTTACAACAAAACCAACTTATTTACCATTAGAACGAGTGAGAGATGCAACCGTATTTGAAGCAACTGGAGTCGACTTAGCTGGACCTTTGCATCTTCGTAGTACTGGAAAAGCCTGGATCGTTCTTTATACTTGTGCGGTCTACCGAGCAATTCATTTAGAACTCGTCTCGTCAATGTCAACAAATTCATTCATTCAATCGCTACGCCGTCTCATTTCAAGAAGAGGCCGCCCAAACACAATGTGGAGTGATCCGGGAACGAATCTGATCGGAACAAACAACAAAAAATGCTATGAAGAAAGTAGATTGGGAAAAAGTCTGCAAATATGCAACTGAAATGAGAATAAACTGGAATGTGAATCCTCCAAAAGCGCCATGGTGGGCAACTAATTGGAATAGTTAAGAGCGTACTCAAACGTTCACTAGGAAAATCTTGCTTACACTACGAAGAAATGACGCGTCATGACGGCAATTTTGTGCGACATCGAAAGGATTGTCAACGATAGGCCACTCACTTATTTAACGGAAGACAGCAACGATCTAAAACATTTGACACCTTCGTCGTTTCTAAAAGATATCCAATAAAGCGGTGTGCCCGATTTGGATGACATTGATGCGGGATATATAAATCGTAAAGGTTCCACTAGACAACAGCTGATGCAAGAACTACGGAAAAGATTTAGATCTGAATATCTCAGTCAATTATTACAAGAAAATTCGAGCAAAGAATGTCCTCGAATTGAAGAAGGAGAAATCGTATTGGTTGCTGATAGCAATAATAAGAACGTAAACTGGCCATTAGCTAGAATGGTCACTCTCCACCCTGGCAAAGATAACGAAATTCGAGTAGTAACGGTAAAGACATCAAAAGGTAAATTGGTTCGTCCAGTTAAAGGATTGGTTCCATTGGAAATTGGTTCGAATGAAGTTATTCAACAATTGAAAGAATCACAATGTAGTCAGTCATCAACATTGGAAGAATCGGAAGTCAGTCAAACGGAAGGAATAGCAGTAGATGCTCTTTCGAAACGAATTGACTCAGAAAAGCGAATAACCCGAAGTGGACGCGAAGTGAACGCACCATCACGGCTCGGATTTTAATGTGGTTAGGGAGTGTCGAGAATTTTCATTTCATCAAAGGAATCTGAAAATCAAAAAATTTATAAAAATCAAATCTTCACGGAAAATAAAAACATTAACTTGAATCTTCGTAATTGGTCGGTATTCAATTTTGCTCCAATAAAAATATTGTTCTTAATTAAAAGAGACGATTTTATTCGAACCCGAAAGCTGAACATCAGTACACTTGATGTTTAGTAGATTTCAGAAAAATTGTAACTAAGTACGCCATAAATTTGTGAGACATCACATCACAATAGGTCAGGTTGTTACAAAACGATAATCTAATTTACGGTCATCTTCGACATCTCATGCTCCGTTTTTCTTGGTTGTTCTAAATGAAAACAAATTTAAATATCCCAAAATCTGCATTTCATTGTATTTAAGAACTAAGCAACAAGAAGCGAGAAACGGAAACAGAAGCAAAACTAAACAATTAGTTACATGTAAAGGTTAAAACCAAAAAACAAAATAGAAAAAAGAAAACCATTTTCAAAGACTATGAAAATTCCAACAGCTTTTTCACAGCCTTTTTCACTGTTGCCGTTACAATTATGGCTTATCAGATATGTCACCAAATTTCTTTAGACATTTTTTTTGCCGTTTTTATAATGTTGCCATGTAAATGTTTACAATCGTGTCATACATCCGGAGAAAAATTCTTAGTGATGAAACATTTTTCTAATAAAAGTTGAATTTCCATTTACTTCTTTAAACTTTCTACTTTTCGATGAGTTGTTGTCGTCTCTATAGTGTGTTTTCGAACAAATATATTCTTTTCATGGGAGTTACCCCTAAAAAATTAAACTATTAGTTGCAACGTGATAATTAACGATTCGATAACGTGATTATATACGCGTTTCACTTCGTTATAACAAATTAAACAAAAAGCTCAGAAGCTTTCCTCTAGGATCAACTGTGCTAATGTAACGCAAATCGTTGAACAAAAAGCTCGCTCGAAATCTTTCCTCTCGGATCAACCGTTCTAATGGAATGCTCTGTGTTGGTGCTATGAAGCTGTCATAATCAAAAGTATTATAATTGTCTCCCATAGAACAGTGCGAAATTGGCAGAAATCAAGTTAAAAGCTCCGTAAGAATTTATAACAATGTGAAAAAATAATGTGCAAAGAATTGTTCTCCACCGACCGACCGTTATATCTACCAAAGGTAAACAATTTCGGGTAGTAGGAAACATGAAAATTTATGACAACAGAGGTGAATAAAAAGTGTGAGATAAGCTTCACATAATGTAATACGTTTTGAATTCATATATGATCCTTGTGTTGTGGGTTTCGTAGGATTTTTCACGTTACTTTTTTATTTTTTTGTCTTAACGTATTTAAAAAATTTGTTTTCGTTTTGTTGTGATAATCAAAATTGTTGTCCTTAAAGACTTAAAGACCAAAGATGAAGTCGTGTCTACTAGACGAGTTGGGAAATACAATTTTTTTTTTTTTAAACTTTTGAATTGTTTGCCACAAAAGAGGAGTGCCAGTGTAGTCTAATACCATGTTTTTTTGAGGACCAGTTGGATTATTTGTTAGAAAAATTATTTTCTATTACTTGAGCTTCCTCTCTAAGATTTAAATAAGACGCCCCAACGTTTGTGATTTTAACATGACTGTATCGATAGAAAAACTCATGGTGTCACATTACGAAGTCGCGGTGTGGTAAGTTCAGGCGCAAAATGAATTGAATAAAAGAAACAAAACTACATTTTTCGCAGGAGTGATGGTCATTATCAAACAAGATCTATGTTTGGACCCGTACGAAGTACAAAGGTCCTATACGTTTACTACAAACAATTTTATTGTAACATGGGGTAGATCGAGGTGGGAGGGGGGGGGGAGATGCATCTATTATCGTCTAGAGATGACGAATCAGCAATAAAAAAAATGTCCGCCTGTCCGTCCGTCTGTCTGTCACTTTTTTCCAAACGGCTCAACCGATCAGCCTAAACTTTTTTTCCCTGAAAGGTACATGCCTCCCATGATTCAAGTTCAAAGAGGAGCAAAATCGATGAAGTGGTTCCGGAGATATGGTCGAAGAAGCGACCAAAAACATGGTTTTTCGAGGGTCGGTGAAGCTTTTTCGCAAATATCTCTGCAAGTATAGCACGGAAATTCCTCATTTTGGTGTCAAATGAAAGCATTTGATGTCACAAAACTGGGGAAAAAAATTTGTGGGAATCGATACAGGGGTCTAGGCACTAGGACCAATGGAATGGACGAAATTGAGATTCCTGACCATATACGAAAACAGTTTTTCGTCTATATTTCCTTAACTATGCAATATGGAGATTTACTGTCAGAGGCAAAGTTGTAGAGAATTAAATTTAAGCGAACACCTGTTTCAGGGTTTTGGTGAAATATGGCCCAATCCTGGTATATGGCCACTTCCATAATTGGGCAGGATGACCCGGATCTCCAGAACTGTGAAGTTATAGAGAATTAAATTTAAGCGAACACGTGTTTCAGGGTTTTGGGGAGATATGGTACAATCCTGGTATATGGCCACGTCCATAATTGGGCAGGATGACCCAGATCTCCAGAACTATGAGAGTTCGAAAGTTGGTTCCAAAGGAGAAGTTGTAGAGAATTAAATTTGAGCGAACACGTGTTTCAAGGTTTAAGGAAAATATGGCAAAATTCTGGCATATGGCTACTTCCATAATTGGGAAGGATGAACCGAATCTCTACAACTATGAGATATAGAAAGTTAGTTCCAAAGACAAAGTTGTAGAGAATAAAATTTTAGAGAACACGTGTTTCAGGGTTTAAGGGGAAAATTACTTAGTCCTTGAATATAAGCTTTTCTAGATTTGAATGGTCCGAGACGTACTTCGGTAGAGCTTTTGACATTACCTTGGATTTCTATGGATCTTTGAAATTCTTACAGTTATAAAAGAACATAGTTATAAAAGAACATAAAACTTTGGATTCTTTGCTTATTTGTATATTTAGATACGTTCGAGTCTCTTTGCCACATGTAGTCTGTTTGCCACATCTATTCCAATACGTACGGGTCTTTGGTTATGTTTGCCACATGTATTCTGTTTGCCACATCTATTCTGATACGTATGGGTCTTTGGTTATGTTTTCACTTCAGCTTATTGAAGAGCCCCTGAAGTGGAAAACCCACAGAAAATAAATTCCAGCAAAACATGTTTGAAGTTGATTTTAGTAAAAAAATTGGGATGTCGCGACTTTTTTTATAACCGAACAAAGTACGCGCGTTTTACGTGTTTGCCATGACAGACGGACGTTTCTAACTAATGGAGTAGTGAATTAGCGAGCAATGCGAATAAATCGCGTAAGGTTTGTTCGACTAGCAAAAGTATTGTTATTTCATTCAAGTTGAGCTTTCAAACAAAACGTTCGCGATTTATTCGCCTTAAAGGCGGAAAAAGTCCGTCCGTCCTTCAACACGATAACTGGAGTAAAACTCGACCGATTTTCGAATTTTTTTCCCTGAAAGGTAAGCGAAAAATCAATTTCCAATAGAATTTAATGTCGACGTAATTTCATAAGTCAAGTTATTTAGATTTAGTTCGAGTCTTTTTGGAACATCTGTCCTCTTTGCCACATCTATATTCTGAGGCGTGATGCATGTGTTTTATCTACAAATTACGTTTTCCTAAGAAAAAAATTGTACTTATGCAGTATGAACAATTTATATTAAGGTAGCTCAACAAAAAAAAAAGTTTTTCGAAAACTGAACGTGCTCACGAGAAATTGAAAAGCGCGTTCAGTTTTTGAAAAACTTTTTTTTCTGGAACTACCTTAATTTTTCATGGCCCCACTGTAGCAAGGGGCCGTGAAGCAAGTCTTAGACGCCAAAAATTTTACAAGAAAATTTTTTCGTAGACTGCGGAACCATGTATACAGCAATCTTTATCCCGGATTCTACGCAAAATTTTAGGCCAAAGTGCCTTTTTACTCATTCAAATCAGTTCAGTCTATACGGAGATACGAATTTTTGAAATTTCCATTTTGTCATACATATGAGTGAGAATCGGATATTGTTAACTGACCGATTTTGCAAACCTTCTTACTTTGTTAGTTTTTAGGATCTCGAAAATGGCTCCGACGATTTTGTTGAAATTTTGAGGGTAGCTTCAGATCATAAAATTAGTTTACACAATTTTTTTTTCCTTATTCTCCTTTTCCTGGGATTTCTGGGATTTGGTCGCTTCCAGATCCAGACTCAGTCAGGATGACTCAATAACTCTATAACGATAAGAGATAGAAGTTTGCCTGAAAAGGCAAAGTTGTAGAGAATGAAATTTTAGCAAACGCGCGTCTCAGGGTTTTGATAAAATACGGCCCAATCCTGGAATATGACCACTTCTAGAAGTGGGAGGGATGACCCCTTTCTCTAGAATTATGAGAGTTAGAATGTTCATATCAAAGGCGAAGTTGTGGAGAATTAAATTTAGGCGAGCATCTGTCTGAGGACTTTGGGGAAATATGGCCCTATCCTTAGGATATGGCCACTTAACGGTATGATGACCCATATGTCTAGAATTATGAGAGCTAGAAAGTCAGGACCGAATGCCAGGATGCAGTCACTTATAGAATTCAGACCAGACCCACTAGTGTAAAAGCATAGAAAAATTATTTCGTTGTAGGGTCTGGCATTTGTGACGCAATTTTTCAAAAACACAACGTAACTTTGGTTTAATTCCCGTATTGCGTATCACTCACCAATGCGTTACCCTTTTCTGATTTCAGAACTTTTGTAAGCAGACATAAAGACTTGCGTCACACCTCCTGTAAGAGGTTTTTTTGTGCAGATATGCAACTTGCAGATGCCAAAACAACATTTTCCCGTCTATTTTAGTTAAAATGAAAATATAAAATAAATCTTGTAAATATTCAGAGTTCACGAAGCATTTAGATTTGTTTAAAAAAACAGGTGAATTCTTAATCATCTTTTTCTATTTTTTTTTGTATTAAGAATTATTACTGGGGTAGAGGATTCGAAAGTTAGTTGCCTTAAGAGAATGCAAAAGAATCGAGGCAAATTGCGAACGAGTTCTTTCGAGTTTCTGTTTGGGGGAGTCAAAGGTCTTCAAAGACATTGTAATTTGTGGAATAATTTGGAAAAGTAAGCAATTCTAAATTCCTTCAAGTCATTTGAAAGAAAAACTCGGCATTTTCTTAACGTAATTCTGATACCGTTAATTAAACTGTTATTTGAATTGAAACTTTCTCTACAATAACTTCTACACTAAATGCCAAAATGTCGATTTCAATTAACTTGCTGGTGTCAAATGGTGTGGTATGCGTAATATAGTACTCCTTATGTACCTTAGCCTCTATCCACCTACTCCTACATCCTATCCTACCCGTGGTGACACCTGTCATAGTGAGCAACCCACATGAACGATCAGGTAACCAACCCTGGTGTATTAGTGTGGGTCACTTAGCAGAAGGATGAGGGGGGCTGTCTCCGGGTAGTACCTCAACGTCACGTAGAGCGAGGGCCGAAGGCAGTTAGGCGCTATCAAGATGGGATAGTACCTCAGCATGGTGGCGGATGATCTCAACAGCAAGGGACAACGGCAGCATGCAAAGTCCGAGTCAGCAGGACTACCATCACTCACCAACCCGCACCGGCCAGCGTGGTGTTTTAACGGCTAAAACCCCCCCGAAGATGAAGAGCACAACCAGGAAAAATCGGCCCTCAGTTCCCAGCCGCTCGTTGATCCCTGACTCCGACAACGGTCAGACCAGACGACGAGTAGAGGGTGCTAAGAATCCCTGGGTTACAATAGGTTGTCACACCGGACTATACATTGCCACGTATAACACTCGAACGCTATCATCGAACGAAAAACTTCTCGAATTGGAGTCGGCACTGGAAAAGATCAAATGGGACATTGTCGGATTGCGCGAAGTCAGGCGACGTGGTGAAGAATGCTTGAAGTTGAAATCAGGAAGCACTTTGTACTACCGTGGAAGCGATAGCCAAACAGCGATGCATGGTGTAGGACTGCTCATCAGCAAACGCTGGTCGAACCGTATAATCCAAATCAACAGCATCTCCGACAGAGTCATCTATGTGCGGCTGAAGATAAATGCGATGTACAGTTTGAAAGTCATCCAAGCGTACGCACCGACGACGGATCACGACGACGAAGAAATTGAAAGCTTCTATGAAGCTGTCTCCAAAGCGATTGAAGAAAACAGAGCTCAATATCAGTTGCTAGTCGGCGATTTCAATGCCAAATTGGGAAAAAGAGAAGACGTTGCAGAAACTTCGATTGGAACGTTTGGTTACGATCAGAGGAACGAACGAGGAGATACTTTGCTGAATTTTCTCCAACAACAAGGAATTTTCGCAATGAACTCATTTTTCTCCGGTAAGGTTCAGAGGAAGTGGACTTGGGCCAGTGCAGACGGCAGAACAAAGAACGAGATCGATTACATCATATCGAACCGCAAATCGATTGTCAAGGATGTTACTGTGCTTAACCGTTTCACAACAGGCAGCGATCATCGAATGGTGCGAGCCAAAGTCGTCGTGAACACACGGACAGAGAGAGAAAAGTTGGTCAAGAAAAAAGTCGTTTTAGACATGGAACGCCTGAAAGAACAAAGCGACGCATTTAAGGAAGCTATGGACAACGAACTGAACGGAACGAATGCACAAACTGCAACGATTGATGAGCTGACAGAAAGAATAGTGACCTCAGTGAGAAGCTTCCTGGAAACCAGATGCCGATCTACATGCACTAAAGAGTCGAAGCTCAGCAAGGAAACGCTAGACCTAATAGCAGAAAGACTGGATTTGGTGAAAGGTGGAAAGCGAGACACTGTTGAATACAGAGACAAAACGAAAGCCATCAACAAGAAAATGAAAACCGATCTGCGACAATACAACGTGAAACTGGCCATGAACGCTCTCGAAGCAAATGGGAATATGAAAGTATTACGAGCGAAACGGGCGAACGGGTACAGACAAATTTTTAAATTGCGCGATAAGGCGGGCGTCATACAAACAGATCAGGACAAGGTATTGGACATCGCGCGAGAGTTCTATGAGGACCTTTTTACGTCGGTTCGAGCCAAACTACCGGCAGAAAGAGCAAAAGCGAGACCGGTGATAATGAACGTTGGTTCCGAAGATTTGCCGGACATAACGATTAACGAAGTACAGGCTTCGTTAGACGAAATGAAGAACAGAAAAGCTCCAGGTGACGACGACATTCCGATCGAAGCAATCAAAGAAGGCGGACCCACACTGCTCAAAATGACAACGGATCTGTTCAACAAGTGTCTCGAACCAGAGAAAATACCAGAATCATGGGAAAACGCAGTCATCACTTTGCTGCACAAGAAAGGAGACATCACGAAACTGGAAAACTACAGGCCCATCAGTTTGATCTCGCACCTCTACAAACTGTTTATGAAGGTGATAACGAAACGGATCACAAAGAAGCTAGACTTCTACCAGCCGATCGAACAAGCAGGGTTTCGTTCCGGATTCAGCACAAATGACCACTTGCAAGTGATGAGAAGTCTAATAGAAACATGCAACGAATACAAAATCATCATCGCGATATGCTTCATAGACTTCGAAAAAGCGTTCGATTCGGTCGAATTATGGTCGATTTTAGACTCCTTGGACGATTGTCGGATTGACTCGAGATATACCCGGATGATAAAACATATCTACGAGCACGCAACGTCGTGCGTCAAACTGCATAAAACCACCGATAAATTTCGAATGGGAAGAGGAGTCCGTCAAGGAGATACCATTTCACCGAAATTGTTCACGTCAGCTCTGGAAACGGTTTTTAAAAAGCTTGATTGGAGTGAACTGGGAATCAACATAAATGGGAAGTTTCTGAACAACCTTCGATTCGCCGACGACATTGCCCTGACATCAACGACTCTGGAACAGATTGAAGCGATGCTGTTGCAGCTCAACGAGGAAGCCCAAAAAATCGGTTTGAAGATGAACATGTCGAAACCGAAAGTGATGACAAACATCGATGGTGCTACACCAATCAAGATCGGAGACGAGGAAATTGAAATCGTGAATTCGTACAAGTATCTCGGCCACGTCATGAAGCTCGGTCTCGACAACCAAACGGCTGAAATAAAGAGAAGGATCGGTCTCGGTTGGGCGGCGTTCGGCAAGTTACGGTACATCTTCAAGAGCAACATGAGCAACAGTCTGAAGAGGAAAGTGTTCGATATGTGTGTGCTGCCGGTCCTGACATACGGAGCCGAGACTCTCACGATCACCAAAGCATCAGCGAACAAATTGAGAGTTGCACAGAGGGCAATGGAAAGGGCAATGCTAGGAATCACACTCAGGGACAAAATGACAAATGAGTGGATCCGGCGACAAACCAGAGTCATCGATGTCATGACACGAATAGCGTCGCTCAAGTGGAATTGGGCTGGTCATATTGCCAGAATGACCGACGATCGATGGACGAAAACTATAATGCAATGGCGGCCACCAACGAAACGACCGATGGGACGTCCACCGGAAAGATGGACCAACGATATCAAAAGGACGGCAGGCACGACGTGGCAGCAAGTGGCAATGGACCGAAAAAAGTGGCGATCTATGGGGGAGGCCTACATCCAGCAGTGGATATAAAAGGCTAAGGAAGAAGAAGAAGAAGACTTTCTCTTCTTGTTTAAAGATTACAGTGAAAACGGTCCATGAACTTTTGGATATGAAATTAAAATTTAAGTTTATTGGATAATGACAAATACTTTTTTTGAGTAATTGTACTAAAGTATTAAGCTGTCGGTGATGGGGAGATGTGCCTTCGTTTCCTTAATCCTAGAGCGAAGTGGTTAAAAAAAGTATTTACTGGAAATTCGGCTATTAAACAAATACAATTTTCAGCCGCGAAAAGTAGAAAAAAGTCTTAATTATACATCATACAATGGAATAGAAATCAGCCAACTAAAAGGCATTTCATAAAATTTTCATGGCACTTAACTAACAAAAGAGTTCCTTAACAGATTAAGAATTAAAAGTTCAGTGAAAAGTTTTTGGTGTGAAAAGTTTCTATTGTCACATTGTCACTTAATTTCGGATTTTTTTTCATCAATTTAATGGGGTTGTTACATATAGAGCTGCGAACATTAATGTAGTCCTGTGCACCAAAATTTGAGGAAGGAATAGCATTGTTTGCGGTGCCATTTACAACGTTCATTAACTCCGTCGACAGAGAAATCGATATCGCGGAAGTAGATATATTTTTTGCATCATGGCAAGCATTGAAATTTCGGAATTTGTTATTGTCTTCTTTTGCTCCTAATAAATTGCCGAATTTGAGGGCTCATCTCATAAACAAAACAAATGTTTGTTCAATCCTTCCTCTGCCCTTTGCGAACAACAGATGTTTGTTTACCCCATTCTCTGTTATTGCTGATATGCACATGGTCTCGCGACCACGCGTAAACGTCCCAGTCAACGAGACTTTGTTCGTCGATAAAGGCAATTACTTCTATGTAGTCTTAACTGACTTAGCGTGCTTCGTTGCGCTCCGGTGCAACCAGAACATCAATCGTGGGCTGAGGAGACACGTGGCGTCGAGACACCCGCTTTTAGCCTCTTCACAGTTTATTCTTTATGTAGAGCAATTCGTACGCATATGCAACGCCTTCCATGGTAGGTTTAGCGTGCTTGGTCAGGTCACCTTCGTTAAAATTATAATTTGGAACATGACATAGTTATAATTACGATTCAGCCACTAATAATTTTGTAGTAAATTGAGCATCTGCAGGAAAATTTACTTAAAGAGTTGCAATTGTATGTGGTGAGTCCAAGGCTAGGGATGTAGGTTACGAGGAAGCAGCAGAAAAGTGCCTTGGTGACTGTCACAATCAATGACGAAGGAAATTTAGACTTGCAGCCTACAGAACGATTTAAATTTAGTAAAAAGAGAAGTTGATCGTGGGCGCGCGGTAGTAATGCGTCCGAGACGCAAGTCCACATACGAACAAAAAATTGAGAAAACTTTTTTCGTAGACTGCGGAAGCATACACGGCTAAGTTTTAACTTCCCCTTGCGACGACAGCTTAAAAAAAAAACTTTTCGCCTATCATTTTCGCCTATGGAAGTAGTAGCCGCTTCGATTTGGCGGCAGCATCGGCTCAAAAAAAACTTTTGATATGTTGTAGAGTAAGTAGTGGGAATCATTTTTGCCCATGGAAGCAATAGCCGCCGCGCTTTGGATTGACGGCGGCGGCGGTTCAAAAAAAACTTTTGATGTGTTGTAAAGGAAGCTGTGGGGATCATTTTCGTCCATAGAAGTAGTAGCCTTTGCGATTCGGTTTGTCGGCGCCTCAAAAAAACTTTTGATATGTTGTAGAGTAAGCAGTTAGAATCATTTTTGCCCATGGAAGCAATAGCCGCCGCCAATTCGAAGCTTCGAATTGGCGACGGCGGCGGCTCAAAAACAAACTTTTGATGTGTTGTAAAGGAAGTTGTGCAGATCATTTTCGCCCATAGAAGTAGCCACTGCGATTCGGTTTGGGCGGCGGCTCAAAAAAAACTTTGGATTAGTTGTAGAGGAAGTTTTGGGGATGTATGGAGTACGGGTAGTCAAATTTTTGCGTGTGAAATCTTAAAGCGCAGAAATATTATTACGTTGGGAGGATCCCGGCATTTGTGACGCACTTTTTTTCATCGAAAATATTTCAAAAGAATTTTTTGCGTTCCGAAGCTTTAAATGTCACTCAAATTGATATCAGTTATTTTGGAAGAAGGGACGAGGACTTGCATCACATTTACCTTTTGAAAGAGGTTTTTATTGTGATCATTGTATTCTTGTGATCAATGTTCTTTATAAGGATTGTCGGTCTTATCTCACTGGTTGCAGACAGTGGGAGAAAATACACTTTACGGTATATTTCCTTCATTTGCAAGAAAAAAGAACTATTTAACTTGATAAACAGCGTCGTTTCCATTAGTAAAGAATGCACTGTCAACTTTTGACAGCTGTTAGATTTGAATTCCGGCACCAAGTTTTGTAATAATGAATTGGATCCTTAAAAGTATTTATATTTATGAGTGTGGGGAATACTTTTAAAACTTCCCGCCAAAATTCAAATCTGACACCTGTCAAAAGTTGACAGTTGTACTTACATCATTAATTTTAAGAATGGAAACGACGAATGCAATTTGTATTTGAACAAAAGTTTAAACGTATTTCGCTATTCCTTGGAAGGATTTAATTTCTCAGACAAAATTTTAACGATTTCTTCATTTTTTGTTTTCATAGCATAATCCAGCGGTGATAAACCAAGCAAATCGACGTCATCCAACTCAACATGATTTTTAATCAAATATTTAACCAATTCTGTGTGTCCGTGTAAAGCTGCCAAATGCAATGGTGTTCGTCCCGATGGATCAGGTTGTGATAAATCAGCTCCTGCCAGTCGATAAGATTCTAATCGTTTATGCAAACCCCTAGATGCCGCGGCACACAAATGTTCACCAAGTAGTCGCGATGATCCAGTCATGTGACTTCCACATTTCATCAATAGTTTAATAATTTCATGATCGTCTTTGCTTATAGCTTCCATCAAAGCAGTACGATCGTTTCGATCGCGTGAATGTACAGACACACCATTGAGTAACAGATACTTGACAATTTCGTAATTGCCAATGCAACAAGCTATTTGAAGAGCAGTTCTGTTGTCATAATTCATTGCCGACAGGTCAGCACCGTAGCTCTTCAAAGTGTCTAGTTTCTCTTTGTCTCCTTGTAGTACAGCTGCATTCACCATAGCTGGGAACAATGTGGCGCCGAGTTGTAACAACTGATGAGGTGATGAAAGCTGCAGAGATCGTGCAACTGCATCAACCAAATCAAAATCCTAAAATGTCATTATTTTCAACGAAATCATTTTACGAAAAGTTTAACAATTTTACGTGAGTGGTTTTCCCAGACGTCAATTCACCTCGTATGTTCTGCTCCATCATCTACAATTTTATAGAATAGGTTACGTTAGCTTCACAATTTCTCATCATGACGTGAAGATAGATGGATGCTTTTAAGAAATGTAAATATTTCAATCAATAGAATTAACTTCTTTCACTGTTTACAGTGGGCCCGGGCAGAAGCCACAAAGAGGGTGTTTTTTCATTGTCGTAAAATTCGAGCGATGCTCGAACTCTGGAAACCGCTCATCAGTGCCGCTTTGTACGCTTATAGTGACGCTCATTTACACCACGCAAGAAAGAAATTATAAACAGGTTCCAGTGACATGAAGAACACAGAAAACTTTTTTTATTAGTTATTTAGCCATCAGTCTCAGTTTCTGCATTAATAACAGAATCTGTTCCGATTGGTATTGGCCAATTTACCTGTTTTTTAGTCTCCAGCGGCCATTCGTCTTTACCCAAAACATAGGACAACTTTGTAAGAGCTGCTTCCACTGTCATATCAAAACCACTTATGACGCCACATTCACGTAGAACCGAACCCGTCTCATAAATTTCATTTACGCCACCCGAGGCACACTGAGTGCAATTGACCTGCAAAGCATAATTTTGAAGACCAATAATTGACGCGATTCGAACTTACGATTATGATCCCACGGGAGGTGGCGGCTCTCAATTCGTTTATGATATCCTCACGATTCGACGGAATGTTACCAGCACCGAATGTTTGAAGTACTACACCTAACATAGGTGGATTGAGGAAGGCTTTTATTGTAGCAAGAGAAATGCTCGGAAAAATGCGCAAAAGTCCAACATTTTCATCTAATTTAACGTGTACACTAAATTTGGATACGGTGCATGGCCGGAAAATTAAGCGATAATCAACGTTTAAGGAGATTCCGATTTTAGCTATCGGAGGCGTCTGCAAATATTTATTTCTTTTAGTTAAAAGTTCAATAAATGAATTAAGCTTTTCGTGGAACATTACATTGGGTGAGTTAAATGCGTCCAAACAGTTGGCGCTGACCTTAACCGTTCGATTGCCTCGCATTAATTTGGTGCCAAACATAACGCAGACCTCTGTTGAAGAACTTTAACTTTATTCATGTGTTACAATAAAAAGAGAAATTACCGACGTATGTACCTGGGATAACATAATTTCCTGCTACAATTAGGGCTGCTGTGAAGTTGTCCTTTCCATCGGTCCTAGTTTCGAAAATTGGAATCTGCGACCCAGTTATTATTACAGTCTTTCCTAAATTTTCCAGCATAAACGAAAGAGCGGATGCTGTGTATGAAAGTGTATCCGTCCCGTGCAGAATCAAAAATCCATCAAAGAACTCGTACGATTGCTTTATGTCTTCAGCAATGCGGATCCAATCGTTTATAGACATGTTGCTAGAGTCTAAAAGCGGGTCGTATTCCGTTACGGAATAAATAACTCGACGATTTTCTCCTACAACGTTCGGTAACACTAGGGGTGCCATATTTGCAGCGGCTCCATATTTCTTCTGGGCATAATTGTCATCGTGCATGTTGGGATATTTGCGGAGATTTTTTATCAATGCATTTGGCATTGGACATAAAACTGAAAATAATAAAAAGAATCAAAATATGAAGGAAGCGGGAGCATCCTAATTTTTTTCTCCGTAGTCTAAGGTCGAAGATGGGCAAAATTGGTGAAGTTGTTTCGGTCCAAAAACATGAGTTGGTGGAACGTCTCGACAATTACAGCACGGAAACTCATTAGAGTGTCAAATGAAAGATCTCAAAAAATGGAAGAAATTTGAAAATCGTTTGAGTGCTTCGGGCTGAAGGGTTCATGGGGCTGACCAAATTCAGTAAACTTGGACATACACGATAGTTTTCTTAATTATCATCTTTAGGTATGCTGTAGTTGATGTAGTTGGTCATTCAGATCTTAAATAATGTGTTGAAAACACGAGATCATCTAGGGAGTCTCAGGAAGCCATTTTCAGAAATTCTCTAAAAATTGTTCCTCGTTGAATGTTCCTCTGACTGCCTGCAAGACTTCAGATTTTCCCGTTAAGCATGTCCGAAAGAAAAAGCTTTCCCAAATCGATTTCGCCCCAAAAACGACACAAATGTTTTTTTTTTTGAAAGACAATGTTTGGTGATAAAAACTAAATAATTCATATTTTTTCAACTTTTGTACTTTTAAGTGTCGTCAGCGCCACTTATTTTGCCCAATGCTTCCAAATTTATTTTTCTAACGACACCTCGCAATCCGTCATTTACGGCAGAGGATTTCAATCGGTGTGATAAACAGGGGCGATATGAGCCAAACCATTGATCTATAGTTTCAATATTTCACCAGTCCAAAGAGCTGCCAACAAAACGCTTTTGAAAGGGCAAAGTATGAAATGGAAGACCGTGCTGTCTAAGGCGTTAGAAAAATCATTGACATCATTGAAATAGCAAATTAGTTATTCCTCAATGATTGGGAGTGGGAAGCTCATAACATCCGCGTTAATCTGAACGAATGGGAATCAGGTAAAAAGCTGGTTACATTTCCGCTTATGTTAGACTTTTCAAGTACGTTTGACCTAGTTTACCATGGATTTATGTTGTCGAAATTAAAAAGAAAGTTCTTCTTCAATGAGTATGCCACCAAACTGATCACATCATATTTGAAGGTGGTTATTATTGACGAAATTCTTTCAAACTCGCTTCCGGCCTATTCAGGTGTACCTAATGATTGCAAACCGGTTATTGGTTAACTGGTTCATTGAGCACTTTTGTAATCGGTTAACCGACGATTCAAAACCGGTTAACCGAGTATGGAAATACAGATTTTTTTTACTTTCTAAATTCCGCGGGAGAAAAATTGTTGGAAGAAAGGTCATATTCGGCTGAGTACTTGTATTCAACAGAGCTTTCTGTTATGTGTATAGATATTGTAAATTGTCTTAATGTAGATCTTTAGCGACATTTCGCTGCTCTTTTGTTACAAAAGTGTGAATTTTTGGCTATGAGTAAATGTCGACGGACTCAAAAGCAATTGGGAGACCTTAGGAAAACCTCCCTAGCTCCCCATAGTTTCTCTCAAAGTTTTCAGTGCAGAGGTAAATTCGTAAATTCGTAGGTAAATAGAAAAATAAAGAGAGTTTTTACATAACAAATAAATTTGCTTGTGTGCCGCAGGGCTCTGTACTGGACCCTTTGTTTGCTTTCGCTATTTATTAATGACCTTCACGCCACATTGAAACATTGTGGCTGCCACTTGTTCGCCGATGATATTCAATTCACATTGAATCACGATTTTAACAGTTTAGTGACGGTGTTGCTCTTATCAACACGGATTTGGAGAGGGTAAGTGGTTGGGCCAGTGAGAACGCTGGGAAAGATTATGGTAATTGCTGACCCCGAAATCGGCATCACTGATCATGTATTGATCAGAAATTCTGTTTTTATGGGTGGGGACGTTGTCAAGTATGTAGAGAAAGCAAATGTTCCTGTGTTGTGGATAAACAATTCATTAATTTGGAAAATTTTTGTCCAGATCTAGAAGGCTATTGCTGTTCAAAATATTGCTGCTCCATGGTCCTTAGATGGCGAATCAGCAATAAAAAAAATGTCCGTCCGTCTGTTAACACAATAACTCGAGTAAAACTCAACCGATTTTCAAAAACTTTTTTTTTTCCCTGAAAGGTAATCGAAAAATCTTTTATGGGATTGAATGTGGGCACTGATTTTCAAACTTTTTTTTCTAATCAAAAGGTCTAGGAATGTCTCACATTTTATGGAAGAAATTTTTTTGAATTAAAACCCTTGGACTCAGCTAGAACTCAGAACCCTAAAACTGAGCTTCTTCTAGGGCCCAACGTGTTTGTTTACATAAATCGGGTAATTCCTAATCGTTTTGGTTGATTTTTTTCTATTTGAGAGGTAACCGATTACCGAATTATATTAAATAACAAATTTGGGCCTGGTGCCTGTGCTTGCGGCTCAAGTCGTTCTTAAGCTTTTTTTCTATGTTGCAGCGCAAATTGAGATAAACATGTTTGTCTATGGAAGTATGTGTCCGAGGCATCTACTTAGGGCCCTAGATTGGTACCTACGTCGGCCCTAGCCCAATAAATAGTTCCCTGCTATGTTGTAGAGAAAATTAAGGAGAACATTTTTCTCTATTTGGGGGTCAACTTTGTGCTTTCCCGTTTCTTCGGACGTTTTTTTCAATGTTGCCCTATCAGCGATTTCCAATACAATTAAATGTGGACGTAAAGCAATATTTACTTAAATACGTTCGAGTCTTTTTGTAACATCAACTCTGTTTGCCGCATCTATTCTGATACGTACGGGTCCTTTCATATGTTTTTACATGTTTATATTTGAACATTCCATCGTTGCAGGCTCGACCTTCTGGTGTGTATACTAATGTGAAAGAAAAGTCATCTGCAGAATGAGTCATTTTGTAATTGAGCAGACGGGACATAAACAGCTCTAGCAAATATTTATCTGATTTAGTTGTTTGTTTAGTTTTTCTTTGTTCTGTTAATTTGCGTTAGCTCGAAAAAAGAGTTCGCGACGAAGGTAGCAACTAATTATAAAATATATATAGAAAATTTGAATATTTCATGAGTAAACAAATGACAAAAATGTCTAATGTTTTCGCGTGGCTCCTTTTACACAACAAAAGAACCAACCTTTTCTTTCTCAATGACCTATTTCCGTTGATATGCAGCAGATGATTGAAATTTATAGGAGTGCTAAGTAGTCAATAAAACAAATGACTTCATCAAAGACGTTTTATATGTGAATTTACATATTTATTTACAGTTTACTTTAGTTTAGATTAACGCTAATAGAATCTGCAAGCGAACAGTTTTTAGGACGAATAACAATCCAAATAAAGATGCAGTCTTACAAAATATGCGTCGTAAAACAATATTATTTTAATGATAAGTACTAAACATATGCAGGCAACCAGTACGTATCAGAAAAGATGTGGCAAACAGAATAGGTGTTGCAAAAAGATTCGAACATAGCAAAGTAAATGTTGCCTTAACTCTTAAGTGTATGAAATTACGTCCACATTAAATTGGATTCGAAATTGCCGAAAGGGCAAAATATTGAAAACCCCGTCCGGAGAAGTCTCTCCAAATATTCAAGCAACCGTCAAAAAAGTTAAATTGTTTAAAAAAAGTAAAAACTTTTTTTCAGACATATTTTCAAAAAATGTTATTTGTACTACCGCCGATATTAGAACCCACCTAGAGCACTTAGGAAAGGCCTCTGACCCATACTTCCATAGACAAAAAAGTTTTCCACTGACACCGATCTTCTATCACTTGTAGTTCTCAAAATGTTTAAATTTTTCGAAAATATATTGTCTAGATCGATCCACGCTCACATTATCGGCCATATTGGGGGCATCATCGGGCGTATCACCAAAACCAAACAATTTTTCCTTTGACACCGATCTTCTATCTCTAATAGTTTTCAAAATATTTGAATTTTTCCAAAATAAATTGCCTAGATCGATCCACCCGAACATTAGCGGCCATCTTAGGCTCGGCCCGGGCCCACATTTTTTCTTGGATGCTCTTAAGGCTTTCATTCCCTATCGAACAGAAAAAGATTCACGAAAATCGGATGGAATTTACTCGATTTATGTACAAAAAACAAGTAGGGCCCTAGTGGGTCCGCTTCTTTAGGGCTCTAGCTAGGTCCAGCGACCCAAAGTAAAAAAAATGTTTTCCATAAATTATTTGGATTGAAAATTTTTTTTTGAAAATCGGAAAAGGTTTACTCGAGCTATGCACAAAAACACGTAGGGCCCTTGTAGAGACTCAGTTTTAGAGCACTGGCTGAGTCCAGGCGCTCAGATTCAAAAAAGTTTCTTCCATAAATTGTAGGAAATTGCTTTATCTTTTGATTAAAAAAAAGTTTTGAAAATCGGAAAAGATTTACTCGAGCTATGTACAAAAAACACGTTTGGCCCTAGCAGAGACAAATATATAGAGAGGACGATTGATTTTAGGCAATTTCGCGAGTAGTAGGCCAAACGAAGCTCAACAACAATTTTGAAAAAAATTTCATATTTTCGAAGCCATTATTTCCTTGGACAGTACAGAGACAGAAAAATAAAAACCAGCACATCAAGCATAAATTTAGCTTGATGCTGGTTTTCACCTTTCTGCAATTGTACTACATACAGTATAAATGGATTCTTCTACTTGTGGAGCGATTTTTGATGAGTTTTCTGTGCTCGTGATTAGTTGACGCGTTTTCAATACTGCCCTATCGGCAATTTCCACAAAATTTAAAGTGGACGTAATTGTATGAACCTAAGAGTGAAGGCAATATTTACTTAAATACAATCGCGTCCTTTCGTAACACCAAATCTGTTTGCCACAACTATTCTGATACGTACGGGTCCCTTGCATATGTTTTTTTTAATGTTTTTATTTCATTTTAACTCTGAGCAAAAAATCGTTATACGACATAGCCCAATACTGTTCCGTTTTTTGTATGGAAGGAGTTAAGTGGTGAAATCTTCTCTTTTTTCCTGTTTCCAATCCACTATATAAAAAAAGCCTTAAGTTTCCGAGTGGTTCAGTAGAACAATTTTTTACTTAGAATTATAATGTCTTTCGATTAGAAATGAAAAATCATGAAAAAGTATATGGTTGGTAGGTTGATTGGACCCCGTTTATGAGCTTTATAAAAAAAAACGGAAAGTTTTCGAGGCGTGTTATAGAACGATTTTTTGCTCAGAATTATGCTCTGAATCGATTAAAAATATAAAAAAAATTAGGCGCCCAGTCAATTGGCTGGTTTTTTTAAAGTAGATGAAGCTGCATACCGACTGATCTGATCTGAATCTTCTTTTTTTTCCTGAAAGCAATCGACAAATGTGAGATGCGGCCGAGTTCGAAGGTGAGCGAAGTCGTTAAAGTTCCAACTCTTCTAGTGCATAAAATGAAAGATGGAGACGTCAGAAAACGAACAAAACAAATGTAAGAGATCGGTTGGTGCGGCTGTTAAGTTCATAGAGTAGCCCTAACTCGTGTCATTGGACCGTACAACATTTTTCGTGAATAACACAAACACAATTACTTCCATTTATTTTTATAGGTTTACAGAATATGCACATATTTCTCAGAATTCCATTGTTCTAACAATAGAATTTTATTACCAGCAAAAAAACCTGTACATATAAAAGTTCAAAGCTGAAGATTATTTTTACCAAAGAGAAGGTTTCATCGCCTCTGGTTGTTGTTTTGCTTACGAATAGGTTAAATAAGTTAATGATCGATTAGTGACACTTATTGTAAATTTTCTTTCAATAAATATTTTCTTTCAACAAATATTAAAAAAATGAGAAAGTTGAAGTTCAGAAGACTAGGAATCACTGGAGGGAGATTAAGTGTAAAGGCTCTCCTTAGGGGCTCATATTTTCTAGGCGACCGGCCGGGCCTAGGCTTTACAGGGAATCATTCGGGAATGCCTAACTTATTTTATTAGTAGTTCGCGAATCATTCGTAAACATGTTCGCCGATGACACTTTGCTATATGCGTACGGAGCGAATACTAAAGAGTTAAGAGTTGGTCGGTAAAGTAAATAGTGACCTATCACGACTATACAAATGGTTATGTGATAACAAACTCAAACTGAATATCGACGAAACCAAGAGTATGCACATAGGAAAAGACGCCACGTTGTTAGGAGATAAGGTGAAAATTAGCGGCGAAGAAATCGGACATGTAAAAAGCTTCAAGTACCTGGGAGCTATCATTATATATATATATATATATATATATATATATATATATATATATATATATATATATATATAAGCTGAAATTCGACGAAAATGCCAAGCATGTGAACAAAAAAGTTGTATGTAAAATATTCCTGTTTTACATTACGAGCCAGGTACAGGGTGTACCAGTCAATAGTACTTCCGCATTTCCAATATTGTATGTCGTTAGATTTCTCTGCAAACAACGAATGCATCAACAAACTACAAAACCGAGCACCAAGAGTAGTATTGAGATGTAAAAGGAGAGTGTAGAGAAAATGTTGGAAAAGTCTGGATCGTTAAGTGTGAGACAAGAAATTGTTCTTGGTACCCTTAAGATGGCATTCAAAATAAAAAATGACATGGTTCCCGAATATCTATCTGTCAAAAAAGAACAGGGTGACACATGGATATAATCTGAGAAACAACAAAGACTTCAGACTACCGCTCTTCAGGAAAGACAACACCCAAACGATGCTAATCTACAACGGGTTAAAAGAATTGAAAGATGTGAAATAAAAAGTGAAAAAAAGTGTCAAGTTTCGTAACGAAAGTAAAAGAATTTGTGAAAATCAAATACTAAATTGAAAAATGAAATGTTTTTAACTTTTAATCGATGTCCCACCGAAAACTTGTCATTACATGCGTATGTGCACCCCACGGAAATTATTCATTACATGTATGTTAGGTTGACGGTATGACGCGTTTTCGGATGGGGCACCGATTAAAAAAGTATACAGTGGGGGGTGCTTAGTAAGTCATCCATTCTGGATCATTTCATGACACTCGCTGACTGATTCGTGTATTTTTAAGTAACTCGCTCTAAAAACTGTTTAAAACAGGTTTCAAAGCTTTTTGCCTAAAAACACCCTCCTGAGTTTGGCTCATTTCACAAAATTGATTACTCATGTAATGCCTTACTTCCGCACCCCACTGTAATCTACTATTGTTTAAATAAATTGGGAGAAAATTAAGTGTAAAAAGCTTGACGTAAACATTAATTTATCATGTTGAAATTTAAATTTAGTTATTAAATGTAAGTTTATGTGATTGTTGTGAGTAGAAATAGCGAAAGCTAAATAAATAAATGATTTGATTTGATTACGCGTCTTAAGGACCATGTATAAAGACGTGTAATATTTTGATATTTTATCTTTATTAGTGTTATGATATTCTTCACCGACCTTCGTTATGACAAAAAAGAGCGCTATTTCATGAAGATAAATAATTCAATAACGCAGTCCACGGTGTGTTTGAAGGAAGTCTAATTAAAAATGAGATTTACCTCAAATTTTTTTCCTGATCTATGTTTCTAGCCCCAATTAGATTGTTTTTAGCCAATAAAACATTTGGGTAACTCGGTGACTTTTTTTAGATAGATCGCTTTGAGTGTAATGACGAACACTATGGCCAGATTTTCATACTTTTCACACATTGGAATCGCTTTTTCGTAATTTTTTTTTTATTTAATCACAAGCTATACATCACTAGCTCTTCAACGATACCAAATAAAAAAATGAAAATTTGAGTAGAACCAATTCAACTTCAACTTAGGCACTGCTTTCGTATCGACTCCAGTATGGCTTATTGGTATCGTTGAAGAGCTAGTGATGTATAGCTTGTGATTAAATAAAAAAAATTACGAAAAAGCGATTCCAATGTGTGAAATGTATGAAAATCTGACCATAGTGTTCGTCATTACACTCAACACTCAAAGCGATCTATCTAAAAAAAGTCACCGAGTTACCCAACTGTTTTATTGGCTAAAAACAATCTAATTGGGGCTAGAAACATAGATCAGGAAAAAAATTTGAGGTACATCTCATTTTTAATTAGACTTCCTTCAAACACACCGTGAGTCACAGATGGCACTATTTACATATTTTCAAACTTGACGATGGTGTCCCAAACGGAAAATTATATTAACACGGGAGAGTGAGTACGGATGTGATACTATATCTCCGCGAATTACGCACGGAAATAGCTTTCCAAGGTTCTACATGAAAGGTTACACCTCAGAAAAAATATAGTGAAAATCGTTTGAGGGGTTTGGGTTCAAGGGTCTCAAAGGTACGCAACCCTACAAGTCATTTAGTGATTTTTCGTGAATATTTCTTTAATTATGAGGTTTTTTGCGGTTTTGCAGAGAAAAAAGATGAGAACACTTTTGTTCATAGAAGTATGGACCAGGGGCCTCTCCTAAGTGCTCTAGGTCGGTTCTAAAATCGGCCCCAGTGCAGTTTTTTTTTAATTTTGAGATTTTTTAAGGATTTAGAGAGGTTTCTGCGCTGTTTCTTCGGACGGGTTGTTAAATGCCCTTACGACAGCTTCCAATCCAATTTAATGTCGACGTAATTTCATTCACTTAAGAGTTGATGCAACATTTTAAATCTTTTTGCAACATTATTTTGTTTGCCACATCTATTCTGATGCGTACGGGTCCCCTGCATATGTTTTTTTGGGATGTGTGGAAAAAATTGTGGGGAACTTTTTTGTTTATATCCTTTGCGCTCTGGGTCGGCCCCAGCCCAAAAAAATTCTTTTTGTAAATTTTGAGTGTTTTGTTTGTTGGGGTTCGGAAGGTTTCTGCAATATGTTGTTGCTGCAATCGTAAGACTTCATTTCAGAAAAATAAAAAATTAAGACCTGAACTAACTTACTTGACGGCTACTTCATTCAAAAGGCAGTGGCACGTTAAATAGAACATATTCAGCTTAGGGTACTAATTGATACGTAAAACCTTACTCATCAACGTCTAAATTATACATTTTGAAATTAAAAGTGAGTGGGCACTTAAAATTTGAGATTTTTGCGGCTAAACTTCCCCTGAACAGTTGAGTAGGAATTTTTGCCTTATTTTTCTTATAATTAGCTTTGAAGTTCCATCCCACTCTTTATTTCAAAATCTGTCTTTTTGCTCCAAATGACCATAATTCTACGTTTTTCGTTACGGCAACTACGATCGAAAACTCAAAGTTTTTGTTATTGTTGTTTTAGTCCGGAAAAGTACTTTTTCGGCCTCTATATGCGTCCGAAAAAGGGATTTCATATATACTTTTTCGGCCGCAATCAAGTGCGCATCGAATTGATGTACAGTGATTTGTATATGTTCGTTTGTGTGATTTCGTCTCATTATGACCATAGCGGAGCAAACAACATTGCTTGTAACTCGTGATGAAAGTGGAATTTTTTGGGACACGTTCGTAAGCTTGTCCTACTCGGCTTCGTCCCGTCCCAAAAAATTCAACTTTTCATCACTCGTGACAAAATATACTATTTAGACATTGTTACACATAGTCAATTAGTACCCTAAGCTCAATGTATTTTAGCTACGGCCTTGAAAATGCAACTCATTCATTTTATTTGAAGAAATTTCTTCCAAGTTTCAAGTTTTACGAAAACACATGTATTTTTATTGGTTTATTTATTTGTTTATCCTTTTTATTTATGATGGAATCGCAAAGTTGTTGTTTTCACTAAATGTCCGTAAGAAATGCGGCAAAGTCGAAAATCGTACTATTTAAAGTTTTTATTAAAAAGGTATCGCAACTCTGTGACGTTTATATGAAAAAATGAATATAACGCTTGAATCAGATAAGAGCATTTACGACCACATTCATATTGATGGAACACACAATCTATGTAATGTGAAACAGAACGATAGTAAGAGGCCTGGCCGTTCACAAACGACGTCACGTTATTTTACAGAATTTTCGAACTTGTGTTATATGGCCCCTCGTGATTTGTGAAATACATAAATAGTTAACAATTTGATAATGAATAACGATGTCACAGGATTTTAATTTCAGTTCAGTCTGTAATGCGTCGCTACAACGTCAACATTTAATTGGAGCTTGTGTGCTCGAATTTTCCCTTCACTTTTTTAAGCCTTTTCAAAAAGTCAACCTTAACGTGTAGTTAGGCATTGAACTCACCGTTGTTTTCATTTCTCATCATTCCAATTGTGCCTCCCGTGTATATGACTAGCACCTTGGACTCCGTGTGATCACTGCTCATTAGATTGCCTTTACTGACATTTCTGCGTAATGACGATCGCCGCTCATTGTTACCGTTGAATTTGCTTGTAAATTGAGTCAACCCATCTTTACGATATTTAACCGATTCACATTTACTAACTTCGTCACTGGGTCGATCGTACTTCAACCCAAAGCCGTCTTTACCATCACTTTCAACATTGTTATTTTCATTCACTGTTGCTTCGCTGTCCGACTGCATAATTGGTATGTGTAACTTTAATTATTAGAAAATATTTACAAATTCAATAAATAATTTTATTAGAAGTTTAAACTTATAGAACACAATGTTTCCTTTGTTACTTAGCGAACACTTTCTCTTTCAGAAAAAAATTTCTTATCAAAAATTTGTAAAAGCGTGTCGGTCAAACATTCGTCTTTCGACTTGTTCCAATCAATGTAATTCTCACAAGAAACCGATCTGAAATGTGGCTGTATACTGAGTAAAGTAGTTAACTGACAACAAATTTCTTGCTTTCGAAAGCATTTTTTATATTTTTTTTGTTAACAACAGAGTCGACAGAACGGACCACATGTTTTAATTAAGCCGACCAGTTAGCACGTAGTAGAGGAGTAATAAACAATTTTCTAAGATTTGCCTTTTACAAGAACGAAAAATGTTCACTGTGCATGTAGTGTGTACGTATATGGTACATTGTGCATAAGGTTTCGTTTGCACTTCATATTTCACAACACTTGTATTTCTTGCTTGTGTAGTTCATGCAGTTTATTATACATATTTAGGAAATTATGAAATGTCAACGGCAAATGTGGCAACCTAGTTATTTAAATGGACAAAAGTTTTCACAGCATTAATAGGGAAAGGTTGTCGAAATCTGTTAAAATCGAACAATGAGGAACTCTTTGTTACTCCTAAAATTTAGTACATGCTGTAAATTGAGGTATGAGTTTGATGGGATCAAAAGTCGGTCTATTAGAACTGTCAAAATGACGTTTCAAATGTCAAAACCATAAAGCGAATGAGTAATTATTAGGGAAAATATCCAAAATGTTTGTGTCATTAGAGTGCGTACAGCTATTCTTCGATAAGTTTCACTGGTGAGCATTTCGATACTACTTTGTTGTAGATGTTAATTTTATGATACTTGATGTCCAATGTTTCCCGATAGATTTTTGCTCTGCGTTTTCTATTCAGTGTTATCGATGTTTTGTTCACGCATAAATAATGATATTACCATATATGTTATAATTAACCAAAATATTAAAAAATGAATGGTAATATGCCAATAACTTGATTTTATTGAAACACTATTCGCAAGTCACAAAATAAATTATCAAAAATTCAAATTGAATTTTTTTTATTTTGTATTAACAGAAAATGTGTACAAAAAATTAGTGAAATATTGTGCATTGGGCAATGTCCAATGGACATAAAAATTTTTTTAACTTATTAAAAATTTTGTGATGAAATTTCGAAACATTTTTGACAACTCAAATATTTGTTTTCAATGCTACGACAATTTTTAGTAGAGGCCACGAAGTACAAAGTTCAGTTCTTATGTGGAGCTTATGTAGACTCCATGTTAGTTGATTGGTAAAATTTAATGTGATTTGAGATCGCAATGTTCGAAAGAACTTCTTTGCCGAATGTCTCTGTTCAACACAAAATTTCTGACTAAACCTAAACGCGCCCAACTGTGGCGATAAACTGACCGGGAAAGAAAGTCTCACTGAGCAGTCTGTAAAATATGACCAAATCATAAATGAAACAAAAATAAAACCGAATTGAAAGAAAAAACATATGCAAGGGACCCGTAGGTGAAAAGTCCGCGGTCTCATATAGAGAGCGTCATTACTTCAAAATTTTTGTTAACATTCAGTAGTAACACCCTTTACTAGTCTCCAGCCGAAATTTCATGACATTTGGTGTCATAGTTTTCGAATTACTGTCAATAGAGAGACGCAGGTTTTTGTTGTTCGTAAAAAATGGAAAATAATAGATTCCGTGGGGTTGATTAAACATTGTTTCGTAATGGGAAAAAATACGATGCAAAGCAAAGATTGGCTGGATAAGTGTTACGGCACATCTTCTCCGTCGTATACAACGGTCAAGAAGTGTCATGCTGAATTTAAACGAGGTAATACAAACACCGATGATGCCCCACGTTCAGGACGTCCAAGTGAAGCAGTTACATGAAGAAAACATCAAAAGAATACATCAACAGTGCGACATGTTTTACACGAGCATTTGGACATGAAAAAGCTCTCTGCGCAATGGGTGCCGCGTTTTCTAGCAATTGATCAAAAGCAGCATCGTCTTGACCATCACAACAAAAACCCTTTTAAAAGGGAAATGTGACGCAAGTCCTTCTTCCTCCTTCCAATACAACTGATATCAATTTGGGGTGACGCTTAAAGCTTTGAAACGCAAAAATTCTTTTGGAATGTTTTCATTTTTGATTAAAAAAATGCGTCACAAATGCCGGACCCCCCATGTTATAGTTTTTCTGTTCTTTCAGCTTTCACAACGCAAAAATTTGTCATTATGTATGGCGTATTTTTGAACAGGAAATCAAATTTTTGCGTATGACAGCTGAAAGCGTAGAAAAATTATTACATTGGTGGGTCCGGCATGTGTGACGCATTTTTTAATCAAAAATGAAAACATTCCAAAAGAATTTTTGCGTTTCAAAGCTTTAAGCGTCACCCCAAATTGATATCAGTTGTTTTGGAAGGAGGAAGAAGGACTTGCGTCACATTTCCCTTTTAAAATGGTTTTTGTTGTGATTTGATTTCCTGTTCAAAAATACGCCA
>CM055406.1:130927312-130937970 GCA_029228625.1 Pseudolycoriella hygida
CCGCCGCCAAACCGAGCCGCGGCGGCTACTACTTTCATGGGCGAAAATGATCCCCTCAACTTCCTCTACAACATATCAAAAGTTTTTTTTTGAGCCCCCGGCCCATTTTCCGCCATTTTGGCGGTCACCCCTATACACTACACACCCAACCCAACATCTTTCCCTTTGACACCAATCCTGTATCTCGAACACCCAACCATGTCTTATACAAAATATGCTTCCGTACACACACACACACAAACACATACATATGGGCTTTATATGGCGCCTTCTAAGAGCCCTGGCGCCCAAACGAGGCCGATACCCCCCTTTTTTAAAATCTCATATGGCGTAGAATGCCCAGCCGAAGGTCCCTGCAAAATTTCAAGAAAAGATATCGAGCCGTTTTCGAGAAAACTCCAAAAAAGTGGGTTTTCATACAAATGGCTCTGGAACTAAGTAAGTAACTAAGTAACTAACTAACTAACTAACTAAGTAACTAACTAACGTAGGATATTTTCATTAACTTTGGTTTCTATGAAAGTGCACATTTTGTATGGAAAATGACGATTTTCTAAAGGTCATATCTCCGGATCCACTGGACCGATTTTTTTGAGTAAAAAGTCGATTTTAATCAGAATTTTACGTAGAATCCGAAAAACTAGGGCTCAGAAAGATACGACGCAAGGCAAAAAAGTCAAAATCTAGCTGTATATATGGTTCCGAAGTCTACGAAAAAAAATTTTCTGAATTTTTTGGTCGTATGGGGACTTGCGTCACGGGCGCATCGTTACCGCGCGCCCATGATTCAGAGCGTAATTTAGCTTTGTTCGAGCGTAATCCAACGGAGTTTTTTCGTAGATTTGTCACGATTGATGAAACGTGGATTCATTACTATACACCAGAGTCTAATAGACAGTCTGCAGAATGGTGAGAATTTGATCAAAGCCGACCGAAGCGCCCAAAGGCATAAAACATTGAATAGGGCGTCGTTTGAACGGTAATGAATTGGACTATCATAAAAAAATACTTTTGCAGACTTTATGTCAAAGGCGTATTTTTTAGAATAGGAAAACCACCCAAAAAAGCGGAAAATCCACTGTTCCGATTTTTCCTCTCAAAGTTTTTCAAAAAATTAAAAAAAAAATATGTTTGAAGTTTTTGTATCAATACAATATTTTGAGTGTAATTTAAAAACTAGGATGGTTGGACAATTCCGGAAAAATAAAAACCTGGCTATTGTAGATGAAAACATACCGTAGAATCATACAAGAAAATCTTCGAAATAAACGCGAAGCTTGAGTAACGGTAAACTTCTACTAAGTATACTTTTTTGCAGCGGAGAGCTCACTTTTTCAGAACAGACAATTTTGGCCACAAAATTCCAAAATAACGAAATTTTTCACTTGCAAAACATCTGAAGCTGAGGGCTTACAGTGAAAGTTCTTCCATTCTTCTGTAATACTTTTATGGGTAACTGATTAAAACAAAACATGTTTTCAGTTTAAAACCATGTATTTGAATGAAGTTTTTTTGATACAATGCTCTCATGTGTACACTGCACTTTTTTAAATTGCTTGTCATTATACAGTAAAGTTATCTTTTAGTATAGACGAAAATATTTGTGCAAAAGTTGATTGGCAGAAGCAGGAGGTCACATTGTAAAAACATAAGCTACCCGTACGTCACCCTCTTATCAAAGTAATTTTAGACATTTAATATTTTATATTTTTATCTATTTATTTGAAATAGCCTCATAAATTATACAATGTAATGTGGAAAACCCTCCCGAAGTACCGATTGTGAAACAGACCTAAGGTACTGCAAACTGGCAGTCAGTTCGTCTCTTGAGATGAAATAAATTTATTTCTTTCGGTCATACGTCCTGGAAAGTTATCAAATGTTGCTTTAATAATAGCTTTTTTTAAATCTTAGGCACATTAATCTGTTTAAATGATCTCAATTAATTCGATTCATTGATTAATTCGATCCTCAAATCCAAGAAGAAAAATCTAGTTGGAAAAGGTGTTTTTTTGGAAATGTTCTAGTTTAATTTCACATAATTTCATTAATTTTTAAATTCACAAGGATGTATGTATGCGACATTCGACAACACATCATGTAAAATTGATATTGGAATAAATTTGAAAAAAAAACGTTCAAAAATTTTGACATTGTTTCAGGTAGATATTTTCAAGGAAAAAGTAAGTTTTAAGATGATTGACTCCGAATACTCAAATTCTCAACTATCGGTTACTACGAGATATATATTTATAGCGTTGGTGACCTCTGGTAACTATTTGTGAAAAAGTTTTCGCATACTTCTTCAGCCATATCTTTGAACAAAGATTAGGACATACATACACCGACAGATGAAGAGACAGACGGAAATTCATTTTTCTTAAATTTTGACATCGCTCCATGAATCTTCCTTACTCCGCTGTTGATCGAATCCATCCATGCTACAAATACCGTAGTGAATCTATGAGACCTTTTTGTACTTCGTACGGGCGTTAAGAGAATTCGTGCAGTTCTCAAACGTATAACATGCAAAACACAACAATTATGATGTGTATGCTGTTCTGAAACAGTGTGGCCAGTGGGATCTGTATAGTAGCAATTATTGTGTACAGTGCTTTAAATAAATAATTTGCGGTGCTATGACAAATCGCCCAGTGCAACAACTCCCGCACGTGTCCATTAACATCCATTCCAACAACTCCCGCTTCAATATCATCCATTCCAATAACTCCCGCTGTCCATTAATATCCATTTCAATAACTACAGCTGTCCAAATTGGATTTTGTATACAAAATAATTGATTTTGTACAGGTGTAAGGTGTTTTACTTATTAAAAATTATAATGCAATAATGCATCGTGGGGGGGGGGGGCTCTGCCCCCTCACCCCCGCGCCTGCGGCGAGCTTTATTTCACGCCATTAAGGCGGCCTTACGTTCATGGGGCACTGCCCCAAACCCCGCTAGGGGCTCTGCCCCTTAGACCCCGCAAGGGGGGATATTCCCCCCTTGACCCCCTTTTTGCGGGGGCTGCCGCCCCTCGACCCCGCTTTTTTTTTTAATTAAGTTAACGGCCTGCGGCGCGGCGCTACTTTTCCATTTCAATAACTCCCGCTGTCCAAATTGGATTTTGTATATAAAATAATTGATTTTGTACAAGTGTAAGGTGTTTTACTTATTAAAAATTATAATGCATCGTGGGGGGGCTCTGCCCCCTCACCCCCGCGCCTGCGGCGAGCTTTATTTCACGCCATTAAGGCGGCCTTACGTTCATGGGGCACTGCCCCAAACCCCGCTAGGGGCTCTGCCCCTTAGACCCCGCAAGGGGGGATAATCCCCCTTGACCCCCTTTTGCGGGGGCTGCCGCCCCTCGACCCCGTTTTTTTTTTTAATTAAGTTCACGGCCTGCGGCGCGGCGCTACTTTTCCTGTTCTTTTTTCCAAGGATTAACATTCAAAACTGAACCAACGCTTGTTAGAATGTATGATAATGGACAGCGGGAGTTATAGGAATGGATGATATTGAAGCGGGAGTTATTGGAATGGATGTTAATGGACAGCGGGAGTTATTGGAATGGATGATATTGAAGCGGGAGTTATTGGAATGGATGTTAATGGACAGCGGGAGTTATTGGAATGGATGATATTGAAATGAATGATTTTGGAATGGATGTTAATGGACAGCGGGAGTTGTTGAAATGGATGATATTGAAGCGGGAGTTGTTGGAATGGATGTTAATGGACAGAGGGTGTTGTTGAAATGGATGATACTGGAGCGGGAGTTATTGGAATGGACGTTAATGGACAGCGGGAGTTATTGAATTGGACGTTAATGGACGGAGCGGGAGTTGTTGCACTGGGCGATTTGTCGTGTCCACATAATTTGCATTTGAATTATTTTAATTTTTTTTTTCGTAGAAAAATTGATATTAAATTTTAGTCAAATTTCCTGAAAAGCAATTAATTAAATGTGGGTGCTATTTGCCCCGGGGGCGAATAGTCTTTTTTAATTATTTTCATCGGGGGGCTAATAGTCTTCTTTTGACTATTTGCCCCAAGGGGCGAATAGTTTTTTTTCCACTATAATTTGATTATCTATACTTTAAACGGTATGAGGAAGGCAATAAATGGTAGTTTAATTACTTTTATATATCAATCTACTGTGAAGTCCTCTCAACATATAAAACCATTTATGCTACACGAAATGTGAAATGATATCTCAGTTCTTCGTAAACCCCATTTATTCCACTTCAAACCGAGATACCATTTCCCAGTTCTTGTAGCATAAAATACTATTCCATCTAGTATAGTTTTGGGACAATATCTCTAATATTATTGATTGGTTAGAATTAGTTGAGGGAAATTTTCAAGGCTTAGAATCAGTTTTGCAATGTTTACATTTCAAAAGAAGCGTGTCCAAGGAATCAAAATTTTGTTAAACCGTGCAGGTAATGTAGCTGCCCAGTTTTGTAGGCCACGTAGTTTTTGTGACATTTAGCAAAAGAAAATCTTCCTAGTTTTGTTGACTCCCGTCATCTGTATAGACCTTATTAACTTATTATTCTTTAGCGCTTTTTATGTCGGCAGAGACCGACGGTTTATGGCGTCGATTTTGATGCTAAAACTAAGATTTTATGTTGTGTTCCCACCCCCACCGTTCCGGTTTTAGCTACCTAGTTTCCATGACATTTCGTAAAAGGAAAAGCTTCCTAGTTTTGTTAGTCACCTGACTTTTGTGACATTTCGTAAAAGGAACAACTCTTTGCTTTTATTATCCACTTAGTTTTTCGTGGCAAAAATTGAGTGAGTTTTGTTTTGTTTTTACTCATAAATAAGTACTACATTTTATTCATTCATTCATTTTTTTTTTTTTTGTAATAAACATAATTCTTGAAGGTGAATCAAGACGTTTACATATACTAGTAAGTACTTTTGAGGTGCGAATAGCCGAAAAAATACTATCACTCGGGGCAAATAGTCAAAAAAAGACTATTCGCCCCCGGGGCGAATAGTCATTTCGTTGATTAAAATGTTGAATTGTTGGATAATAGAAAATGACACCTTTAATAAAATTGAAATATATTTTAGTCCCAACAACAAGGAAGAGTTTTTGAAAACTGTAGATCGAATTGAGATAACGGTAGGTATTATAAAGAAGATATTAGAATCTACGATTAGTCAGCATATGGCTAATTCCATCGGTACCGTCACCTGGGTAACGAATTTCATCTCTTTCACTCTTTCAGTGTGATTTATATTAACATGAGACAAAACGCATTCGTTCCCCAGGCGACAGTGACGTGGTGGCGATAATGTATGGGTTATCGATGGAAGTAGCCATATACTTACTTGAGAATGTAGCCAGTCTTACCTGTGTTATAAGTCGTTTCTCTTAACCTCGAGTTATTTGATGGATGAAAAGAAACTGTACACAATATAATAAACAAAATAAATAAATAAAAATAATAAAGAGAAAAGAATTTATTGAAGATTGTTAAAGAAATGTCAATTCCAGTGAAATAATTCTTTGAAGGAATTTGAAAATAATAAATCTAGTTTTGGTGAAATTCATAAGGAAATTCGTGAATTTTAAAATGCCAAATAATTGCGCTATTTCTTAAGGTCGCAATTATATTACGGCCCAACTACTAATTCTAGCCCATCTTACTCTTCCGCAATCGACATTTGCTATGCTCCTAAGATTTTTCATGCCGGAACCTACAAGTTGTGATAACTACAGTCTACCCAACTCTCACTACCATGCAAAATCGTCGGCTTGTGACATTGTATCTCTGAACTTTTTCCTGTTGAGCACCTGTGACCTCAACTGCATTGCCCATTTTCCTCTTCTCCCCTAATTCTCAACCAAGCTGCCATCTTCTGAAAAAGTTTCCTACGTATTTTATATAACTTGTCATATCTTTTCCACATATCAATTTCTGTGTAAGGTAGAAATCAGACCTGTACAACCCTCGAATCCTGTTTGTGTGCTAACATTAAAAAAAACGTAGAAATCTTCCTTCATCTATTTCTTTACGTGTTGTTTTCTGATACATTGCTACACTAGTGAAATATCCATGATTTGAAAGTAACAGAGATAAATGAAAGAGTGGATCCGTAAAAGCAAGCAAGCCCATGGTGATATTTCAATAGCTGGATAGTAAAGACCGGAACCAGTTGAGATTTTGTTTGTTTTAATAAAGATTGAGATATGACTTTACCTGATCTCTTTGGAAGTTCATATGGATCATATGGAAAGGTCACAGAAAACTAGTAGGCTAAAACCCTGGTACTTTAAAGAACTTTTGCGTTAAACGTTTAAAATTTTGAGCGCCCTTTCTCTGTCTTTTATTTTGTCAATAAATTACTCCAATCATATTTTTATACATAACTATTGCACGACTATTATGCAAATCGGACAACAACAATTTCGTATTTATTATTTGTTGATATGATACGTTTACCACGAACTTAACAGAAGTCGCAAGACTGGCATTCATGTTTTTATCGCATTGTAGTAACAAATACTCTTTTCTAGAAATTTTGTAATCTTTGAATTTAAGGAATGTTCGGACATGGCGTTTTTCAACAGTGGCAATTATCTCATAAGCCACTTGACTTATCTTTGTAAGGAGTAAAAAAAACGAGAATCTCCACAGCTTATACATTATTATATACGGATTTTATAAAATTTAAAAAAGAAATTGAGTACTTTGTACTTTCCTGCACTACACACTTTCAAATTTTCAGTATAAATTATCTGTCAAAATTGTGCAATGTGCCCAATAGAAAAAAGAAGCCAGCAAATGAAACCCATGTCATTCATCATTAGTCAATCTAAAAAAATTAACGGAATAACTCTTGTCACTGGGTGCCAAGAGCACATTCATTATAATGTGGCTAACGGCACCTGAAAATGTAATAGTTCATTCAGAAAACGACGCCGGAAAAGAAACAGTACACCCGGACCATTTACTATAAGGGCAGAACCAGCGTGGCAAATATCATAAAATGTAATGCAATTTCATTAAAATATCGATTACGTCTTTCTGAAATTGTCGCAAGAACAATACTGAAAAACCGAAGCAACTTAGATCCATATCTTTCTGTTAAATCATTTGAATCATGCTTAATAATTGGCTGAGCGACTCTCGAACACCCTCTGTTTTTATCAGATTGAACTATGTTTGTTTAAATGTAGATGACGGCGGCAGCCTGGTGTCAAACTGAAATATAGTAGTGCGTTGTAAAGTATTCGTCATTACCGTCACCGTGATATATGCTTCAATTTTTGGCATCAGGCTGCCTTCTTTTTCATGGTTGAAGTCACATAGAGGGCAGCCTAGTGTCAAATTGAAAATTATTGCACCGTAGAGTACTGTCTACTAAATTCAAATGGCCTATACATAATTTTTTGACACCAGTCTGCCTTTTCGGACTTGGCTACTGCACCAGGAAGATCAGTTCGAAGGTCTTGTTGTTACGGTCATATGGCCGCAGTGGTATATGAACAAATAAGTATGTAGGGTACTCAACAGAGTGTCAAATTTAAAATTTATATTTTTCCAAATTCAGAAAGTGCTAGAAAACCCAAAAATAATTAATTTTGTTGGAATACCCTGATCGGCTTCAGACGATTTGTGTATTTCAATAATTGAAAAATATTAAAAGCCAGATAGGTAGCGGAATGATAGAGGAATGATTGACTCTTGAGGGCATTTGTGGATATACTTGACGATATTATAGTTTACCAACCGTTACATGCTATCGCATCTGTTCTAAGTGAGCGCTAAATGATGAGTCACTTTACTCCTAGTTTTTATACTTGATCGATTGATTGATATTACTTTTATTGTCTACTATTTTCTAGCCAAGTGATAAATGATGTCATAGTCCTCGTTAAAAAACCATGCAAAGCGTTATAATATTTCTTGAAATATTGACATTGACGTACAGTAAAAAAGTAAATTAGTTAGTTAGAGCGGGCGGAGTTTGTGACTCCAGCACCTAAGCCTCTAAAAAAGTAAATTAAAACAATTAAATAAATACTAGGAAAAGAAACGAATCGAATTATTGCACAAACGGAGTGTCGTTACAAAATAACAAAAATTTCTGGAGGGTCTTTAATGAAGGGACAGAAGGCATGTCCTCAAATATCCTTTTGCGTCCGTCATATTTTCAGAATTTGTCCTATCAGGGTCTATGAGATATAAGCGTGTACTAAAAACGAATTTTTAAATCTTTTACAAGAAGCCACTATTTAATCTTAATGTTTATGCCAAAAATTTGCCCTTAATATGTCTTCAACGTTGATTGCTTCAGAAGTAAGAAATTGCTAATTTTCTAGTGCAAAGTGTTTCAAATTAGATAATTTCAAACAAAATCTCAATTTTATTCTTCTTGCTTCCAAATTTTTGAAAGGCATTAAGAAACATGTAAAATTAACTTGAAGTTCAATTCTTTATTTTCGCAAAGAAATAAGTTTTGTTCTATTCTCGTGACGTATGTCATGGCGAGATTTTAAATAACGCGTTCGTATGGCCATTAAATTGTGTTAAAGTTATCAATTATAATCATAGGTTAAGCACTGTTTGTCTGTAACAGTGTTATCAGCTCTGAAAATCCATCAAATTCCAAGGCAAGGAAAAAACTGGTAGAGAGAGGCATGTTTTATTTAAAAAAAACTTACTAATACTTGCACATTACAGGTACCATTACTACATTCCATCATTTTTGTAATATTCGTTTATATACAAAACAGTACATTTTGTTGATATTCACTTTAGTTATTGGGCATATTACAACACAGCTAAAGTGAAATGAGCCCTTCAGTACGATTGTCTGTGATAGGTGAAACTTCACGTTTTGTTAAGTTGAAATGATTCGTTAATATAACCGTAAAGAAAACACGTAAAATCTCTTATAATCAATTACAAAATTGTATTTCTTGGTTACTCTCAAAACCCATGTTTGCGTGAGTTAATGTGTGCCATAGAACGAACACTTAAAATATGTGTGAGAGGCGTGTAGACACCAAACAGCACTTCGTCCATCATTTCAAGAAATTTCAGTAAAAAAACCATAACACATCGATATCGACATCACTCGAAAGTGGTTGTTAATTTGCAATCGCTTTGCTACAATTTTGAAAACGTTATTAGTTTGAATTGATAAATTATGGAGACCATAGCGGTATTAGAGTCGCAGTATTAAATGACTGTGAAGTTAGCCCATGAGAGAACCAGCCCATGAGAGTAAAAACACTTAAGAGAAAATGCTCTTCGAAAGTGAACGCATCCATGATATCTCCCTTCTCAATTGCACAATTACAGACGCACACTTACAATATGGCTACCACCAGAAAGCAGCCTTGGACCCATTAGTGCCTATAGTCGACCGAAAGCTAATGGTCACATGTATCTCGGATGCTGATCCCCAATGAGTCCAAGGCTGCCTTCCCAAGGTATAGCCCAAGCCCATGAACTAAGGCTTACGACAAGTCAGGTCAGGTCGACCTGATGGTAAAATTGACTTTGACTTGACCTGACCTGAATTTTCAGGTCCTAACCTGAAATGACCTGATACGACCTGATGACCTGAGTTGAATTTTGTTCTAAAATTAAGCTATTCTCAACTAAATCGTTTGCACTTTTTCACATGTAATATGTCTTTGGAAAAGTTTAAGAATGTGTACTGATACGTTGTTTCTTCATTCGGTTACTAGCTGATATTAGTAAAATTTTATCATCTAATAGATTCTCATTAGTTAGCTTTGGGTAATCGCTTATAGCTTACCACAAGTCATGTTTTAACTAAGTGTTCTTGAAGAAGGCGTTTGAATTGAAGCTAAGATGATTTTTTTAACAAACAAGAAAAACAAGCTTCAATTCTGTGATCGCTGTCAATTTTCAGCACTTTAATATTCACGACCAAAAGTTTTACTTTTGAGTAAATTTCAATTTTGTCATTGACCTTTGTAAAGTATCCCAGGAGTAACATTAGTAGAAGCAGTGCCAAAATTCGGTTTCTCTTGATATAATGTCAGTTTTCTCAGGAGTAGAATGAAATTTTGACTTCATTTCTCATGAGTAAAAAGATATTTGTGTTGCTTGGACCCGTACGAAGTACAAAGGTCCTATACGTTTACTACAAACACTTTTATTGTAAAATGGGGTAGATCGAGATGGGAGGGGGGGGGGGGGGCGGGGGGTTGTGTGGATGCATCTACTATCGTCTAGAGATGACGAATCAGCAATAAAAATAATGTTAGTCTGTCTGTCCGTCTCCACTTTTTTTCCAAACGGCTCAACCAATCAGCCTCAACTTTTTTTCCCTGAAAGGTACACGCCTCCCATGATTCAAGTTCGAAGATGAGCAAAATCGATATAGTGGTTCCGGAGATATGGTCGAGGAAGTGACCAAAAACATGGTTTTTCGAGGGTCGGTGATGCTTTTTTGCAAATATCTCAACAAGTATAGCACGGAAATTCCTCATTTTGGTGTCAAATGAAAGCAGGGGTCTGGGCACTGGGACCAATGGAATGGACGAAATTGAGATTCTTGGCCATATACGAAAACAGTTTTTCGTCTATATTTCCTTAAATATGCAATATGGAGATTTACTGTCAAAGACAAAGTTGTAGAGAATTAAATTTAAGGGAA
>CM055406.1:130956721-130971727 GCA_029228625.1 Pseudolycoriella hygida
CTTATGCAGCTTTATGGAGAGCCGGACATAGAACAACAAAAATTAACAGACTACGATGGCTTGGTCATGTGCAGCGTATGGACGACAATCGTATCCCGAAGAAATTTTTTATCACCAAACCGGAAGGCAAAAGAAGTGCAGGCAGACCAAATGCCAGATGGTGCGATGCAGCTTTTGCCAACCTGAGAACTGCGGGAGTAACCAGCTGGAAGACGTTAGCTGAGGATAGGTCCGGTTGGAGAAGCATGTTGGAGAAGGTTAAGACCCGTAATGGGTTGTAGGGCCGGTTAAGTAAGTAAGTATAGATCGTTGACACACAACACAGGAATAAAATTTTGATTATTTTCATAAATGTATCGAAATTGGTCATCTTTGATTGGCGATATCTCGGCTATTTTTCAACCGATTTTGATGAGTGTGGGCTCGTTAGTTTTTTTTAAATATTTTGGAGGGGGTTTCTCCTCAATTTTCTCTACTTATTGTCAAAGGCAAAGTTGTAGAGAATGAAATTTTAGAGAACCTGGGATATGACCACTTCTATAATTAGGAGGGATGACCCATATCTCTAGAACAATAACAGGTAGAAAGTTGCTTCCAAAGGCAAAGTTGTAGAGAATAAAATTTTAGAGAACACGTGTTTCAGGGTTTTAGGGGAAAATGACTTAGTCCTTGGATATAAGCTTTTCTAGATTTGAATGGTCTAAGACGTACTTCGGTAGGGCCTTTGACATTACCTTGGGTAATTTCTATGGATCGAAATTCTTACAGTTACAAAAGAACAGAAAACGTTGGATTGTTTCCTTATTTATGTACGTTCGAGTCACTTTTCACATCTATTCTTTTTGCCACATCTATTATGATACGTACGGGTCTTTGGTTATGTTCTATGTGAAATTGAATTATTGTCATTGCAAAAAACGTTGTGTCTACCTCCTAATGTGGGGACGAATATTCACGCATTATTTGCATAATTTGTCCTTAAGAGGCAGTTGCAGTAACATTCGTCGGTACATTACTAATTGGCATGTAAATATTTTAAACAACGAAAGAGAAATACAGTACAACTGTCATTATTCGTCAATGAAGAACAAAATAGAATTCTTTTGTCAGATAATCGAAACTGTACTGTATTCAACGCTGCAGGCGAAAATTTTAGAAATGGAAGAATCTCATGACGTGGAAATTTGCATTTTACTTCGAAACTCTTATAATATTTAAGTTTATATTTGATTGGTTAGCTGATTGCGCTTTGTCAATCCAAAAATCATTTTTCCGCAGGAGGGCGGCTGTAATCCCTGCCCCGTGACCCCCCCCCCCCAAGTCGACGCCTCTGTTACTTTTTCGACAGTGTCTTCTGACCGATTTAAAAAGCCAATAAGTACCGGGCCTAAATTCGACTGGCCATAAAAGTCGTCGTAAACGCACTGGATCGAAGCAGAATAATAACACTCGTTGAAATTCATCCACGATCGAAGCATAAATCCCATATGCTTCGTACGGGTCTGAGAAGCGCAGTTTTAGTTTCTTAGAAGCTTTCTCGTTCAAAAAAGACGGTTTCGCATAACTTTAGGCGCTCGATATTTAGTGTTTGCATTTGGCTTGGCAGGCGTGTATTAATCATTTTTACGTTATATGCGACGATACGCCTTACATTAAATGCCAATTTTTGAGACGGAAAATGAGAATTTATTGCATTATTCTCAGTATTTATCCGTCTAGAGGGATAAATTTCACTGTCTAGGGCGATAAATAACCAGCCAGCAATCGAACACAGAACACCCCGCGTTCCAATCAACGATGCTAACCACTACGCCACATGATCTTATTAAATACATGAATTGCGAATTATATTATCGCAGCTAATGTGATTCAATTGAAAACTCTCATAAAATGTGTTTTCTATATGCGTAAATGTTCATTGTAACATAATCTTCGGTTGTGTTTTATATAAATATTTATATAAAATGTGCATTTAGGTTCAAGCATGCGCGAATTTTTTTTTCACTTTCTTCTATCTAGATGCAACAATTTCATAATTTGAATATTTTGTGCATGAAACAAACATAAAAAAAGTAAAAAAAATCAGAATTGAACCCCCGACACCTCATCTCAAAAAATTTGCGCTACCGTGCCCTAGCTCGCTCGGCCATCAGTACTTGTGTTTAATGTTCGGCGAATCGTCGCTATTAAAGTAAAATAACATACTTATACATTGTGGACACTCGAATAACCGTTCGCGTGTGTATTACACACACTTGCTCGCTATCGCTCGCGCGTTGTGTGTAATATACACTTGAACGGTTATTATTCGCTTACCACAATGTATAAGTAATCTTATATTTAGTTGTATTTAATGAATTATGATGTTGTTCAGTAGAACATTTAAAGTTTAGACCTCAATCAGTCAATTTCTGTTGACGTTGAAAATATTTTGAATCCAGCAAAGTTCTGTATGTCAAATTGACAGAAAAGTAGAGTTTTTTTTATAATCGGCGTCAGCCCGGTGGACAGGATTGATTCAAAAGACAGCTATTCAAAAAATTATAAAAAACTTTGATTTGACGGTAGAAATGAAACAAGAAATGGATGGAACGACAAACGTCTATTGTCTGTTAAAATCGTAAAATCATTCGTCTAGTTCTTATTAGTGGTTTCATAACGATTCACTGTTCAATGATGTGGAAAATGCTAACACACACTCAAATTACTATCAATCAACATTGACATCCTTATTTCCCTACAAATTTCTTATTTTCATTCAATTCGTCTTCATTGTGCGCGCAATTCAATAAAAACATTTCTTCATTCCGCTGCCTATTTAATCAAAAATCAATTTATATCTTTTTTTGAATGAGATTTTTCCACAACAAGCTTGAAAATTAAATGATAAATGATCGAACATGATACCGATTTAACTTCCTTTATTACACGCCAAAGTCTATGTATAATACACAGCACACCACACCATCACTTGCGTTTTGATCAAACGGGTGTCACTTCATAAACGGGATAAAATTTTATTCTTCGTAAGTTCATTGTAGAATCCTAATTCTGACACAGTTTCTGCGTTTGTTAACTCGTTTTACTTACGTTCGTCATTTTTTCAAAGAAAAATGCATAATTTCGAGTGTAACATAAAACTAAAAATATATTACGTTAAGCGTTAGGTGCGTTATATTTTTATATACATGTGACGTAGGTCCTTTCCTTCGACTGATCTCAATTAAGGTGAGGCCTAACGCAAGGACAAAAAATAAAATGGCGTGTGCATGAGATCTGATATTAAACATTGTATAGTTTTTCTACTTAGAAAGTTCTTCTTGAAAAAATTTACAAATTTATTTTTTGTGATTTTTGTCCTTTTTATTACTTATTATTACTTCCACTTATGTTAAAATTAAGCTAGTTTGTGATGAAATACTATGAGGCACTTAGTCCGAGGCCTAAGTTCTAACAAAAGCATACACGCCATGTAACAAGTTTTATAATGAAAATTCATTTAACTCAGTGCGGTACAGTGATGATCATGATATGGTCAGGAAAGTATATGCCAATAGAAAAGCTCGAAATCTTGCATAAAGTATGGTTCCTCAGTTAACGAAGACACTTTTGTTGCATCTTTTGACCGTATAGCGGACTTGCGTCAAATTTAAGAGAGAGGAAAAAATGACGAATTTTTATGGTGACACACCCGGTTTTTGATATTCAAAATATTATCACCATAAACTTTATTATACGATACGATTTATAATACACTCTTCCAGCAACATATAAACCAACTAAATGATATTCGAATGGATATAAATTACTCCTCCGGAATAAAGTCATAAAAAGCATAATTTGTAATTGTGCTTAATTGGTGGAAATTTTCTAAGGAATATGATCCGGTAATAAGTTGCATGGTTGGGTGAATAAATGAATACATTTCACAAAATTTTACATATTTTAGAGAAGTGTTTTTTCCTTTCGTTTTGGTTCGTATTAAGCTTTGAAAAACAGCACATTGTTGCATCAAATAGGTAATTCTAACAAAAGTAATACTTAAGTAGAATTAGAGACAATGTCAGTACCGGAATGGCGAAAGGATCGAACGGGCTGCATAGGGTACAGTCCCCTTGTGACCTTCTCTTAAAAATATCCATAGTATAATTCCTTAGCCTCCTTTTTAAATAAAAGCAAATAAATGCTAGGAATGACAAATGTTGCCTAAGGTGCTCTCTCGCACAAAATATTCCTCATTCCTACCAAAATTGTTATGAAAAGATTTACCTATCACCATGGTCTCACTCAAATCATCAATTAGATTTTTCAAAAAATCATAAAGAAAGTGTCACGGTAATATCGTACAATATTTATGTTTCTTCCACGTATTTCAACGATTTCAATCCACAACGGCTAGGCACTTTAGCGTCACATTCCACCTAGATGTGTGAGCCGGTCGATTTTTCACAATGTCTGTTTGGATTGAATTCGTTGGAATACGCAAACACTAAATTGTACGGTATCCTGCACTAACTGTCAGCAATTGTTCAGTTTTTAGTGACATGACATGCAAATTTGTTGGAAATTTAAGGCCTTTTGAAATTTGATTGACCTTACTTGGGTTGTCAAAATTGTGAGGCAGAGTCATACAAAAGCGGCTACTGGACTAGCACAAATTCTAAGACCTGCACCACTCACCTCAAACTTCCAGAGGTGTTGAGCAACAATGCTCCCTGCGAATTATTGGCTAACGAATAAAAATTGACTTTGTCACTCTGACAGAATTGACATAAATTTGTCTCTTTTACTCTCATAACCCATCACGCGTGATGGATTCTAAATCTATTCTTACTTCGTTTTATTTTCACTTGGCAATACCAAGTTTTGATTTTATGACAACCGGAAGATTCTATTTCTCTTTACATTATTTTAAGTTTATCTGACAATCGATATGGACTTTCGTTTTTGAATTCGTAAATGTCGAATTGAGAGTAATATCGCGAAATCTTCGAACAGTCTCGGAACAAGGGTCGTCAGAATTGGTCGAGTCATATTTCATTTTTTTCGTTGCACTTTTGTGACGAAAGTAATTTTTCACTTTTGCAAAAAAATGTCTCGTCTTGGAGATAGAGCTCATAGAGTAAGGTCGTGCAAGAAAGTGCTGAAAATCGTTTAGCTATAATTCGAACGAAGTTGATTCGAATCAAAAATTTTTGTGCACGATTTTAGGCCTTGAAACGATAAAAGTTTTGACTATATACTTGACTAGGTAGGAGTTGATGGTCGGCCGTTATTAGCCGATATAGGCGAAAAAATAGGCAATTTTCGGAAGTCTCTGTCCAGTTGCAATAGAAAGATTCAGAGACATGTCATATACTGTTGGCAAGCCTATCATATGTACTACTTAAATATGCAAAAACTTCCTTGGAAAAGTTCTATTGCAGTGGACGGCAGCCGCTTTAATGAAAGTCTGACAAAAAAATGACAAATTTTTATCACTTCTATATGGCTTTGACCTAGTAAAACTTGTCCGATTTTCAAAATCTCTTTTTTCTCCGAAATTAAACCGAAAAAATGAGTTCAAGTTTGAAGATGAGCAAAATCGGTCGAAAAGTTCCGAAGATGTGGTCAAAAAAGTGACCGAAAACATGGTTTTTTGGGGGTCGGTGAAACTTTTTCGCATATACCTCTGCGAAAGAAACATAGAAATTGCTTTCTAAGGCTTTAAATGAAAGATATGAACCGCCAGAAACTAGCAAAAAAAAAATAGTGAAAATTCGTTAAGTGGTTTGGGCTGCAGGGTCCATGGAAAGGGCCTAACTCAGGCTACTCGAACGTTTACGATAGTTGCTGGTTTTTAATGAATATATCGTCAATTATAACGCCCTCCACAATATGTTCTAATGAAAATTGAGGGGAATATTTTTGCCCATGATAGCGTGGATCAAAGGACTCTCCTCAGTTCCACAGATCGGTTTTAAGGTTGGCCCTAACCCAAACAATTTTTTTTTGCTATGTTGCACAGACCTTTGAAGGGAACACTTTTGTCCATGGAAGTATGGGTCAAAGGTCTCTCCTTAGGGTTCCAGATCGGTCCTAAGGTCTGCCCTAACCCAATTTTTTTTTCGCTATGTTGCAGAAACCATTGAAAGGAACACTTTTGTCCACGGAAGTATAAAAGGTTTTTTCGTATTTTCGTATTCGAACAAAAGCTAAAGGTTGAAGGAATTCCTAATTTACCGTCTACACCAGTGTGCCCAGGGACCCAGGCGATCGTGATCTGATTTCTCAGTCCCAATCGGTTTAGGGTCCCTTTCAGCTCTTTAACCAGTTTTGACGTCGTCACAGGCGACGCGAGCGTCTTTATCATCGACTCACTGTCTGAGCAGATGGTCGTTCTGCCACCCGTCATTTCTTCTGGAATTAAATTCATCACTCCTATCAACGTGTCGCAGTTCGCCGGTTCCTGCGAATAGATCCCCGCTCCCGCTCCTTCCTCAGTTTTCGACCCATCCGTAAAGCTCACTAGTCCATCAGCCGGTAGCCAGGTCGGTCAGTTTCCTAGCCAATCCGTTCTGTCCGGTATAACGATCTGGTATCGCCTCACAAAGTCATATCATATCAAAGTCATATCAAAGATCTTGTCGCAGTTCATTTTTAGGATCCTTCCATGGCCAGATTCAAAATTCCTCATTTAGAGACCATTTTGCTTCAGCCTGTCTGCCGAGGCAAAGGCTCTTGCTTTAACGATCGTCTGGATGGGTGATAGCGCAATGAGCGCTTCCGTGGCTGCTGTGGCCGTAGTCTTCATAGCTCCTGTGACACAAATTCACACGAGCCTCTGAATTTCATTCAACTCCTTCCTCGCGCATTCCACATTGAACTACGCAGCCATGGCTCAACATGGGTCTGACCACCGTCTCATAGATCCACAATATGGCTCTAGACGGTATTCCCCAGTCCCTTCCAAAAGCCTTTCGACAGATCCAGAAAGCGGCCACCGCTTTCTGTGCTTTGTATTTAACATGCTCGATCCAGTTGAGCTTTTGGTCGAGAATAACCCCCAGATACTTTACTTTTGGACTAGGATCAACAACCTTTCCGAAGAGCCTGAAGTTCCCCACTAAATTGTGTCCTGTGTTCCTTTTACTAAAAAGAACAATGTCCGTTTTGTTGAGGTTGACCTTCAAGCCCCTCTCCAGGCACCATTCCTCCACTAACCTCAGCGAACTCCTCAAGCGACTTCCCAGTGTACTTTCGAACTTGCCTTTAACTAGAATAGTCAGGTCGTCCAAAAAACCCTGCGCATGAACGCCTGTCTCATTCAACCTCTTGATCAAGGAGTCCACGACCATGCACCATAGCAACGGTGAGAGTATCTCCCCTTGCGGACAGCCTTTCGATACCCAGAAGCTGGACTTGTCGCTGGACTTCACGGTCCTGCTTCTGAGCATGTTGTCAATCCACCTCGTTACTACCGGAGCACCCAAATAGAAGTTGATCAATAGTTGTGATGGATATTTTGCGTTAAGCGCACTAGAAGTATGAGAAATGTTTCATTTAATAATGAATCAAGTGCTTACGTTTGTATTTATCTTAATTTTAGATTTTGAAGCTTATTTCGTCTTTGTTCAATAAATGAAATTGTTTGAAAGTTCGTTTTCATGATTTGCTATCAAAACTAGTGAAGAAAAATTTCCATTCACAACAAGAGGGGAGATGTAATTCTGACGACATGAGTCTGAGATAAACAAATAAGTCATGAACGCCGAATGCAAAATACAATACTAAAAAATAGAGATTGCAAAACAAACATCTAACTCCAATCACTCCCTCAAGTCGCTTTTTTACAATATACACCAGTGGGTATGCACGACACATTTATTTAGAATTTTCATTAGCTGCTCAATTCACATTTATGGCAATTTTGAAAGGTATACAACCTTCCTTACAGTATTCAACCGAAAGCGATACTGAAAGATACATAAAAAATAAATTGAAACAATAATAAAATAATCAAAGATTAAAATCAACAAGTGCAGTCAAAATGTCCATTATTTTATCGATATTGAAAATTATTACCTTTGTAATCAAAAGTTTCGAGAAGTTCCTAATTTAATTTGTAATAAATATTTATGAGAGCAATGTCGGAAAATCAAGAATATATAATTAAATTACAGATCATGAATATTCATGCGTTTCGTATAAAAACAATTTACAATTTTCACCAAGGAAAATACCATGGAAAATTATAAAATATTCATTAACGATTTACTTGGTGTTACCTTAAAAATACAAGGGACGGGTTTTTCCGTTTTCGCAAGGAACTTGTACAATAATTGTACAAATAGAAGTTACGTAAGCGTTCCCAATACTATGCGATATGGGTGTGAGACACAAGGTTATTAGGTTAATAGATTTTTACTCAATTTCTTTAAATAACAAACTTTGCTTTCATCTTCCTCCGAAATGCTTACGATGACATAATCTTGTTTGTAGGCACCAAATGAAATTGACATTTTAGACCCTCTTAAAAAAGCGTTAATTAGTCTTTAGCCAGATGTAAAAAGTTATTTTGTCAAAGGATTTTCAATGTTTATTTGCCCCTTACCTTGGTCATTACCTTGAGTTAAAAATCCCAATTATGTATACTACTTACTTACGTACTTTCCCGGCAACCACCAACATCTTCAACTGAGCATCCTAGCATCTGGATTGTGGCAGCCATGTATTCCTTTTGCCCTCCGGTTAGGTTTTCAGTATTTTTTTTCAGGATTCGGTCTTCGTCTTTTTTGTTCACGGCTGATGCTGATGCAATGTAGTCCGGTAATTTTTGTTGAGCCGTTTACGATGGACTCCGTAAGCTTGACTCTGTTCATGATTAAACCTTCTCCGCATCCGTACATGTTCTGGTCATATACCAATGATTCAGAACCAGATGGTTTGTATAGTCGGCATTTTGATTATCTGATCTGCTGACTTGGACTTTAGAATGTCCAGGAAATCGTAACAGCTACGAAGAGTTCCACATTTCGTCAAAGTATCTGAGAAACCAAGCTACTTACTGGACTTGATGGTGAATATGGCATCACTGAAGTCTATATCCTTGATTGGCACAGATGCTTCGAGCGTTAAATTAAGCAGCGTCGCGAGAACATCTCCTTTCTCCATGTCTGACAACTTGTTTCGGATTCTTACTTGGCTTTTTGCTTCGTTCTTTGTTACTACTGTGGTATTCATCTGTTATGAAAACAAGTAATAGGAAACAAGATTTTGATTGAGTCATTGTTAAAGTTTTATATAAAAATTTCGACATTGTCTAAAAATAACCAGATAATTAAACTGGTTTTTGCACGTGAACTAGTCATGCACTTGTTGTGTATGGATGATGGCGCATGGGACAAAATGTATTGGTCTTCTTCTCTTCGGGTATTTGTACTCGACAATGCAGCTTCAACTTCTTCCGTAGTAGATTCTTCTCTTTATGGTGGCGCGGTCTGAAATAGCAAATCGCTGCTATCGTCATTTAGCGGTCTGTTCGGATTAAGATTCAGCCCATCTAGCAATGCATCTTCCCCCATCTTTTACACACCATAGTTTGTAGATTGTAACCATTTTTGGATTAGTTACGGCTTTTTTACTTCATTTGTTTCTTTTTTTCTATTTTTCTTCGACACTTGGTTAAGACAATAACGACATTCGGCCAGTCAGCTTTTTTCTTCACATAGTTAATATCATTAGAATACTTATTTTGCGGTTTGTTTTCACCTGAGTTGAACGATTTGTTGATTTATCACAAAAACTTTTTCGATCGCAAAAAATTGCTATTGTTATTTTGGTCGTAAATTTCGCCAGGAAATGAATTATAATATTTACAAAATAACCCGAAATCCGCCATAGTTTGTATTTTATCCAAATAACAAATTACCACAATATAAATACCGAAATAGAAATGTTGCTGCACAAAAGTTTATCCAATTTCGAAAAGTTGTAGAAATTAATTCTCTTTAGCACCATAAAGGGTCAGAAGTTATCCACAACCATTGTCTAGACTCATAAAATGAAAATAAATGATTGAACTTTTATTGGTAAAGCGCTCAACATTTATTATAGGGAATTTAAGGAAAACTCTATTGCGGAGGAAAATAAATATCAAAATGATGTTATTTTTTTGTATAACGTAAGCCGGACGATGAATTTCCTTCTATTTTCACTTAAATGTTTGTTCGTATGCTATATTTATTGCAATTATTGTGCTTCCACTTTATAGTTCTAATAGTTCAACGGAACCTTATAGAAGGCATTCGAACAGTAAGAAATTTTGCTTGATGTCAAGATGGGTCATACAGGCCATTACGTCTGTCAATAATTTCATTCCACCCAAACGCTACACCCGATGTAAGGAACATTGACGTCAGTAAATTTCTATTGAAACTGAATGAACCAGCCAGAGGTCTGATGCTCCAGTTCAATTTGCCCAGGCAACTGTTTGTCTCTGTCTGTCTCTCTCTTGATTAATGTACTGAAGTAGCTGTTAAATTTTGTTTTAAGTCACTTAGAATAGTTTATTCTCGTTAGTGTTTTTTGTCCATCACTACCATATCACTACCTGTATATTACATAAATTAAAATTTTGTTGTAAAAGTTATTTCAAACACATAAAGCTCGCTTAATGCTATTCTTTGATGACATCCTTCTAATATTCTGCTCATTATTTTCGAAAAACTTAAAAAAAAAGTTTAGTTTCACTTTAGTCAGTTCTGTTGCAGATTGAATGAACTCTGTTTTAATTCTCAAATAGGTCTTACGTATTTATTACATTGTACGTATTAATAAAAAAATAGAATAAAGAAAAGAATGTGGTAGCCCAGACGTCTAAGGTGTACAATGAAATTCTATATATCGAATAGAGCCATCCAGTATGACCCGCGGGAGCTCAAATTGTGAACCGAACATCGAGGTATTTGGCTTCCTCGAACTTACTACACTAATATAACTTCAATATGACGAGGGAGAACATTTCTGCAAAGAAAGTACGGTCCACCCTAATGGAAAAAATGTATCAAAATATTAACATATCTGACACTTTTCGCTAGAGTTTTTTCAGCATAACCAAAATTACATTCAGTTAAAATAACTCATGATGACTCTGAAAAATGCGTAAGAGCAATATTGTTAAGAATTTAGATCAAATTTTGGCTTGGAAAAATGTCAAGCTGAAAATGGCTTTGGACAATCAGAAGATACGCTTAAAAAAAGTTACAATTTATCAGTTAGGAAGAAAAAATAAAGTGAACTCTTTCGGATTGCGTATCAACTTCATTTGAAATAATAATGTGAAAGACGAGTACTTTAAAATAAAGTGCAAAATCGACCCACCCTAACGGCCACCATCCTGCACTCGAAATAAATGTTAACATATCTCAGCTGATGTTTTTATCTGAGCAGCTAAGACCAACTTCTTTAAAGCAGATTACGTTTACCTAAATCAAGAGCTTAGTAAAATTGACTGGTCTAATTTGAGTCATCCGGTCTGGATGTTGACAACTCAGTCGGCAGGTTCTATGACTTCCTTGAACCTTTCATTAGGATGATTCCTAAAACAGTAATACCGAATAGGGACTACCCAATCTTTTACTCCCATCAACTTATTTCATCAATAATCAAAAAGGAATCTGTAGGGAAAAAAACTGTCCAAATGTTTTAGTAAAACTGAAAACTGAGTTTGCAGTTCTCCGTACACGAGTTAAATTATCTATTAAGGAATGTTTTGATAAGTATATGAAAGACTGCGGAGAAAAGATAAAGACAAACACTAAGTCCCTAAAAAAACCAATTCATTGCCAAATGTCATGAAATTTGGCAATGTAGAAGCCACAGACAGACTGTCGATTTGTACGAGATATTTTAATTCCATTGACAACTCATCATTGATCATTGATGTGGTATATGACCCTTTCGTGCACCAGACTACTTTTATTCATGACATTCCGATCATTCTCACTCAATCACTCCCACTCAAATAGAAAAAACGGTGATGGGTTTTAATAAAAATAAAATTTCATCTCCTGACAATGTCCCTATGCTACCCTTTATGCAACTCTCTATGTCTCTCAGTCTACCGCTATCCATTCTCTTCAATAAATCACTATTGGAATGTAAATTTCCTTTTGAAGGAAAGCTAGCTTTGTTTCGCCTATGTACAAAGAAGGAAAAAAGTATGAGGTATATATATATATATATATATATATATATATAGGCCTATAAGTATTTTCTGTGCAGCATCAAAGATTTTGAGAGACCAGTCTTCACTAAAATATTTGATGATATTAAAGACAGCATCCACCACTCTCAGCACGGCTTTTGTTATGAATGAATTTGTTACTACGGTAGCAGACGAAATTGTAGCTGATTGTCAAATTGACACGATAGACACAGACTTCGCTAAGGCGTTCGATAAATTTGATCACGAAATCTTATTATCGAAGTTAGGGTCACTTGGTATATCCGGAGCGATGGTTAATTGATTCTCCATGTATCTGACCAATCAGTCATCTCTATGTCAATTAAAATTGTGCCTACATCTGGAGTTCCACAAACATCCATTTTGGACCACCTCTTTTTATTATCTTCATAAATGATCTTTTTGAATCACTCTCTTCTTGCTTTGGTTTTGGTGATGACTTGAAACTATATCTGTCTATATCTATCTATATCTATCAGCAATATCAATAATTGAGAAAGAATTACTTCAAAATGATCTTTCTAAAGTAGTAGAATTGTGTAAAAAACAAAATGATATTGAATGCTGATAAATGCGCAGTGTCCACCACACACAGTCGTATCAAAATAATTTTTCCCGATAAAATCGAAAATAAATGCCATGAAAGAGTCTCCACTAAAACAGATTTAGGAATAATTGTGGATGAAAAATTATCCTTTAATGATCACATTACATGACCTGTAAAGCTTGTAGATCCGATCATGGTCCTTAGATGACGAAAAATGTCCGTCCGTCCGTCTGTCAACACGATAACTCGAGTAAAACTCAACTGATTGTCAAAATTTTTTTTTTCAAATTTTCTGTATTGTTGTGTTGTTGGTTGAGCAACGAGTTAACCTTTTTTTCCCTGAAAGGTAATCGAAAAATCTTTTATTGGATTGAATCTAGGCATTGTCGGCCTAAGGGCCACCAAGCTGGGCCGTTTAAGTGATTTTTGGTCTTTTGTACATAACTCGAGTAAATCTTTTCTGATTTTCAAATTTTTTTTTTTTGTTCGAAAGACCTCGGCATAGCCGAAAATTTATTGAAGAAACTTTTTTGAATTTGAGTCCTTGGATCTCGCTAGGGCACTAAAAACTAGTATCTGCTAGGGCTCTATGTGTTTTTTGTCCATAACTCGGGCAAATCTTTTTTTTTTTGTTTGAAAGACCTGAGCATAGCCGACAATTTGTAGAAGAAACTTTTTTGAATCTGAGTCCTTGGACTTAGCTAGGGCACTAAAATCGAGTCTCTGCTAGGGCTCTATGTGTTTTTTGTACATAACTCGAGTAAATTTTTTCCGATTTTCAAAATTTTTTTTTGTTTGAAACATCTAGGCATGACCGACAGTTCATAAAATAACCTTTTGCCTGTGCTTAGGGCTCAAGTGAGCCATGTCGGTCCTAAGGTCGGCCCTAACCAAAAAACAAATTTGTTTTGCCATGTTGCAGAGGAAATTGAGGGAACCATTTTTGGTTATGGAATTGTTTGCCCGAGGCCTCTACTTAGGGCCCTAGGTCGGTACTACGGTCGACCCTAGCCCAAAAAATGGTTTTTTCTATATTTGGGGGCCAATTTTGTGCTTTCGGAAAGTTTTTTTTACATCGTTTCTTCGGACGGGTTTTTCAATATTGCCCTATCGGCAATTTCCAATACAACTTAATGTGGACGCAGTTTTGAGTTCGAGTCTCTTCGTAACATCAACTCTGTTTGCCGCATCTATTCTGATACGTACGGGTCCTTTCATATGTTTTGTATTTTTGTGGATATTTTTCCCGTAGACAAAAGTGTTCCCACGTATTTTTTTTTGCAAAATTGTTAGTCATATTTTTCTCATAACCTGTTTATACAAAGAATATGCTTTCATGTAAGATCTTTCAAAGGCTCTTCCAAAAGCTCTCAAACGAGGCTGGTTCTGATGTTTTCTGCCATGTAGTTGAATGCCTGGCAGGAGGTCATTGCATTGTTTTAACAAGATCTTAACCACTAACTTTAGCACAAGGTTGGGTTCGCTAGTGACTTTTTCTAGCGTCACTAACGCTAGCGCTAGTTGACAGCAACTAGCGGAACGCTATTCGCTACTAGCGAACTTTTTCTGAAACTAGCGCGCTACTGGCGTTCGCTTGTAGCGCGCTAGTTTCAAACAATTGAAAATTCTTCAGAATTATTTACCTTAACCTAGAGCAAAACTTGAACTGTGAAGTAAGTATAAAAATACTTTTTTTAATTTATTTTTATCACTCTAGCTGTATGATTTGTTATTGTATTATTCTTGTGAAATTGTGTACAGAGTTTTGTATAGGGTGAATGAAAAAACGCTTCACTTAAAATCTAGGTCTTCAGAAAACACTCAATAAAGTAATACGTTTTATAAAAGCGACTTTTGAGTTTTTTGTGGGAGCTCAAAAATCACCCTACCCCTTGACGTTAGCGCTATTATTGAATGTCCCCTTAATACTGTCTAAAGTCAAATTCATATATCAAGCAAGCACATCCCTGTTCCTGAGAACAATTCGCACGTACTTCACATTATATATGGATTCGGACGCTGTAATCCACTACAACATATTCGAATTTCCACGAAAAATTTTACTGAAGAGTATTTGAAATTTTTAAAATAACATAGTTAAAACTCATATTTATTAAAGATTTCAATCCCAACAAAAACCTTTTAAAAGGTAAAGTGTGACGCAGTCCCTAATGTCTACTTCCAAAATTAATGATATCAGTGGAGGTGACGCTTGCGCTGAAAATACGCATAC
>CM055406.1:130983316-131044749 GCA_029228625.1 Pseudolycoriella hygida
GTGGAGTAAATCTCTATTCCACTCCCTTCGTTCGTTTTCGAACCATCTGTATATATGTTGAAATCTGCATCTTCGAGGATGTTACTGCCTTGAAGAATTTCTTCATGTGGTATGATAATCTTAAATTTCTTATTAAAGAAGTATATGGGGGTGCATTTATCCGTATGCATTTAGAGTTCAGGGATTACTTTTGAGTTCTTGATCAGAATTTTCGCATGACAATATTCTGAATTTTGCCAGCAGTTAATATTGGCCAGTCTTATAGCCGTGGTTAGGGCTTCTTGCTCTCCGTATAGATCCACTGGAAGAGTATCTGTAAGAATTTCTAGTGCTCTTGTGGGAGTTGATTTCATGGTTCCTGTAATCCCCAACAGAACAGGATCATCCTTTGGACGTGTTCCATTTCGGATTTATTCCCCTCCACTTTTAACCTATGGTACCGTAAGTGGCTTCCATAAAACAATATCGATCTGATAATCGCGGTGTATAGCCAGTGGACTACATTAGGCTTTAAGCCCCAAGTCTTACCAAAAGCTACTCTGCATTGCCAGAATAATTTGTGGTTTTCTTTACTCTTTCTTCAATACGTCTTGTAAAGTTCAGCTTTTCATCAAGTATGATTACCAAGAATTTTGCTTCATCAGATAACTTCAACTGTATGTACCATAGCATTCCGCGCATCCCTATCATCCCTAACTTCTTATCTCCACAAGATGTCAGCACATTTCATAATTTTCTTTGTTTATTAGATATACATACTTTGAATCACAACTAAAATTTCTTCAATCCACCTCGTTCAACGTGGTTTATCATCGGCAAAACACATATATACAATCGGAGTAACGGAGGCGAACGTTCGTGTTCACTGTTAACATTAACCTAGCATGTGGAATGAACTGGATTGAATCCTGTAAAAATAATAAATATTAATAATTATGTTGTGCAGTACGTAGTTTTCTTGACGAATGTTAAAAAAATATCTTCCAAAAACAATCCGTAAATCAGGTGGAAAAAAATAGAGTTTTGCTCCAATTTGATTAATTTATAGAAAATTTAGGCAAAAGTGGGGATAGCGGATGTGTGATTGCCAGTTCTACTCATTTTCCTAAAAAAATGGAACTGTTTCTTTTGCTGTCTCAACAAAAACAAAAAACTTTTTTTTTCTGTACTACATTAACGATTGAAGTTGTTATAGTCACTCATTCCTTCAATAATTACATAAACAACACAGAACTGAAAGAAAAGAAATTAAGTTTTACGAAAATTATTTCCGTTATAATTTTCATGTACCAATTTCAGTTAATTTCAATCAAAATTGTACCAAAACTTTGTATAAACTTGTAGAAATTCGACAAATATATTCGAGTTGAAGAAAAGTTTTGAAAAAGCCGGATATTAAATGTATACCTGCCAAATCAATGTGTGGTTCGGAATTCTGGAAAAACTTTGCTTTTTTCGGTTATTCTATTTTTAAAAGAAACCGACTGAAGAGGTATCGATGCTTGCACTTGGGGTGAAAGCAGAGGCGCCGACTTTAAATTTGGCTTTTGTGTTCGATGTTCGATTTAAAAACAACTTTCGTTAATTTCGACACGCAAAGCAATTTTTCTATGGCTGACGCAACCGACGGACGCTTTCGTGCCAACAGTGTTCCTAAGAAACGATTGTCACCTGACGCATAGATCCGACCTGAAATAATGACTTGAAAATTAAAGTACAAAGACTATTTTCGTGAATTCATAAAATTGGACAAAATTGTAAAGTTTGTGTGCATTTTCGCCGAAAACAAATTAATTTCCTAATTTAGCAAGGGAATAGACATGGAATAAGAGTAACTATGATTGCCGTCATAGCTCTAGTTGAAAAACCATGAAAACTTTATGATATCGCACAAACATTACATAGACATAGAAGAATAAATGGAAAAAGAAAAGCATTTTAATTTATAACTTTTAAATAAATTCGATTTTCGAAATTTCTGACATTTTTCCGGTGTTTTTACGAAAAATTTTTATATGTTACAATAGGTTGTGATTTTAACCTAAAAGATTGTCGATTACAAAGCTCAAAATGCTCAAAACTCACTTCTTTGCATATTACTATATGATAAAATACAGATTTAATATTTAGAATTTACCTACAGTGTTTATTTTCAACTAATGTGTTGTCTAAATACTATTACTATACATTTCTTTTACGCAAAATACTTAAAAAGTTTATTTTTATTCCAAAATAAATTAGTTTTGTATTTTGTTGAACAAGGTGCAGTGAGTTATTTGCATTGTCGATAAATTCTCCGAACAAAATCTGCAGTTTATCATATAGCTCTTAATGCCACCTGTTGAAGAGCTTGAAAACTAACTCTTTAATGTAAGGCAATACGTCTGTGTCTATTAAATGCACTTGATAATTTGAGTCCTAATTTCGCGCCAATTGAAAACTTAATAGATTTCAATATGGTAACACAGAAATGTGACATAACATTTCGACATCGGCACATATGCTGTTGTTAACAAAAGAAAAGTCTAGCATTTCCCTCATTTAACAGAGGCAAACATTTCCGTATCTAGGAATTCATTTAATTGAAATCGTTTTCTCTCATATTGCATGGCAGCCGTTTTACGTTTCAATAGCAATTTGAGAGTCCAGTATGTTTTCGTTGAAATGGCTTTACGATTGCATAGATTCAACAAGCTTTTGACTAATGAGAAAACGTTTGCAGAAGTGAAAAAGCAAGAAATATGCGTACAATTACCAGTAAATTTTCCCATTTTCAGTTATTCTTCAAATAGTTCTAAAGCAGACATAGGCGCCGATTGAAAAACGGTGACGGCGGCTAGCCAAAAAAATGCGGAAGCGACGGTGGCGATGTCGGCCCAAGCCGGGTTTAAAACGGCGGCTGGGTACATTTTTGAATTTTTTCAAATTATAACAAAAAATAAAGATAATTCAAAAATTTCTAAAATAAAATTTGGAATATAATGTCAAATATTTAGAAATTTTAGTTGTGTTATGATATTCTTAGTCGAAAAGCGTGAGTGCCCTTCATGCGTTTGTAGCTTTAGTACGTTTTAATAGTTCTAGTGAGAACGAATCGCTGTATAGTTTGAATTTCTAGTAAGATAACAAGACACGATGCGTTTACTATGCTGTCATAAAGTAGGTTTATCCATGTTACAGCTAAGAAAACCCGAACGAAGTTAGAATTGCTCAGTAATCCCTTCAACTTCTTGGCATAAGTAACCAATTTTTTTAATTTTGGAAAATTGTAAGATTTTTGAGAATTCGGAAAATTAGAAAAGTGGACATTTTGCCAACATTAAAAATAAAAGACAACCAATAATTTCGCTTTTCAGCGAAAGTACCTAAAAATAATTTTTACCGAAATATACATGTGTTACAAAATCCAATATGGCGGCAGGCGGCCATTTTGTTAGCATCCCAAGAACACTACAATGGTTTTACGGTTTTCATTTCCCTTCAAACAAAATCATCATTGATGAAATTCTACTAAATAATAACTAAATACGAAGACTAGCTCGACAAACACTCAATCTGAGGATCGTCACCACAAGTCCCAGGAACCAATTCTGAGACACTCTTTTCTTGAGATCAATAGCTTAAGGACGGGACGGCTCTGTGGTTACGAACTAACCTTTCATCAAAATGATCCGGGTACGATTCCTGTGTCAGACAAATTCTGCTTTACTCCGATAGTATTGCATACTTCGTGGGGTGGTTCGGAAGTCATCTTAAGCCGGTGGTCCAGACCGAACTTGTAATTGGCCGTAAAAAGATAGTAAAACAAACAAACAAAACTTACAAAATTTGCCAGAATGGAACTCTTTGGATCCGTACGAAGTACGAAGGTCCTATACGTTTACAACAAATAATTTTAATGTAACATGGTGGCAGTTGGGGAAATACATTTATTATCGTCTAAATATGACGAATGAACAATAAAAAAAATGTCCGTCCGTCCAGTCGTCTCCACTTTTTTTCCAAACGGCTTAACCGATCAGCCTAAACTTTTCTCCCTGGAAAATACATGCCTCCCATGATTCAAGTTCGAAGATAAGCGAAATCGGCCAAGTAGTTCCGAAGATATGGTCGAAGAAGTGGAGGTCGGACATGAAATTTTCTCAGCAAGTATGGCAGGGAAATTCCTCATCTTGCTGTCAAATGAAAGCATTTGATGTCTCAAACTGGGAAAAATTTTTTGTGGGAATCGGGTCAGGGTCTGGGCACTCGGACCAATGGAATGGACGAAATTGAGTTTCTTGGCCATATGAAAACAGTTTTTCGTTTATATTTCCTTAACTATGCAATATGGAGATTTACTGTCAAAGACGAAGTTGTAGAGAATTGAATTTAAGCGAACACGTGTTTCAGGGTTTTGGGGAAATATGACACAATCCTGATATATGGGCACTTCCATAATTGGGCAGGATGACCTGAATCTCCAGAACAATGAGAGGTAGAAAGTTCCTTCCAAAGGCAAAGTTGTAGAGAATAAAATTTTAGAGAACCTGTGGTAAAAATGCCATATTCCTGGGATATGACCACTTCTAGAATTAGGAGGGATGACCCATTTCTCTAGAACTATAACAGGTAGAAAGTTGCTTCCAAAGGCTGAGACGTACTTCGGTAGGGCCTTTGACATTACCTTGGGTAATTTCTATGGATCTTAGAAATTCTTACAGTTATAAAAGAACAGAAAACGTTGGATTGTTTGCTTATTTGTGTATTTAGGTACGTTCGAGTCACTTTGTCACATCTATGCTGATACGTACGGGTCTTTGGTTATGTTTTTGAATGTTTTGGGTAGTTGTTGTACCATTTTGCTCATCTTCGAACTTGACGTTTGATGTGTCTTATCTACACCGGAGTCCACTTTACTAATATTGTGATAAACTTCGTCACTTCGTAGACGTCTAAACAGTCTTAGTAATAATTGGGAATATAAAACAGATAATAGACGTTATGGAAATAAAACAATAATGAAATAAGACAAATAGGATGACATTGCTAACTGTTGTATATTGCGCAGTGCAGTTGATATGATGTTGTTGGTTATTTAGTCTATCTATTGTCTGGATGAACTAATTGGAAAGATAAAAAGAATAAAGAACGGTCGATCGATCAGCCTCAGCTGATTTGAAGAGAGAATATTTGACATAGAGACATTTTTACACATCTGTATATTTTACTTCTATAGCATTGATTTTTCTTTACACAAACACGCCAAGCAATCTGCAAAGTTATGAAGAGTTAAATATTAAAGTCTTTTATGACTAAATTCCCGGTGTTGATGGTACAAGCGACATTTTCTGATATTATAATTGACCATTAACTTTTCCATACTGTATGTAACATAAGAAAGAGATTCGATACAAAACCTTAACATATCTGGCACGACACGAATGGATAAATAATGAATAAACAAGCAGAACATTTGCTTTATATGATATCCTTTGAACACCCATCGAACTCAATTTAATGCATGAAAAATATACATTCCGTAATCCTATATTGAACCTCTCGCTTTGCAGATCTCTGATTCCGATACCAATTCACACTCAAGTGTGTTAACAACAATATATTTTAGGTAGAATTTTTTATGTAAATTCATTGAAGGCTTTTACAAAAGAGTGCCACTCGAGAGAAGCTTTGTAGGGATAAGAGTCTATATGCTACAACTTAAACTCCCTTTTCGAGTAGGAAGAAGTTGTAAGTATAGTGAGTTTTTAAGCAAACATTTTTGGTGCCGATTTTTCGAAGCGAATTTAAGTGAGGGATAAGGATAAGACAGTGAATTTATTTTCTTATTTATTTATTGGTTTATCCTTCGAACGTTATGAAGTAAATAGGATAAGGTGAATGTTTGTTTGCTTCTTGAACGTATTATACCCATAAGTTTGTAAGTTTTTATTTGTAGATTCGTAGGAGGAAGCGTAGTACTACAATCTTAATGCTCCAAAGGCGTTATGACATAAAGGTTGAAGGGTGTAACAGTAAGACTTATGTGGTGTTTGCTTGTAATGTTAATAGCATTTAAAATCATCACCTTAATCAGCAGAACTGTTCCATGAGTTATTTGCCCGAATTATGTGAAAATGTTTTCTTCAAAACGAAGAAATGTAAATTTGACTTTGAATTTGACACAATGTTTACGCTTTGCGTGTTTGATTAAAGATGTATCGCCCTTGGACCCTCGATGAATCGCTACTATGATCTTTAGTGCTCTTTCTCCATAAAATGGGTGAATTCTATCTGATTTTCTTGATTCTTCTTCTATTTGAGAGGATTTCGGAAGCGTAAGGGCTGTCCCTAAATTACGTAACGCGCGGGGGGGGGGGGGGATAAGAATTTGTGACAGATTGTTACGGGCTTTAGGAGGGGGGGGGGGTTGTAGAAATGTTACGTAACAAACACTTTTACAAACAAAAACTTAAATTTTTAAATAAATTTGTTCAAAATCGGATACGAGAAAGTTTTTTGTGATCATCTGTTATATGATTTTCACTTGGTGACGCAGTGCTATTGTTTCTAGTTATCTTTCTCTAGTTTTGACAAATCATAAGATACCATGAACGTCATAACATTTGCTTCTTTTTGTTAAAAAATAAATTCCTCAGTTTTGTTACGTAACAGGGGGGGGGGTTCAAGTGATTGTTACAGTGTGTGACAACGACGGGGGGGGGGGTAAGTGGCCAAAAATGTGTTACGTAATTTAGGGACAGCCCCTAACAGCACTCAAGAAAAAATTTGACATGGTCGGCCCTAAGCTCAGTCCTATCCCAAGAAATGTTTTTTGCCAAATTGTAGAAATATTGATGTAAAAATGTTTTCCTATGGATGTATGGGCTCGATGCTCCTTAGGGCATCAGATCGATACTAAAGTTGAAGAATATTGATGTGAACATTTTTAGGACCTGAAAGTATGGAAGGTATTGGTCTTTACACCGTAGCTTCAGGTTGTTTTCAATATTGCCTTTAGGGGGTTTTTAACCATTTTTGATTGTCGTGGGAAGTCGGAAACTCCGTATAATAGCGTGACGTCATTTGTAAACGATCCCTAACAGTAAGTAGCTCATAGTTGAAGTAAACTTTTTCGAACTATAGTTCTTTGAATTCAATAAGATCAGATTCTGGTGGCATAGATAGTAGGCGTTGTCTGAGCCATTTTAAAGAACTCATCTCATTCACTTGTGGTGACTCTTTCAAGAAATTACTCGTTGCCATTACCAAAATTGTTAACTTGATCCGTGTCGGAAAAATTTGTTCAAAGATCTGCAGAGTCTTCTATGGAGCGGCATTGACTGCACTGGCGAAAATGAATGGGGACATCAGGTCAATCGCAATTGGTTTAGTGTGTAGAAGATTGGCGGGCAGAATAGCAGTTTTCTCGGTTGAGGAATCTATTACATTCTTAATCCTAGCACCTATCCACCGGCGTTCATTGAGGCTCCACACGGTCATCCAATGACAATCTCTAAGTTTTACTTCATGAACGCTTTCAACGAAGTATTCCGAAAATTACTGCTGAAGACAAAGCTCCCCCGCTATATCCAATTCAACTTGAGTAATTTACCGGATTCATTGAATTGTATCCACCTGAATGGACTCCACTGGAACAGAAACATAAAATGTGTCGATCATCTAGGGATTTATTGCGTGTAAATCATATTCACAGCGAGCTCTATTGTCATCCAGTTGTCCTAGTGGAAATCGCTTTTATGGGATGTGACAGTGGTTGATACAGTTACGGGTGATACGCAAAGTTATCTGAAATGGAGTTCGGTGCTCAGTGGTTCTGTTGCCGACAACGCAGAACGCGACAAACGCAATATTTGGAGAGAGACTTGAAAAGTCGATATATTTTTGCGCCACTAACTTTCGGTACAGTCAGCCCAGAAACGTCAATCTTCCTGAACGAACTGTCGAACTCATGGCAAAAAATCGGGAGAGCCTCGTTCACTAGATTTTTCAGTACAAAATGTTTCCACCGGGGAAATTCTGCGTGTATTCGCGATACGTTCGAAGCCGACAATAGAGAGTTTGGGCAAAGCTACATATAGCGAAATTTATAAATTATAACATATACAAATTTTTCGTAAAAACCTCGGAAAAATGTCAGAAATTTCGAAAATCGAATTTATACAAAAATTTTTTATATGTTATAAGTTATAAATTCCGCTATATGTAGCTTTGCCCAAACTCTCTAATAACAAACTGTAAACTTTAGGGGTCGTCCACTTATTACGTCACGCTATTTTTTTGGTATTTTTGACCCTCTGAAACTCGGGTAATGAATTTGTGTCGTTACACACCCTCCCCCCTTAACGCATTTTAGGCTAAATCTGAACCAAATTTCCATAGACGGAAACGTTTTGCTAGACCCCCTCCCCCTAGAGCGTGACGTAATATGTGGGTGGTTCACTTACTTGAAAGTTTTAATTTTTTTCTTTGATATTGTTTGTAAATCACTTCATTATGATATTGTACACTCACGGAAAATTGAAAACCGACACATTTTTGCTTTTGTGTTTTGCTTGAATTTGTGAGTTTTTGCATGTATTTTGATGTAGAGAAATAAACAAAGTCAGTAAACCACAAATTTGTCAGTTTTTGCCTTTCCGTGAGTGTATTATATATTTAAAATTAAAAACGAATAAGAATCTAGGGGATCGAGCTATTTCTATAGCGGGTAACAGATTGGCGTTGGTTCATCATTAACCGAAACGTCGACAAAACATTTTCTGATTCCCAAGTAAATGAAACGCACAAAAAAAAAACAATTTTTTAAAATGAATCGTGCAATCACATTAATTTTCGACCTTCCCACAAAAATGCATCATGGAAATTTTTATATTTCCACATGATTTAAACAGTGCATTTTGAGTACACAGTAATATATGTAAACATTGCTTTATTAACCCGTAGTTATAGATGGATTGAAAATATTTTCACATAGTTTTGGTAGGATATATCAGAGACCGTAGTCCCATAAATATACATGCAATTATTTAGCTATTTGCTTTTACCACCCACTGCAATTAATAACTGTCTCCCAAAAATATATTGCAATGTGTCTATTTGATTACTCTCTTGACATTTATAAACATGGTTGTACATTATGTGAATGGGTTTCGGATGATGAGTGTCTGCTAAATGTTAATAAATTGCTTTGGTGAGAAGCGATACATTGCACGGAGTTTTGATTTCTATTTTATTTTTTCAGTTATACTACACTATCATACCTGGAGGAAATCATTTTGCTATGACAATATATTTTACCTCACGGTTTTGTATACCAAGTTGCTTTCGAGAGCGTTGTAGCAAAAAATTCGCGACGCAAGTCCACGATACGATTAAAAAATTCACATTTTTCGCACTATACAGGATCTATTCATATGAAACAAGTGTCCTTTTTAAGTCTTTGAAATTTCCTGCTTTTTCGAATTAGGGATCGCATTAAAGGCGGAGGGTTGAGAAAATTTACAAATAAGGTGCATACGGAGGCGAGGGGAAAATTGAACCAGACCTGTTGAATTATATCCATGATTCAAAGGTAGCACTAAGTAATTTCATAGTTTTAGGATTCCGTTCTTTCATTGTTTTTCTTTTGTTTTGCCGAAGGTCGGTCCTCGTTTTATTTATTCGGCTTCTATACCGCTTCAGGGCTCGATTAAAAAATACAACCACGCACATCTCTGGAATAGAGTTCTAAATGAAGAAAAAAGGACTTGTGTCACATTTCTTCTTTCAAAGGGTTCTTGTCTGATTTTAGTTAAAAAAAGTAGTCTAGTTGACTTGGTTTGCGAACTCTAATGACATCAAGAAGCACTGAGTTGTGGAGTAATCGCATGGGTATATTCATATTAACCAAATACTCAATTATTTCCTGACGCGTCGTTACCCTACAGCTCGAAAGGAAAAAAAATGGTTTGTTCACTTACAGCTGAAGTACGGAGACCACGAAACTCTAGTAGGCTTCTCGCGGGTTCACATTTTTAATGTTCGTGGTTCTATTTACACTTACTTGGAGGAAATATTCGACGAACTAGTCTCGACAAAGCGTTCCATATCTCACCGTTCGATATAAGTGTCACGCCCGCAAGGATTACTGACTACATAGCTCTGCAAATGCTCTCATTGATAGGAAGCGTATAAAGATACGCAGGCTGACGAAACGCGAACAGGACATTTCGGCGCTGAGACACATTAACTTCAAGATAGAGACCGATGACGCTATCTCCGAAGTCATATCGAAAGCTACTTTTCGGCCAGATCATGTGACTATAAAACCGTGGATAACCCGAACCTCATCTAGCCAACAAACTGACGTAATTGAACCCTCTGATTCGGTTGAAATGAATCCTGTTTTGTCGAATTCTCGTATGTCTCTATATTACAATAACATTCGAGGGATGAGTAGCAAGAAAGACGACCGTCCTGTCTGAGACATGGTTAGATAAGAACAAATTTAGTGCTGAGTTCTTTCATCAGCGTTTCATCGTTTACCGTAAAGATAGAGAGCACTCGAACATTAGTGCTAGTAAAGCTGGAGGTGTGCTGATCGCTGTTGATTCTAAATATAACAGTGAAGTTGTTGATGTCCCTGAACTAAAAGTACTCGAAGCCATTTGCATAAGGATTCATCTTCGGTCAACTAACTCCAAATTCTACGTATATGGATTATACATTCAATACGGATTCTTTGAAGAAGTTTATTCATCCCATTTGAGAGCAATTAAAGCTGCACATTCGATGATTAATCATGGCGACATCTTTCTTGCCATCGGTGATTTTAACATATCTTCCGTTAAATGGCACGCCAACGAAGATGGATTTGATTTTTTGCCGCTGATTGGAGACTCTACATCGATTCAGGCTTACATTGCGAGAGAAATGACCTGAACACTTCTGATCTGCGGTCTATTTCAAATGTCCGACTTACAGAACTTATCACGAAATGTTCTCGGCCTCGTCTACACGAACATGTCTGAGCTGTTCCTTGTCAGTCCAGCTGATCTTCCACTGATCCCAGGTTCATCACAGGACGTTGCGCTCGTGCAAACTCAATGTTTGATCGAATGTGAACCGGCTGTTTATTCTGCCTCACCATCCACTGAGCAGATCTATTGCTTCAAGAAGGCTCCATACGGCTTAATCCGTGAAGAACTTGCAAAAATTGATTTCGACGCCCTGTTTGATGGAAAGAATTCAGACGAGATATTGAACGCTTTCTATGACGAGTGCTACCGGATCCTTGATCTCCTTGTACCAAAGGCAACGCCTCGTTTGACGAATCGTAAATATGGTTTGATGGCAAACTGATTAATCTGAAGAACAGGCGTAACCGTGAGTATAAAAAGTTCCTCAACCGATCTGCAATTGACCCGAAAAGTGCAGATAACTCGTCATTCATTGCTGTTAAGAAGGAATTTGAAAGATACCGTGACGATCTGTATAACACCTTCCTGCGTGATCTCGCATCTACCTGTAAGAAACAGCCAAAGAAGTTTTGGAACTACATCAATTCAAAATACAAGAAAAGTAGCCTACCTGGTAAGATGTCACTTGGTGATGAAGTTGCAATGAATGACACTGAAAAAGTAAATTTGTTCGCCAAATATTTTGCTTCCGTATACAAGCGATACCCCGATGATGACAAAGAGATGGTTAAATTGATCTCGTTCATTAACAGTAGAGACGATATTGGGTTCACAAACATCACGACCACCCACGATATCGTGAAGAAAATCCTTTTGAGTATGGACTTAAGTAAAGGTGTTAGCCCAGATAAGATGGCTGTTCCTCCGTGAATGTGCAGATGAATTGTCCCATCCACTAGCGATGATTTACTCAAGTTCATTAATGGAATGTCACTACCCTGATCGCTGGAAAATGGGTCACTTAACTCCAGTATTTAAGTCGGGCAAGAAGAGTAATGTCACTAATTACCGTGCCAAAGTGTTTGAGATTGTGATTGTAGAACATTTAAAGTACAACGTTTTCCCGCATTCAACACCGACTCAGCATGGATTCTGCCCAGGTCGAAGAGTTGAATCTAACCTGATGGAGTTATCAATATTGGTTCACGAATCCTTTGACAACAATAAACAAACCGACATCTTCCTTGCTGACATACACAAAGCATTCGACGTTATTCGTTCAGTCCGATTAGTGAAGAAGATGTCAATCGTCAAATAACAGCTATGCAATTCGATTCTTCTGTGGTTCTGCTCCTTCCTGTCAGTCAGAAAACAAAAGGTGAAGATAAATTCTTGTAAATCCGATGTGATCGACGTACTTTCTGGTATTGGTCAAGGATCTGTTCTGGCAGCTCTATTATTCGTGATCTTCTTTGATAATTCTGATTGTTCACCTGGTCCTACTAGAGACATCAACTTTGCTGACGACAAGAAAATAGTTCATAACAGCATATCAACGATCGACGATACTCACTCAATGCAAAAAGCCATAAACAGCTTTATAAAATGCTGCTCCTACAACGATCTTGAGCTCAATGTCAACAAATGTAAAGTTATCACCATCCACCGAAAACGTTCTCCAGTCCTGGCGAACTATCATATAAATGGCGACGTGATTGAACGTGTTAACTGTACGAAAGACATCGGTGTAACGTATGACGACGACTATACTTTCAATGGACACCTTGAATTGGCAGTCAGGAAAGCCATGTCAATGCTTTCGTTTGTGAAACGCCAATGCTACGCTAGGTTTAACGTCGATAGAGCCAAGATGCTATATTCAGCCATAGTCCGTTCGCATCTAGAATTTGCCAGTACGATTTGGTCACCACACCACTCGGCCCACATCTAATCCATAGAAAGCGTCCAAAGATAATTCGTTTTATATGGAAACCGTGATCGTCGAGTCGAAGGCGACGCTAATTCATATCGTATTCGTCCATATGCTGATAGATGTGAAGAACTTCAGCTCGTTTCAGTTTCGAGACGTCGGACCGATGCAGCGATATTTTCCATTCATGATGTTCTCACAGGGAAACTAACTGTGAGTTATTACCAAATAAAATCATATTGAACGATGGCACGCGAATGCTACGTATATCTTCATTGATTAGAATCACTGGTAGTGCCCACGAGTATTCACAATTGTCACCACTAAACTTCGCATGTCGACTATTCAATATTGCTGCCAACCACATCGATCCGACCCTTCCGTCACGTGAATTCAGAAGAGAAGTCCACAATCTTGATGACTCGGTGTTCGGTACCTTTGGCCTTGTTGGATGATGTGTTTGTTTTGGTGCTTTCTTTTCACAAATATCATTTAAAACCGAAAGCACTTACCCAGTGATTAACCTTTTCCATTTATCTGATGTTTTCCAAAAAATTAAATTTATTTTCTGATTGCACAGTTTACTTTTCGCCGGAGTTTCTGTAATTGGCTGGCCGATACTACACTCTGGCTCCATTTCGATGATAACACGACGACGTATTATATGACGACTGATTTATTTGATACGATTTTTGACGATACGCTTTAGTTGAATTTGCTTTTTCACTTTTGACAGATTTTTTTCTTTAGATTTTTGACTTAGATTTACTCGATCTTAACTATTTGTTGTTTGTTGAATTTGATTTTTTCTTATCTATGTCGCTTTTTGACGTTTTTTGATTTTTTACTTTTTGATTTGGACATTTGTACAGATACGCTTAATTTATTGTATTGTAACGTTTTGATGACTTTTTAACGAGGTAATGACAGCATTCATAAACACTCTTTTTCCATGTCATCTAGAAGATAGAAGACAATAAAATGCAATTCATCATTTTACGAGAATGACCTGATACAGGTAACATTTGACTCAAATGATTTGCTTGCGAGGAGTATCTGATCAAGATGATTGTTTGGAAAACTGAGGTTATGTCGGGAAGTCTCGGGAAGAGGTACTTTGCGCCTGAAGCGAGGAGCTACAACAAGTAGTTGAGATTAAAAATTTTGGAACCGAATGAAGAAAATTGGCTATAGTTAATTTCAGTTCTAGATGACTCACGAGAGGACGGAATGTAATGTCGTTTTCACGTTTCCTGTACCAGGTACCTTAAAATTTTTTTATTTCAAGGTTTAGAGTGACCTAGAATTCTAATTACAAAAGGGTAAATTTTTTGCAGTAATAACTTTTCGCCATAGGATTTATTTTAAATAGCCTGAATGAAAGGGACAAATGACAGTCATTTCCTTGTCATTTATACGACAACGGAAACGTATGCTCGAGGAAAATCTATACACCCAATGTAAATTAGTTGAGACACAACGAAAAAGTTAAAATAAAATTAACAATACTTACGCCATGCCCTCTTTAATCATTCAATATAAATGATCCAACATAAGTATCCATCAACGAAACCGCAGCAGAAACATTGATGAGCTTAATGGTATTTACTTTAACCTTTTGAAATGAGCCCGCCTAAAGACAACACTTTCATTTGATATGATTGTAACTGTATACACCAAACACCACACACCTATTTTGACACACCTACCTGTCGGAAGTCATTAACTGAAATTGGGATTTTATGATGATATCGTTTTGTATTATAAGTTAGCTCACACGAACAACATCCTACTAAGTCAACGAAAATACATTTTCCAACGTAGGGAACAGCAAATAAATAAATAAAAAAAGAAGAGAAAAAGAAAACAACAAGAAACTTTCAGAATAGTGTTATTTGGTTGGGCTCTGTGACTTTTAGTTGAGCTTTAATATCACGGGGGATGTCACATATTCATCCAATATTCGTTCATAATTCATTATTGCCGAAGAAGAAACAATCGATTTGTAACTCGATTCGGCCATGCAACGCAAATTTGTCGATGTTGCCGAATCCTATAACAAACTGAAAATTAAAAAACGGAATCTATAAGGGGTCGTACACATATGACGTCACGCTCGCTATAAAGTCCACAAAGTCTATAACTCCAAACTGGTAAGAGATTTTGCTTATAGTACTCCGGCTGCCCTCCCAAATACATCCCCTATTTGGGGGGGTAGCCAGAGTCCTATAAACAGAATTTTTTATAGCAAACGTGACGTCATATGTGCACGACCCCTAAAATGTACACAAAATTAAAAACTCCAAAAAATTTTGTAAATTCGATGTAGATTTATGTAGTATGTGACACCCCTCGTGTTTAATATGGTCACGTCAAACTCAAACGGTTTTGTATTTGATGGACTAATTTGGCTCGAATAGTTCGGTTGAAACGTAAGGAATACAATCGCATTGCTATTTTCGTCTGCTCTTTACAACTATACGTTGATAATTAGAATTTTTTTCGGTTAGATATTAATCCCAGTGAAATTTATTTGCAATTTGGGGTGTATTTGAGGTAATATTTTATGGCCATTGTGAATTGGTATGGTGCTTTTAATATACCTATGTTTTATATAGCCTTTCAGCAACTCTTTACGTAGAATTCTAGCTGCTTGATTTATGCCGCTTTTGTAACTTGAAAATGTTTGTGCGGAAAAGTTATATCTTAAGATAATGGTAGAATAGGAAATGGTTATTTAATTGCACCTTTGTTTTTACCGTAGAGATTTAGTGATACTGATTTACGGTGTATACACTTTTTAATCGCCTCAGCAGTAATTAATTCTTTCTATTCCTCACTTTGGTTTGTCTGATGTTGTGGTTTCACAAAAATTATTGCATTTCCCTCACATTTCTTCTGAAAATTCAAAGTGGTGTAATTTCAGTTCATGATATTCGATTTTTTTATATTTTCATTATCAGGTTCGAAACTCCCGAAACAATTTGACTATATAACATTACACCCAAAAAATGTCATTGATACAGTAATCCTCATTTACATACTTTATACACCACTACCACTGATTCGGTTAGGTCGTGATTCAAAAGAGTTAAAAGAGTACTTTGTACGTCTTTTGAATCGCTCGACTTCATCATATACATGCGTCAAACTTCATCACAGCAATGAAGCTTGAAGAGAGAGTTACTTACTTTACTTTTCCGGCGCTAAAGCCATATGTGGCGCCTTGGCCTGATCAAGAATCTGGTTCCAACGTACACTTTCCCAACTTCTTGTTCCCAGCGCTTGAAGATCTGATTCGACGCCATCTATCCATCGCATTTTCGGGCGACCCACTCTCCTTCGCCCTTCTGGATCGTTTCGGAATAGCATTGAGGGGGCTCTTTCCATGAATTACCGAAGCTACATAAGGAGAACATCCCACTACGACCTGTGGTAGACACGATCAACAGTCCGACATACGAACTTAGCAAATTCATGAATGATATCCTTAAGCAAATGGTTGATCAGTCGAAATATAACATAAAGGACTCATATCAATTCAAGGAATTCATCACAAGCGAAACAATACCAGAAGGCCATAAACTAATATCCTATGATGCCAAATCTCTATACACAAATACCGACATATTGACAGTGATTGAAAACCTTCAAGACAAATGGAGCGAGATTGAAAGATACACCGCAATAGACAAAGAATTATTTTTCGATATCTTGAATTTCTGTCTATGCGACAACGTCTACTTTACATTTAATAATAAAACATACCGACAGATAGCTGGCCTTGCGATGGGCTCATCATTAGCATGTACAATAGCCGATTTCTATCTAACAGAAATGTTAGATGAATCTATACCCAAATTGAGCTTCAAACCCCAGTTCCTCAAAAAATTCATTGATGATGTCATATCAACAGCACCAGAGGAAAAGATACCTGAAACACTGCATATCTTCAACTCATTTGATCCAAGACGTAGACTTGAATTTACAGTGGAGACAGAAAAAGAAAACAAAATAAATTTCCTTGACATGACGCTGATTCATATGAGAAATCAATTGATCAAAACAAATTGGTACACAAAAGAAACGTCATCAGATATTTTCTTTCATCTCATCCACCGAGAATGAAGGAAAACATCGCGATTGAGTTCGCCAACAGAGTACTGACGCTAAGTGACCCAGTGCTCAAGAGTAGACACATTCAACGCATTAGGCAAATACTGCAAAAGAACAATTACCCTGAGAGGATCATATCAAAAGCAATTAAGACCCATGAAAATAGAAAAGCCGGCGAGAGACAAAATACAACGGATACAGGTGGACTACAAACAAAAGAAAGAAACCAAATCTTTAGGAGCATGCCATACATCCCACGTCTTAGCCAATTGGTGAACAGACAATTGAAGACGATGATACCAGAACTAACAGTTGCACATAAGGCAACCAGACAGCTGGACAACACTTTCACCAAGGCAAAAACGAGAATTCAAAAAACAGAACGAAAGAAACTTGATTGCAAAAACAGATTATGCCCTGAACCTTTCTACATGGGGGAAACTGAGAGAACTCCTAAGAAACGCATATATGAACATAAAACCGACCTGAAAAATAAAGACAAGCCAGGTAACAAGACAGCTCTCATTAAACATACCCTTGAATTCCCTGGCCATGAACCGGCATTGGAAACCGAAAACATTAAAATAATAGATTTTTAGAGAAACGACTTTAAACGTAAAATGCTAGAATCTTGCTACATTAACATCCATGATTCCAGGGCCAATAATTTTAAACGTGACGCCAATACATTGAACTACAACTACAAAAATATCCTGAATATTTTTATAAAAGCTTCAGTTCCTGAATTGTAAACCTCCTTAACTTATCGTTCAAATTTTAAATACTTATCATACAAACCCCTTCAACAAAGACAATCCAACTTAAAGCTAAACCGTTCAAAGAACTCACATAGCGGAGTATAAACAAACTGTGATATTTTAAATAAAAGAAACGGATTTTAGTGGTAAGCTTAATGATTGTAAATTTAATTAATATGTTTAATTTATTTTATTTGACACATAACTTTGTTAATAAATTTTCAGGCAATGAATTATGTCTACCAAATAAAGGCGACGAAATATCTGCCATACTAGAGCCACATAATGTTTTTGACCTTACCCGAGAAACTCGACCATAAATTATTATTCATTCGAAGATCAAAGAAAATACGAAAAACTAATAAAAATATTTGTGCATGTAGGCCGCAGATTAAAAGTCGTAAAGTTGTTAGACAAAGTGACAGGTTTGATTTCTCCCCATACATAACCTCAAAAAATATATTTTCCACATTTTCGTCACAATCTTGTCGAAATCAGTTGTAAACGTTACAGTAATTCATAATAAGTCGAAACGAGCCTAGTCCGACGAAAAAGGGATGAATTTCCCGAGGGGTGATGCACTTCTGTGGTTTATGGAATAAATGGGAATAAATGGAATAAATGGGAATAAATGGGAATAAATGGAATAAATATTGGAATAAATGGAATAAATGATCATTTTTTCAAGTTCGTCAAAACCTCAAATAGACTTGATTTTGATGGCAACGCACACAACAAACCATACTAATGTGTCGAAAAGTGAAAAAACCCACTTTTGAAAACTTAAAAGAATTTTTGTTGAAAAATGGAATAAATGGAATAAATAAATTTATTCCATTTATTCAAAAAAAAAATAAAATTTATCTCAAGATGGTTTAAATGCTTTATAATTTGTGCAAACCTTTTTTTGAACTTATTTGTCTAACTTGTGATGTGTTTGGTTCAGATATTTCGCAAAAACAAAAACAAAATTTGGGAATAAATGGAATAAATGGAATAAAAGAATAAATGGAATAAATGAAGTGCGTCACCCCTCGGAATTTCCTAGTGGTTTTGAAGCGAATTGTTGTTCAGCGCTCTGAGACTCAAAGACAGTCCGTATCAAAATCAAAGAATCAACCAAGAAATTCACCTTCAATAAATGCTCAAAGAAATGTGACATAGCGTACACTGATTCCTTGATCATGGAACCAGGACACAAGCTCAAGAATATAATATATGTGTTCAAAAAAAATAAATGCTAGTCAGTTGAAAAGAAAGAAAACATCCACTTTCCGAATGGATTATAGAAAGACAAAACAAAAATAATAGTCCGAATCTGGCTCCTGTGCTAAATCGTTCTATTTAGATTTTAGCGGTCAGATAAAAATGGAAGTAGATTCTTTTTGGAGTGGCGTAAAAAGCATTTGAAATTCCTGAAATTGTGATCAAAACAACATTTGAGGTGATTGTTTAAATAGCACCCATTAATTATCGTTATATATAAGAAGTTTATTCAAATGTTATTTCATTATCTTTGCCATAGTACCCAAACACTGTAAATAAAAAATCATTGCTGCAGTGAATGCAAGCAAATAAAATCGCTTTTGTCTAAATGAATTTATTCATGAAGTCCCCACTCAGAGCGCCTTCAAATATACTTAAACCAAAAGTACCGCATAATTTATAGAAGTAATTTTGGTGCTTTTGTTTGCAAAGCCACTTGGTATAAATGTTGGTTGTAGATACTAGAAATGGTACTAATTTCCACTTCACAAAATTTCAATAGGTGACTATAGAGGTGAGGGTATTATAATAAATGGCCTTTTATGGAATTGGTATTGTGTACGAATAAAAGGATTTGTTTGAAGCGAACGGATTTTTTATTTTCAAACTGTAATTTTCTTTATATAACTTTTATTTCTTCATATAATTGAAAAGAGGTTAGAATGGATACAAGAATTCATAATATTTTTGTAACGAAAAAAAATGCTATTCAAATTTTACATGACTGAAGTACGTCCAGAATCCAGATACATACATTTTTTATTATCTCGAAACAACATTAAGTAACAAAAAGATTTTCCCGGCACAACATTTTCATGAAAATTTATTTTTATCACGTCAAGCTTTTCTCTTACTCATAATAATATGAAATAAAAAAATAACCGTACGTTACACGTTACACTCATTCATATAGCCATGCACTGAGATTAAAATAACGAAAGATTTATGACACGCTGCAAGGAAATTCCTCTGTTGCGATATAAGAGAATAAAGTGTATATTACGTATATATTGTTCCCGTTTATCAGGTACATACAACAATATTTTCGTTTCTTCCTTTGCATTCATGCAGCGAAAGCGTTGTTACATCCACAGATAAATAACAATGAGTTGTAGTTTTTAACGAAGTATGCTTTTTTAAGATGAGAGCGATTTTTTGCTGCATATAGCGCTCCTACCGATCTTTTACTACAAGTTACTTTAAGGTGTCGGAAATGTTATGTTCTGAATAATTTATAAAAATTTAATCGAAACCTCTCTTACCGCAGCAATGTAGCAAATACGAGAAACGACCAGCCATCATTTTATTTTTAAATTAGGAACTTGTACCGCACAATTCCCATGACTGTAGAATTTATTGTGATACGCTTTTCTTTCAGCTAAATCTAGCTTCTAAACGAGTTTTGGACCAACATTGGACCGACTTGCGATACTGCAAATGAAAAACTACATTAAGGACTCCTAGGTAGGGAACGACTAGCTACCATTGGACGTGGTTCGGACTCCATACCAACGCCAGGGATCGTCAGAGTGTCGTCGAGTGTCAAACATAGCCTTCGTTGTCTATCCGCCTCCATTAAATTTCACGGACGGGTTTGCACAGCGGTTAGCGTACTGGCCCTCCACCAAAACGATCGGGGTTCAAATTCCGTGTCGGAAAAATTCTACATGAAATTTTTCTATCAAGTGTAGCGCATTATGGTCCTAAAGTTCACTCAAGCTTCAAAAGTTGGGTACTTGTGGTGTGTTTGGTGCCCATAACGACGACGTACACACTGAATGAATCGTATGGGTTACGTCATCAATCTGTGTACGAAATATCTAAGCCTACATTTGGGCGAGATAATAATCATGCGCCTCACAATTCTTGGAGTAATTGAATAAGACGCTACATTCGCATTACTCTGAGACGTGGTTCGGAAGTCACTTGTTATTGGCTATAAAAAGCTGTTAGTGGCGTCTCTAAAAGACAAATACGTCCGCGATTCGTGGTCAGTTGTGATACTTCAAAACTATCCACTGCTCTCTCCATCTGTTCCCTAAGTTAAAATATTTCGCGACAGGAACCTTTTACTTTATTTATTTAGTAGCGATAGCTACTTTGTGTTTTCACCCTCCCACAAAAATGACGTCACAAAAAGACGTCGCACAAATGATGGTGAAAATCTCTATTGACACTAACTGAAGATGAATTTAAAAACAAATAATGTAAAAAATGCTGAATTGCGAGAAGTGAGAAATAAAGAAGAGACACCATACTTCTCTTTCTGTAAAAAAAAACTTATATCTGACAATAATCAAAAATTTAGACCCGTGCTCCCGTGCACCTGCGCCAGCCCGCACTATAAAAATGAGGAAAAATGCGCCGCCGCCGACAAAATTTAAGAAATCAGCTATCCGATTGCAACGCCGCCGCTGCGACTTCAGGTGCACCGCAACCAGCCGCCGCGCCTCTCATTTTTATCGGCGCAAAATATATGATATAATTTTTTCCAGGTTTACCGACTATCACAACAAAAACCTCTTAAAAGGTAGAGTGTGACGCAGTCCGTGAGTCTGCTTCCAAAATTAATGATATCGCTTGAGGTGATGCTGTCGCTGATAACACGCAGAAGTTTGTTTGAATAGAACCTTGTGTTCAAAGTTTTAATTTTCTGAAAAATTGCAGCGCTGTTTTCAAAACAAAATTACGTTCTAGAAGAAACCATCTCTCTAAGTAATGTCATTCCGGAGCTAAAATTCGAAAGCCGTAAAAGCACAAACGAAAATCCAAGATGGCGCTGCTATGACAGCTGGCAGATATTTTCTTATGATCCCAAAAAATTCTCCTGATGAGACTCTATAACTTTCCCGATGAAATCCGGAGAGATTTAATGGGTGTGCTCATGCTCAATGGAGTTAAAGGAGAAAAATGACCTTAATCCGAGCATCAATATCTTCGTCGGCAAGTATCCGAATATTCTTGTTAATGGGCTTGTTTTGTAGGTTTTCTCTTCCTCTAAAAATTGTTTCTAAGAAGCTATATTCTAAAGCAATTCCCAGTATGACTTTCGCTTAATTGAAGTGGAAACAATTTTTGCAAAAATGTTACACTACTTTAGTCGTGTGGAACTCATACAAGGGATTCATTTCCAGTCTAGCTTCTTAGAAACAATTTTTAGAGGAAGAAAAAACCTAGAAAACAAGCTCATTAACAAGAATATTCTGACACTTGCCGATGTAGATATTGATGCTCGAATTTTAGTCATTTTTCACATTTAACGCCATTGAGCACCCATTAAATCGCTCTGGATTTCATCCGATCCATAGAAACTTTTTTTCGGTGGACCATTTGACACCGTTTTCCGGGCGGGTCCCCTAACTTTTCGACAACATAGAATTTTGGACAGGTCTAACATACATAAATAGATCGTTGACATAGGAATAAAATTGTTATTACTTTCAAAGATAATTTTACCATTTTCATATAGAAATTGGTCATCTTTGATTGGCGATATCTCGGCATGTTTTCAACCGATTTTGAAGAGTGTGGGGTGTGGGCTCGTTGGAAAGCTGCTGCGACGTCGTTTTTTTTTAAAGGGAGGGAGGGGGCGAGCGGAAAAAACTCAAAAGTTCGCCTAACATCGTGTCTTGTCCCAAAGGTTTTTGTATGGAGTTTTTTGGATTTGTGGACGTTTGTTTTGGGGTGTGGGGACTGCGTCACGCTCTCCGCTACAGCTCACAGCATGATTAGTTTGTGAAAGTTCCTAACAATAAATTTCTAAGGACAGTATAAGACAAAATTTTCGATGATTTGGAATCGAGGGAAAGCTACGAAGCCAGAACGGCACAATTTTGGTAAAGCAGAATGATTTGGTGGCAAAACATTGAATTCTAGTGCGAGTTTTCTCATTTACAGCTGATGCGAATATCGTGAAAGTCAAATTTTGAACCGAAACTACAAAAAACTGTGTACAGAGACTTTTTTTTAAAAGTGCTCACTTTTCAGCGAAATAACTCAAACAAGTCAAGCTAGACATCTGTAATTTAGAATTACCGACCGATTCTGTTCTTTTACGCGCGCTTTTTAAAATTCAAATACGTTCATTTAGTTCGACGCGTAAAAGAATAGAACCGGTCGGTAATTATAAAATTGCAGAATGTCTAGCTTGACGTGTTTGAATTGTTTCGCTTAAAAGTGAGCACTTTTAAAAAAAAGTCTCTGTATCTTATCGCAATCAAGATGTGGCAATAGATTGTTTGTTTTTTTACGAGCAAAGCTGTATATGCAGCAATGAAAATTTAATGACACATCTGAAAAAGAGTTACGAAAACAACAACTTCTTCAGAGTGCTTCACCCACGATCTTTATTAAGTGCCGTCATATATTTGTTCTCGCTGCCACAAAACAGAATGAAAACATATTTGTCCAACATTATTCCATAGGAAAGAAAGTTATTGTAAAAACTGTTTTCAGCTCATGCAGGATGGACCTTTATCAAAATTAAGTGAGTGATGAGAGTATTCGCTAAATGTTTTGAAGATGTTTCTTTCAAGAATGTTGAGACTGTTTGAAAGGTTTGGAAGTTATAGCATTCAACCAAAATTAAAAGGTATACGATTTTGTGGATTTTGTTGGGCTTTCATTTCTCTCATTTCGTATGATATTTCAAGTGACAACTGAGAGAAACACAAAATCCAAAAAAAAAAAACAAAGTCGTTTACCTTTGCGACTATTTGTTTGATTGTACCATCTAGTGGAATCTCAAAATTCAAAAATTACTTATTGAAAACTTATTTTTTAAATATAAAAAGTCTCGATTAACCGCGGTTATTTGACACGGAAAAACCGAAACCACGGTTATTGATTTTGGCTCCGGTTTGCAACCCTTAATCGCTGCTTTCGGTCTGAAAGTCAAAGAGAAAAAGATCAACTACATGAGGACTTCACCAACAAACCATTCGAAAACACTTCAAAACTCTCGGCTTTATTTACCTTGGGTAGCTGACGTTCGAATAACATCGAAGAAGGGAAAAACTTGGTAACAGGAGTCTCTACAGTCTTCAAAAATTCTTCCGGCAACAAACATTCAAACGCAACCTTAAGTGTGAACTGTACAGAGCGCTGGTACGACCAGTTGTCTGCTTGATGCATGATATCTAGACGAACAGACATTTTCAGTTTTTGAAAGAAGGATTCTTTTTTCAATGTTTAGAGGAGTGTACGTCGAAGAAAATTGGCCGAAGAAGACTCAACCATGAGCTGTATCAGACCGATATAGTTAAACACATCAAAGGGAACACTCATTTGAGTCGAAGCAATACGAGTAATTGAAAAAGTTGGCGTGGAATAGGTCTGGTTAGAGGAGGATGTTGGAAAGGGGCCAAATTGTAATTTTGCGAACTTGAGAATTGACGGTTACCTTAAAGGTCACGAAATTATTCTTCCCAGAAAGGATTGTCAAGTAGCTTTCCAACGATCCCTTAGATGTGAAACATTCTGAAGGGTAGAGCTCGAAGAACTTCAAAGTAGGTGGTACAGCCACGTCAAAGTTCTCATCCCGTTGAGCGACAACGAAAGTCAAATTATTTTCCAAATATCTCATGCGGGTAGTCGTGGAAAAGCCAATGAACGTGCCTCTTTCCAAGAAGAATATTTGTATGCAGTTCTTATCGGCTGTGTGAGAATTAGTGTGTTCACGTTTTTTCTTTCATTTCAATTTTTTGGCTTAGCCGATATGAGTCGTCGCCGCCGATTACAAATTTGACGTGAGCCGCCGATCGACTACCCTACCCTCAGCCGGTCTTAGCAGCCGCCGACACTTTGAAAATTTCCTCACGCCGCCGCCGACCACGCACGGGTCTACAAAAATTAACGAAAATAATCTTCATCAATCAATCAATGATTTATTCGCTCGATACAGTATAATGCAACTCCAATAGCCATGACTTGAGTTCGCGATTTCTTAGACATGCTAGATTTACTACATTGACAATCCCAAAAGCGTTTTTTTCTCCAAACCTCATTCACGGCTCGAATCAAAGGGAGACGCGCACATTTTAACAAAAAAAGTTATAAAAAATAAAAGTTCAAAGCCGGGCAAACGAAAAGTTTGTCATGATGTCAATATGATGATTTAATGTAAATTAATATTTCAGTTAATTTTATTAGTTTATGTAAAAAAATGTAAATTTAAATGTTCCGGAAATAAATCGCAAAAGTAGACTTCTTGTATCCAATTTTAATCAACTGATGGTGACCGTCATGGTCTGTAGAATATTTTTTGAATGAAAATTAACTGATTTTATGTGGGCTGCTCAAAATGTCCAAAAAATTGCAAAAGTATCAATTGGCTGGCGCCCTGCCGGCGCGCGGGCATAAAACTCTATTTCAAATTGGCATTTTTTGTATTGATGTATTGCCTCATAATAAAAAGTATCGGTAGTTTCATCTAGAAATTGATAGAATGTGATTTTAGAGCTCACTAGTAGTGTTTGCCGAAGACAGACAGGTCGTCACAAAAATGTCTTTGTCTATCTAGAACGATAATGTCGAACTTATCCCTCTAATGCATATTTACTTATCTCGATATATCTCGATAGATAAAATAGCATAATGCCCCTCTTGCCAAAATTGTTATTTTGACGAGTGGTATTATGACTCAAGCCTTCGGCTAGGGCCACAATGCCCCACACGTCAAAATAACAATTTTGGCAAGAGGTGCATAATCTACTATTGATTTTATGTATTGGTAGTAGAGATGAGCGGGTTGCCCGAAACTTCGAAAAACCAGACTCGAACCCGAATTGTTTTTTTCGGGTTAATGTGTTTCGGGTTTCGAAAATTTTAATCGGGTGGGGTTCGGTCCGGGCCGGGTTTGGAAACAGTTCGGGTTTGGGGTTTCGAAAAATTTTATCGGGACGGGCTCGGTCCGGGTCGGGTTGTTGTATCATTTTATTCGGGACCCGATCCTTTATTGACTTCTTATATTTTACAAAACTCGTCTAAATTTTATCATCTTACATTAAACGAATTTTGTTTTAGTCTAAGGTCCGTGAAGAATGCAGACGTCGGGCCTTGAAATAATTTTTGTTTCGAAGTAATTTGGGTTGTGAGTTTCGAAAAACTTGAGTGTCTGGTTCGGTGCGGGTCGGGTTTTGAAACAGTTCGGGTTTCGAAAAATTTTATCGGGTCGGATTCGGTCCGGGTCGGGTTTTGAAACAGTTCGGAGTTTGGGTTTCGGGTTTCAAAAATTTTAATCGGGTCGGGTTTGGTCCGGATCGGGTTTAGAAACAATTCGTGCTTCGGGTTTCGAAAAATTTTATCGGGTCGGGTTCGGTCCGGGTCGGGTTTGGAAAAATGGTCGACCCGCTCATCTCTAATTGGTAGCGCACAAAATTTGCTTTCCATACCTTCCATACCAAGTAAATGCGGTGCAACAGAATTTCAAACTACAACCGTTTTGACAGCTCAGATCTTTTATTTTCTAAGAATTCGAAACCAAACCCCGATCCCAAATGTTGAAAAGGTAGCACACAAGAAATATGTACATTTTTCCTAAATTTGTAATAATACAAGAGCGTAATCTAAATATCATATTTACTGTTAATTTTCTTTAAACTTTATGTTTCTGTGAAAAACAACAGCTTCTTGGTATGAATAATTGAACACTTCGTTCAAGAAATTAAGTTTGAGTCCAACAACAACTTTGTACAAAGTTAATTTTGAAACTCAACTGCAACTCTTTGATTAGGTAGAATTTCATTCATTCATTCATTCAATGTTTTGACAATAATGCTCAGTCTACGGCATCGTATTTCCCCTATTTTCGTATTCTAGCTTAAAAGAGCACACTCACCAATACATCGCATGCAGGAAAATTCACCGCCGTATACCGTGTGCTACTTGCGATTAATCAAAAAATAAACAAATCCCCTCCAAGTTTTTATCATGTGCGAATGCTGTACTCACCAATATTGCAGTTTTGTCATCAAATTTTCAAGTATTCATTCATCAAATATACGAATTTGGACGTATTTTTTGCACATTTGAATAAAATCGTATGTAAAAATACGAAAATCTCAATTATTCACCATACCAAAACATAGAAATTGAAACGAATTGTCGGTGAAAATTTAGATTGCGCAAAACAATATCATCTTTCGGCATAACCTATCAAGTTCAATTCTACACAATTTTATTGTGATTTCATTCGTGCACCGAACCTGATAAACGAACGTGTGTCGGCGTTTTGTACCGAATGGAAATTTAGTGATATTTGCCCTTCCGACAAAACCTCAATTTTCCCAAAAAATTTTCCCTATATACGACACGGTGATTGTAAACATTTATATTTTTTTGTGTCAGTCGCATCTAACGGTTCGTTGTGGTAAGACGTGTGTCGGTGTTTTTTGTGTTGAATACAATGTATTGTGTGCTGGTTGATTTGCTTATAAACAATTGATAGTGAGACACTTTGTTGATGATAGAAGGAACGGCGAAATAAGAATCCGTCGTCAATAACCAATATTTACGGGTGTGTAAATTATTGTAAATCATTTTTTTTAAATAGTTTTTCAATTTCGGTTTCATTTTGTGGTTGACTGGGTTTCAAATTCAAAACAAAAAACAATTTTTACTAAAAAAATCTCAAACGCTTACGCTGCTAAACATAAAAATAGTTTCGTTCTATTCAATTTCATTTGTGCAGAACAATTTCACAGAATTTCGCGTATCTGCACAAAAACGAACGAATTTCAAACCGTAGCTTATTATTTCCCAACGAAAAAAAAGAATTGCATAAAACAATTTTTTACTTACCCGCTTTTCTCGAATATCATTCTTGATGATAACACAATGTTTTTGGTGTAATACTATCGGTATAGCAAGCGTACACATCAAGATCATTTGTAAAATTCCATCATATACGAGGGATACATGTAACCCATATAAATGCCCTCCCATTCAGAGAAAACGGTTTTGAAATTTGAAAATCAAAAATGAAGAAAAACCGAATGAAAGTATAAAAAAGAACGTTAAGAATTTATATGAGAAACAAAATGAATTTTCGTTTTGGAAATTGTAGAAAACGTTTTAATAATATTTCAATGAGAGGAATAAAGTGTTAAACTGGTTCAAATTTTCTTTGAAATTTAAAATGTTTTGATGCACAATGAATAAATAATGAAATAAAACAAAGCTTTGATTAGAGGCCGAGGCTTTTTTTACATTTTTTTGGAAGAAACATTTAATTTTAGGAACGAAATGATATTTTTAGGTTTAAGGGTTTTACATAGCGAATGACTTATGCGTGTTTCAGAAGTGAAGTATGTTGATTACAGCTCTGTGAGCATTCACCATGTAACAATTACTTTTTCATTTATTAATTTTGTTAAAGGCAACAAAAGAAACTTGTGGTCAGTTATTAAGAGGGACGGTAATTCATGTTTTGTGTATTAGAAGCATTTCAATAAATGAAGTTTAGTGACGAAATGGCATAAAGGTCGAGGTGTTCCTGTAAATTCCAATTTTCGTAACCAGTAATTATGGACAAAGAAATTGAATTCCTTATCCTAAGTCCGGTGCTATTATTTCTGAAATTATAAGCTGAGTCGTGTAATTGAATGAAAAAGAATGTCTTCTATTCTGACGAATGGTTAATTTTAACCTGTTTTTCTATTTTGTTATTAACTAAAACCCGTAATTAAAAAAAGTTGGATAACCGAAAACTGAGGTTATTCAAGAGTAAATTTTTATTGGAATATTTACTAATAACGATTTGGGGTTGACAAAGTCAGGAAACCTTCGTTCTTGTAAAAAATTCTATGAAATTAAATCCATCGAATTTCAGTTCTACTATGTTGCAACTCGATTTAGTGCCGCTTGTTGTGCAGTCATCTCGGTCTTGGAATCCCATTACTCGTTTTATCATAAATTATAGCAATTTGATGGAATTTGTATAGTAATTTCATTTGGATTGGTAACCGTTTAACTAACGCATAACAAACAATTCATATAAACTCCCGCAAAAAAGGTGGTAAAAAGTTCAAACAAAAGTTCGAATGGCATTGTTTGGTTATGAATAACATGCTCTCTATCGGAAACTCTGGTTGAGTCTAATTATGTCGAAATGGGGACATTATTATTATCATTCCACATCATTGAATGAATTGGATTAACTTATTGTTTTCTCGCGTCTATTGGAGCCTTTAAGATAGAGTTGTCAAATTAAGGTTCTTGAGCTGACAATATAGTTCTGAAAAACTGTTCGCTTTACGTCGTCTCGAAGACAGAGGAGTGGTGAACTGTAATAGACTAAGGCACTGTTATAACATTATATCCAAAAAAACAACGGAGACACTGAGAAAAAGATTGAAAACAGGTCTTTAAGTAAATAAAAGCTGGAATGTTTATCAAAAATTATAAAATGTTTTGCTCCCTTCGCTCGAATTTTTTTACCTTATACATACTGTTCCACAAAGATAGAATTACCAAGGTGCTAAACTGTTCTTTAGATATTGTTATAGTAAGTTGTCAGTATAACGTTGTAATGACTACCAAAAATAAGGATTTTCCGGCTCATATCAAGAGTAGACTAAACTTCAAATGAATACCAGTATCCGGTGTTTTTTTGTGATTTTTTTTTTTTTTTTAATATTTATTCATAGTTTTTTCAAAAAATATAAATCTTACCTAAGTTATTTAAATTAAGTAAGAAGTAAATCTGCGTAGCTCCAGTATGTTGAACAATCGGCAAATTATAGTACTGACTGAAAATAGGACCATGCCGATTATACTCGAGTTCCAACATCGACACAGTAAAATAATAATTGAATGAAGCAGTTTATTTAGTTTCTGCTCTTTCATACGACAAATGTTCGTCAAAATTAATCTTAGGATAGGATAGGATAAGTAGGTTGACCCAGATAAGAGCCATGCACCTAGGCCGCAGTTAGGCCTGTTGTGCGTACCCACGTGTTTTAGTTGATAACTGTCTGGCTTTTATTTGAGCTGAGCAGTGGCAGAGGAAGTGTTCTGCTGATTATAGTTCACCACGTTTATCATAATATGGATTGTCCACGAAGCTCATGGTGAACAAAAGTTTGTTTAGTGCACAGTGTCCAGTAAGTATGTCCGTCAATCTTTTGATGTTCTTTTTATTCAGAGATAAATAGTATCTCGTGTGATACTTGTTTATCGAGTGACAATTCCTAGCTTGTCTGGCTAAGTTCAGATTCTTCCAATGATCTGCGAAGGATTTATCTTTCCATGCGGTTATAATTCCTTGCAGGGTCCTTAACGACACTTGTATACTGGGTTCGGGTCCGCCAAATTTCCGGGATAACCGTGATGGCCTGGAATCCAAATAAGGGAGACTTCTCGTTGATTGGCGATTGATTGAATTATTTGTTGTTTCCAAGAAATATACAAAACAACTTATATCAACGGCAAAGAAATATAACGAACAAATTGATTGAATTATGTCACGACATTCAAGAGCAAGGGAAGAGGTAAACTCTACACTATCTAGGGCTTTCAAACTTCATGGGCTGTCTGTGAAGATGAGCACTAGCTGATGTGAGTTTTTGTTCTTTTTGATTTCATGACAGCATCTCAGAATACCTGAGTTTTCCGATTGAAATATGGTAATGAATCTACCGAGCAGTAGGGAGACTTCTGGTCCGTTGTGCTCGCTAAGGAAGCCAGTGCCAGAGGGGCAACCTCTGACCGATCCGTCAGAGTAACATGCTTCCATATTTAAATCCGGGGATGTGTCGTGCCGTTTCCATTCTTCTATGGAGGGAATCGATACTCTAAAAGATTTATCAAACCTATATGTAGGAGCAATAGCGTCGCATGGCATGTTCAGATATGGCGATTGCGCGGTCATCTGCTGCCAAATTAATCTTACGTCTGGGAATTTCAATTCAACATTTTGGATGAATGGTGGTAGCCTTATTATTTGTTGTACACTCGACTATAATCAGCGCTATTATAGTCGAGGCTGATCTCATTCATAGCTATTATAGTAGAGACAATGTAAAAATTGACGAAACTGAAGGAAAATATGATACTGCAGATTGACGGAAATTGAAATCACCGTTACATAGTTGTGATCAAACAAATTTTATCGCTGATTTCCGCGAGTATTCAGTTCACAATAATATACAGCTTCATGCAAAATTGGCCTTTTATAGTCACGATCAACAGATTATCGTATAACCCATGGTCTAAATCGCTTGATCATAGTCTCAATACATTAATCGATTTCGGGCTGTAGTGCAAGCTACAAGGGGCAAAATCTTCGGACACTAACTTCATATCGGTGTGTGAATAGACTTTGCACCATCGCCTTCGGTATATTCACTCCAATTCGACTATAATCACGCGATTATAGTCCCTGTGTTGTAATATGCTATTTTAAGTGGATCTTTTTCATCGACTTTATTCACTTCTACTTTCTTCGACAGTTTGTAAAATTTTGTTTTTACAGATCGGTATATTTGGATTTAAACACTTTTTAGATATGTTTGATATGTCATAGTTTTAAATGTCACATTACATAAGATGTATGCACAAGAAAGAGACGCAGCGTGCACGTACAAACCAAGTATCTCAATGTAAAAGAAATGTGATTTGATGTTAATAACGTTTAAAACTCTGACAAACATAAAACTGTTTAAATCGAAAAGTACCTCACTGTATGCCTTTTGAAAAAGTTTGTCATTTTCTAAAAAACTTTAATTATGGAAGATATAAACATTTTACCACTGTAGAAACTTAAAATGTTATCCTCACGTGCGTCCTTCGGGCAAAAATTCAAATTTAGATTCATACTGATGAATTGCAATTATATATATCTTTATATCATTCGGGCATATAATTAGCCATTTATATACCTGAAAGTAGGAGTATAATGACCATATTATAGTCGAGTTTCATACAAACTGGTAGGTATATAATAGGCATATTATGGTCGACTCGACTATAATTTTCATTATAATCCGACTATAATTTTCGATTCGACTATAATTTTCTTTATAGTCTGACTATAATATCATGACGTCAGATATCAAAGGAAATCAACAAAAAGCCACGAGTCAAATGACGATTTATATGCCCAAATGATATAAAGTATCGTATTAACCAAGGGATAAATAGCTCTATTATAGTCTCGGTACGTGAATATTCCTTCACCTCGACTATAATGGCGCCATTATATCCCTTGGTTAATAATATACTATTATTGTACTCGCCGCTCTCGATAAATGCCGATAAATAATCGTCGACAATTGTCTCCAAACTTTTTCCAAACTTTAATTTTCACTTGTAATGAAAAGGAACAACACTTTATGCATGTCGGACTTCAGTTAATTTATTAACATTTTATGCATGTCGTCCTATAGTTAATTTATAGATTGGACTTGGATTAATGCTCTAAAAATGGATGGGTATAAAAGAAAAATTATACTTTTGGGAGTTTATTGGGTTCATTCCAATCTGAGATTCTTTCAAAAGGCGGTATTTACCTTTTTAATCCAATTTATTAGCAGACTGGTTAGCTGCGGAATCAGGTTTTATTCAAGTCGCGTAGTCACAAAAATTACTCTACAGTTTATTTTGCAGAACCCATTTGGAATGGTAATTTTCCGAAGTCATGTATTTCGCCGCTATAATCATAAATCTACTGTCGGCTTAAAGAAAAAAATCAAATAAAATTCATACGTCTGACATCTCACATTCACGAGTCTATAAATTGCATAATAATTCTCGATTTTCTCTTCATGTTAAATAAAAGCACCCTTGGTGCATATTTATAAATGAAGAAAATTTGTGCACTGAATGTGAAGAAATATTTGATAAAAATACATTTTATACACTTCTCTGTGGTGGTTTCTTATTTTTAAAATAATTGTATTTTCCGACTGCGACTATCAACACATTTATCGTCACCCCGACCTAACTCATTATCTCAATGCCAATATATTTCTTAAGACGACAGACATTTAAAATTTACTGCTTTCGACGACTAAAAACGACCCGCCAAACAAAACCCTGGGCCCAAAGTTTAAGGTTTCTTTCTCGAAATGAAAATTTAAAATAAATCACGTGCAGATAAACACCACACACACCAATGTTGTTTGGAAAATAAATAACTATTTTCCCGTTTTACAACCTATACCCACTCACGAGTAGTTAACGAAAGTATAGAATTGCTGGTTATAGTTAGCATATTATGTGAGAGGCCCACGGTGTATATTTTTGAACCTTGTTGAAAAGTAGAAAAGTAACGCCCTTATGGAAAAACAAGTTAAATAAATTGGTAAAGTTTTGCATACGAAATTGTTGTAAAAAGTCTTGTGTGTACCAAGGGGTGTGTCACTTTGCCATAAAATTCCACATAATGTCTACGTCGATTACGTCGTGTCTTTGCATTTCCGACACTGAAAGTTGGTTGGATAGTACTTATCTCTTTCATCTGGCATAAGGCTCAGATTTATAAGTTTGGGACAATCATACTAGCAATCTTGCGATTCTTAGTTTCCTTCCCGGTTATTACTTAAATCATGGCAACCTTCCTGTCGCGGCCGCCAGGAACCTATCTGTTGGAATCTTCAATACACAGGTTCACAGTGTACTGAACGTCGATGTGAGATTTTTTCAATTTATTCATTTTGTTAATGAAGTGACATGCCCCTTTTGTGTACATGGGAAGATGTATGTAGTAGTTATAATGTACGATACGAATTCCGTTTTTCAGATGTTTAATGTTTCGTCATATAATACATTCGGTTATTTCCATGTTAGAAAAACCCCTTTTTAAATTAAATTATTCATTGAAAAAGATATGTTATGCAATGTAATGTAATAATTTTGCAAGAAAGGGTTAGCGGCTGTTAATGTTCATGTTCAGTAGTGTGTCGATCGTTTTGCATCCATATGCTAATTTTTTTCCCAGTAAGCTGTGTTGAAATGTGAGATTCCCGTCCATACAAATTAAATTGTTGCTTTTCCAACGTGGCTCTTAATTCAATCATTCAGTTTTTTTTTAAATTGAATGTGATCCATAAATGTGGAGTGGAATGAAAACTCGCCTCCTCAAAGTACACAAGAAATTACAATTATTCGACTCCGTCGAGCCGCACGATTTTTACAATAAAGAAATTTATGAAAATCGAAGTCAGTCATTTAAAAAGAATTATTTCACACTTTTCGAAAAAGTATTGTTGAGTAAATGATATTCATGATCGTTCCCAATTAGACCTGTTACAGGTTGTCACGAAGTTAATCTAGAAAAGGAAAATGTTGAACTGTGTTATGAACAGTTGAATTTAGAACGTTTGTCGCATTGTTCCATACCATTGCGGCAATTATAATTATAGGTGACAATTTTGATGGAACTAACGATATAGGTTGGCAGTCTTTGACAAAAAATTAACACAAATCAAAGTTAAAATGAAATGCGAAATGTTTGGTAGTATTGATTGGCTTTAGGTGGATTACGTATTTTCAGCAAAACAAATCAGCGTGAATAGTGTATGTGTTAGTGTGCGATGTATATAATCCACACAAATTACGTATTTTCATGTTTGCTTCGACTAATTGTTACGCAAACCCAGTCTACGGGTAGTTCCACGATGTAGTTGGATAAAATGTAACGTAAGAACACTCATATCACTGTTCTTTTGTGAATGAGATACAGCCTTGCGATCTTATAGAAAGCTGTTGGCCATAAGCGATTTAGTGGGAAAAAATGTTAACGTTAAAATCGCTGTGTGTACTTAATCAGATCCGAATGTTCCTTACGTTATATTCCCAATGGAACTACCCATATTCTAGAGTATCTCATTGAATGGAATACAAACATCTGTTTCTGGACAGCTTGACACCTTTTTGCAGCATAATAAGGTCACCTATTTTGACAATTGTCTTTTGAAAATTTTTCATTAATTCTCTGATTATGATGATACGAGCTCGTAGACCGTCATCCATGGTGGGACAAACGCTAAATTTGAAATACTTACATTTTGAAATATTTGATAAATCTCATTGTCATTGTTTCAGATGTGATATTTACTTAATGATTTGATGAGAGACACAACATCAAATCATCTTTCATTGGATTAAAATTTTAATCAAGCCAAAAAAGAGTGCTCACAATGGCGCAGACAGTAAAAAAGCGATCTTACAATAAATAAAATTCATTTGCTCAACTTTTCCGTAATGTTGCCAGGATAAATGCTGAATTGCCTCTTTGAATTACAACTCTGAAATCTTCTGTAATAGGAAATCTTTCGAGCGAAGTTATATAGGCGGCAGTTTCCTTATAAAAATAAAAAAACGGGGTGGAGAGGCGGTAGCCCCCGCAAAGGGTGTCAATCGGGAATATCCTAAAAGAAGTCACACAACAAATGCCGAACAAGAATTATCATGATGCACCATAGGACAGTGGTTCGAAATTTGAAGAAACGTTTCAAAAGTTCATAAGTCGTAAGATAAGCGAAACATAAGAAAATGATCTTCTACAAATTTGTTCAGTAAGTAGTACGCAATTTCGAGAGCAATTTCAAAGTTTAAGATGGCCGCCACTTTAGTTTTATGTAAAATTCATCGGGGACTGATTAGCAGTTACAGGCCACTTCCGGTTTAAGTTGAATTTTAAGATTGCTCTTGAAATTATGTATTACTTACTTATTAAAATCATTTTCTTATGTTCCGCTTATCCTACGACTTATGAACTTTTGAAACGTTTCTTCAAATTTCGGACCACTGTGCATAGAAGTGAAGTTCAATTGAATTTCGAAAAAATATCAATATAATACGTGGCCGCATGTGAATATCGGCGTATGTATCCTACACTTCTACAGCTAGTATTACCAAAAATACAGAGGATACAAAATCCGGACCCAAAAAAATCCGAATGCTCCTCTGGGTTTGGCTTCCTCTGTATTTCGACGCCTGCTGATTTTTCGTCCGAGTTTTGTCGCCTCTCGCCTCCGGATTTTGAAGGCGAGCCATTGGACTAAATTATAAGACGGTTTTCGTGCATTCATCAATAGCTTTGATTAAGAAATGTCAACCATCATGTCAACGGCGAAGAAACAACCCCTAATTAATGTCAACCATCATGACAGCTCTCACAACTCTACTAAGGATCGGAACAGGTCATGACCTGAACCTGATTTTGAATTTCAGATCCGACCTGAGGCTGACCTGAAACCTGAAAAATTTAATCAGGTTGACCTGTAACCTGACCTGAAACCCACAGGTTATATTCAGAAAATATCATTGAACAATGTGGATAGTAAAAATCTTTGCAAAGTGCCAGGGCGGATACAGCGTTCGCCTGACTGATGTTTTCGAAAATTCTCATGTAAAAATCGCGAATCGGGGGGTCGCGGCGACCAACACAGGTGGATCCATGCTAACATATAGTGCATTAAACCTACAAAAACTTAAAATATGCTGTGGAGGTGGTTAAGGAAAACGTTTTTCACAAGAACCACTAATAAAAAACTTATGGAGTTCAAGTAGTGCTCCAAGTGACTTCTATCGTTGGAAGAGGAATGAAATTTTTTTGTCACACTTCGAAGAGGGGAGGTGTTAGAGGTAGTGTGACAGGGGGAGAGGTTCTGAAAAACCTTCATTTATGTGTAACATGCTTTATGAAAGGCCTCAAAGACGAAAAAACTGGACTTTTGGAAAAAAAACTGTTCTCCCCAAAAGCGGACGTCCTTTATATGGACGACCCCCATGTGACTCACACACTGATGCCTTTGTGTAACACTTTTGCAATAAAAAAGCATAATTGCATTTAATTAATAGATCACAAAATACCGTGTATATACAATATACAATGCAATTTCGTCTACATTTGAAATGAAATTGTCTATTGCAGCAAAATTTTCTCATCTCGTCAGCTCTAAATATTTTTGGTTCCTTTGTAGAATATTCAAAGCATTCAAATGATTTCAGGTCAATCAGGTCAGGTTCAGGTCAGGTTCAGGTCAGTTCAGGTTCGACCTGATATCATCAGGTCAGGTTCAGGTTGAGAAAATATCGACCTGAACCTAACCTGAAAATTTCAGGTCAATAGGCTTCAGGTCACAGGTCCGACCTGAACCGACCCATTCCGAACCTTAAACTCTACCCATATCAATGACATGGGGAGAAATTTGACACTCTCAGTGAAGGTTGACAGCTCTCACTAACGATTAACTAAACGAAAAAATAATTGCTGTACGCGCTCTTGTTATTGACTTCAGACAACTGTCACTCCCATCAACAACTATGTTCAAAAGTGAACCCCGTTTCAGTAAAACACTCTTTTAAACACACAAAATTCAAGTATATACCGCCAACGATACTTGAAAAAGTCAACAACGAAATGATTAGAACAGTTTGGAGCATGTTTTTACCTCCTAATTTTCTCAACTTTCAAGTGCTCACCCACTTTTTACTTAAGAATATGTGCTTTTAGGCGAAAATGCATGCTACACATGCCAATTGATATAAAAGCATCAATATTTTCGAGGTACGGCCCTGGTTTTAGTAGTACTGACGTTTCAATTTTGAATAATACTTTCTGCAGAAAAATATTTGCCGAATTCCCTCAGGAAGGATAGATTTCATTAGTTTTAAAAAACACCTTCATTCCATTTCCCAACGGATAAGATAAGATACACTCCGCTTCATTCGTATCGTCTATCCTACAGAATTTTAATTTTCTTCCGTTGCCTTAACATCAGAAATCCAGTCTCATAAACGTCACACAATTTTTTTTTGAATTTAAAGGAAAACAAAACAAATTATTTTTTATTAAAATACTCCAAGTTCATGCAGTTCATTTTCCCAAAAAACCGCATTTTCGCAGAAAACTTCAAAACGACTCCTTTGCGACTTTCCTCCATTACTTCTGCTTGAAGTGTGCTGTGTTCAGTGTTCATCTGTGTACACAATAGAGAAAGCATTCAACCGTTACCACCGAAATGAAAATGGGAAAAACAAAATCTTCGCCATATCTAATTCTTCGTAACTAAAATTATGTATATTTGTACATGCTTCCACTATGCATGCACAAGAGTCCATAACACTTGAAATTCCATCTGTGCGACTACAGCTCCTGACTATATTACAATTTTCCGTATCTGTAGACATGCAAAAGGAACTTTAAAGTTTTGTTTAGCTGTTTCGTTGTGTGTTGAACTTTAAAAAGTATTTTACTTTTCTTGCGAAAAAAAACTTTGGTAATTAGTCAGTCCTAACTCAAAAGCAAAGCAATTCGTTTGATATCGCAGAAAATAAAATCTGAATTTATTCTTTTTTTTATACAACGCAAGATAAACTCTAATTAATAAGTTGCAAGTTAATTTTTAAATGGGAAAAAGTGGAGGGAAAATAAAATGGTAAATAATCTCGGCACAGAGTCTACTTCGTCTTATTCGGAAATTTCAAAGAAGATAATAATTATAAAGGATAGGGGTTTTATGAATGTTTTTGCGCGACGAGACGATGACAATTTTAATGTTTAAATACTAACTGAAGGTTCGCAGATGAGTCGTACAGTCGCAGGGTGTAGGTTTAGGCAGACCAGAGAGGATTAATATAATAATTTAAATGGTGTAGGTTTCAGTTTAAATTTCTGTTTTAATGGAAATCAATAAAAATTGAACTTGAAACGTGGAACATAAAGTGATGAGGAAAATGTATACAAAAAACAAACAATTTGGTTACATTGTGCACCATACAACCTGACAGGCTGTAAAATCTTTGCTGCTACTTTCTACAAGATACAATATCTTAGTTTACACACATAAAGACACGGGTTTGATGAGTTTCAGTTTTACAAGTTTTCAAACGTACACACTAGAAGAAAGTGTTGAGAAACATTTACGTTTTGTAGCATTTTGTTCCGTCCTTTTATAGGCTGTAACAAAGAAACTGATTCTCTTTTACTGCTTTGAATAGTGGCGACTCAAACCAGTTCAAACGATGTTCTCAAAAAACACGGACCTCAGATCATCAACCCTGGAATTGTATTTTTCTCTACAACTGAAGATTTACATTCGACTAAAAAAATTAAGACGACGAAAAACTTGGTCGATATTTCATATTTGGTCTATGTCTTTGGTCGATATTTCACAAATTTGGTTTTTCCCTAAAATAGACCAAATGGGACGGAACGTCCAAAGACGTCTATTAAATGTGAAATATTGACCAAAAATTGACATTACACTAAAAACATAGAATAAGCATAACCAAAGACCCGTACGTATCAGAGTAGATGTGGTGAACCGAACAGATTTTGTAAATAGGTGCGAACGTATCAGAATTGCAAACCGATGCAAAGTTTTTAAAACTGTCAGAACTCGAACGAGACTCAAAGAAATTACCCAAGATAATGTCGAAAGCCCTCCCGAAGGACGGCATGGATATATTCGGGGATTAGGTCATCTAAAATTTTATTCTCTACAACTTTGCCTTTGACAGTAAATCTCCCAGATCACATTTCAAAATGATATTGAATAGCAATCACGTCAAATACATGCCAAAGTTGAATACCCCCGCCCCCCCCCCCTCCAACCCCTTGCGAGGTCTAAGGGGCAGAGCCCCTAGCGCATTATAATGTAGAGTCACATGTTTAGAAGGCCGCCTTGTTTTATTTATTTTATTTTAAATCGATTAATATCAAAGATCGACTAATAAAAATAACCAATTGTGAAATATCCACTAAATTAAAAAAGCAATTTGGTCGATTTTTCACGCTCATCTACAAATGGACGACATTTGCAATTTTACAAGATATCATTTCATTGCAAGCACACCATTTGTTTCACCATGGCATTCATATGTGTCTGGAGTAAAGTGATAATTTCCTTAACTCTCATGATTACATTTACCCACATGCTGTTATTCAATTTAATTTGATTTGACACAGAGCCTTTCGCTGCTTTTTAATTGTTTACTACAACTGTGATTTGGTGTGTACATTTTTCGAAACAAAAAAGCTTGTTCACTCTGGGGATGTGTCCTGATTATAGCAAATGATAATTATGACAAAAGAATTTAATGTAATGCTGCATTACTTTACGTAATTGATGTTGTGGGTATAAATTAGTATTTACAACTCAAACTAACTCGTGCGTTTTCTGTTGTCATTGTTATAGACATTGTAATGCAAAGCGTGAAGACAAGGGAATTGTTCAAACAAGTTTTGCTTATGTCAAATATACCATTGCGGAATAAATATAGTCGATAACGGCTCGATACTTGCGTAGTTCAGTTTCGTGATTTTTTGTAACTCAGGTAAGTCTTTGGATATTGTCTAAAATCTAAATTTTGACACTGCCAACCTTTTCCTATATTTATAGTGCTATCGTTAATTTCTACTTTATTTGTCTAGTCAATTTATCTGGTTTGGTTTTAAAAATTTTCTTCAGAGCACTAATTTCATCATGATTCATAGTCTGCATATGCAATAACGAAAAATCCGTCCGAAGCTCGAAAAAGCCTTCCAAACCCCCACAAAACACCCAAATGTACCAATTCAAGATTTGAAAAATAACATAAAAAAAGGAATTCAAACCATTCACCGAAGCACATCACTCATATCCCATTTTATCATCTTCGACTACAAAAAGCGTTTAACGAACTCTTTAGAATTTTTTTGGTAAGTGAAGTGCTAAGTGAGGCTTACCGGTGTCCATATGATCTGTATTACGGTGACATTACATTTATGTCGCAAAGAGGAACACAACACGGAGATCCATGTGCGCCAGCCGCTTTTTATGTTGCGATGATTAGGCTAACAAAATCTTTGTCATCCGTTCTGAACGCTTGTTTTCTGGACATTTGACAAAATCCTTTTAGATATCGAGAAAGCTATAGCACTTTTCAATTGCACGAGGCACCATCAAGCGTCTTTACCTGTGTCCTCTTCTGGCATGAGAAAACTGGTCGACCTGGCCGAGCCGGCGTATTTTGCATCAGTGTACCAATCTGCGGAGTTATCACACAGAGTCTTGTCAATGTTCGGCCTCAGCATAGTGAACACATGCTTCACAGCATTAATGAAATCGAAGTCGTCGCAAAATGCTTGGAACTCTATGCGCGTAAATGTAATTTGCTGCGAAACGTTAAATACAATGCAAGAATTGCAGTGGTGCTGCGGCTAGGAAACAATGTTTGCGAACAACATTCTTGCATTTGTGGAAACACTGTCTACTGAAACGGACGTTTACATAAACATCAAAAGCTAATACCACTTTACACCCATAGCGTTCGAGACGCTTGGATCCGTTGGTCCAGAGACGGAAGTGTTTTTGAAGAAATTAGGCAATTTAATGGGGAGAAACACTGGCGAACCTCGCTCATTAGACTTCTTGCAGCAGCGAGTCTCTATAGCCATTCAAACGGGTAACGCGATTAGCATCAAAGAAATTTTCTGTGATAAAACCGACTTGAAGGAATATTACTTTTATTTAAATGTTTATTACAGCTTGAAATACTTTCTCACACAGTAAACGACCAAGCTCAAAGAGAAAACTACTGCCCTTTTGGCACCAAGGCCCCATTGTCTCAACAGCAACGGGGACAAAAATGAAATTCTGTTCAGTAACGGGTGAATAAATATGTTCTTTTGATCGAGCAGAATTCTCAGCTACAATGCCACATTCCCTGGAGGACTGCTGAACATAAGAGGGAGCGAATGTATCGTTACAGGTGGCGTCCCAAGTTAGACACTGACCACTTGACCACGGGATCAGCGTAATACCATCCACGCGTTTCTTATCAATTCGAAATAGGCCGGGTGGTTCCAATTGGCTAGGGACATGGACTGAATTTGGAGTGCACGACAAGCCATGAAGACCATTCTCTAGGACAGTGTCACCACAGGGAGCCAGGTTTTAGTCCCACGCAAATACGGAAATGGTTGTTTTCAAGTAAAGTGCCAATTGAACGAGAAGGTAGAGCGTACAGCCAGAAGTTAGATTCCGGTAAGGACATTGCCAAACGTCGGGCCCTATCCACATCATAGGGGGTTCGGATTGAGTTCCAAAGACGTAACGAATTAATTGAGTCCCAACTCTCCTGATTACATACAGACTGTGGTACGGTGCCGTTGTTGATGGAATTCCATATTTCTAAGCCTTCATTGTTAAATGGAATCGAAGCCACTGTATCACGGTCAAAGTTTAACATCGAACCCAGGAGCGACGAGACAGAGTTTACTGAAGAAAGAAACGCAGAGATACCAACATCGATCGTACGCCTAATTCCCAAACCTCCAAATTTGATGGGAAGTGAAGCTAATACCAACGGATTTTCATCAATTTTAATATTAATAACGTTCTCGAAACTAGGTTTGATATCTTGATCAATCGCAGTTAAGTGGTGCTCGAACAACCAATTTGGGCAAGTACGTAGGACGTAGACTAGTTTCGGAATCGCAAAGCAGTGACGAAGCAAATAGAATGATATGTGGCTGCTTCTAAAGGACCTTAATCTATTAAACATCAAACGTAGTTCATCGATTTTTTTTGAGAAGCAATGATCGCAAGCAATGGTGCACCCAGCAAAGTGAGATCCGTTGTTACTTTGATCCCAGGAGAAAGAGTGTTGAATTTGTTAACAATATCTTGATCTATCTGTGATGTGAAAAATAGTTGACACTTCGAAGGATTTATATTTTATACTAGCGTGGTTAACCGGGCTTCGCCCGGGATGTACAAATACTCAAGAGATGTAGTATTCAATTATGAATTACAGTAATGTAATTCAATAAAGTTTTACTGCAACGAACTCTGAGGCGTAGAGAGGTGTAGTGAGGTGTAGTGTTAGTGAGATGTACTGAGGTGTAGTGTAATGAGATGTACTGAGGTGTACTGAGGTGTGGCGAGATGTAGTGAGATGTACTAAGGTGTAGTAAGATGTAGGATGTGTAGTGTAGTGAGGTGCAGTGAGGTGTAGTGAGATGTAGTGAGGCGTAGAGAGGTGTATTGAGATGTATTGAGATGTAGTGATGCGTGGAGAGGTGTAGTGTAGTTAGATGTACTGAGGTGTAGTGTAATGAGATGTACTTAGGTGTAGTGAGATGTAGTGGGATGCACTAAAGTGTAGTGAAATGTAGTGAGATGTAATAAGGTGTAGTAAGGTGTAGTGAAGTGTACTGAGATGTGAGGCGTGGTGACATGTAGTGTAGTGAGGTGCAGTGATGTTGTGTTTTATATTATAGATGTAAACCAATTTCCTGACATTGATGATTAAGTTTTCAAAGTCATGTAGGACGGATTTAGCCTCGCCAGCGATGGTCCCATCCTCGAGATAAAACAGAATTAATTCTGACAATAGCTTTGATACAATAGGATTAATCGTCAAACAAAACAACATAGGGTCAGCCGGATCTCCTTGTTGACACCCTGTCTGTGATGATGAAAAAAAGATGGGTGGATGAATGATAAGCTTGCTATAGAAACCTATATAAATAAGTCGTCTTAATTTTGACTTGGGCCAGCATGACATCACGATCAATTGAATTGAATGCGTTCGCAAAGTCGATCAGAAGCAAAAGCTTTTCATTTGCGGCATTCATCTCAATAAAGGTCCTAACTGAGTGGACTATTGTTTCGCAGCCTGCCTTGGTTGCACATCCTAACTGCCGTGGTTGGAATTCGCCGCTAAGAGAGTCATAAACAGAGTTTCAAGCGAGTTTAGAAGTTATTCTTCTGAAACTATTCCCGACTGCAATCGGACGAATGCCACCGAACTTCTTGTTTAAGCCGCAAAGGTGAGCACCATATCTGCTAACATAAAGTTGGTCAGATTAGTCATCGAAACGAGCAAGTTGGCACCAGCATCCCCATTCACACTGGATAATAAGTCCTTAAAATGTTGTGGGAGATACCCGTCGACCCCTGAGGAAAAATTGTTTTCCTCACTTCTTCCGATTCTACGTGGAGCGATGGTGTTGATTCATTCGGTGCGTCAGACAAATTTATTGAACGTGATGGAGATGGGTGCTTATCAAGCAACTTCTGATAATCTCGTCGTTTACAGGAGCAATGGTCTCCTCAGAGATTAATAATCTCACCGCACCCTTAATGTCTCCGTCTGAAATCTTAGCCTCGACACGCCGAGACAGTGATATTTCATTAGGATGACCCAAGACGACGATTTCTTCTTCTAACTGAGAATCTAAATTACGCTTAACGATTGACGTTAAGGTCCCCTTTAAATTTTTATGTTCGGGGAAACGAATTCCAACATATGGGAATGTAAGCATATTTCGCTAATTGTCAAGATTTTCGTGTTCGCGCACACAGTTGTCGATAAGCGCTGTGACTCGTAGAGCGGTCTGAAAACGAGATCCTTTAGGGATCCTCTTCAAAACACGAACATTCGCTTTTAATTTAGCTAAAGTCGTCGAAATATCGAGGGACGAGTTTATAGTTACGTCAGATGTTGGTTGGTGTTTCCTTTTGATATGCATGGTGAGTCCTCTATTACCTTTAAGGCCCATAACTTGTGTGCTAAAATATAGTCTACATTTAGGCGCTCAAATATTATATTTTCGCTGATATCAGTGAACAAAGACGCAGTTTAGTTGCTATTAAAAGGCAACATTTTCAGGAAGGGAAATGCTGACTTACTTTTTTGAAACTGCGTCTTTGTCCACTGATATCAGCGAAAATATAATATTTGAGCGCCTAAAGGTAGACTATATTTCAGCATACAAGTTACGGGCCTTAAACTTTTTACGGTTAGAAACCGGACACAGATGACAAGATAGTAAATTGGCGTCTTCGTTTGAATTCGATATCGAAATTGTTGGCTGTGATGCGTTGGACGATTGTTGAGGGATATCTCTATCAGTACAAATCGGAACAGGAACATGTTGATCTCTTGTCTGTGTTGTGCCCAAGCCAACCGGTTTTTCTGAGCGGTGTACTTTCAAATGAAGCTTAAGGCTATTCTTACGTTTAGCAGTGAAACCACATATTGGACATAGCAATTCGTTTTGTTTGATTTCTGGCGGTGCAAGGCACTCTGTATTGAATCCAATAGCTTGGTCTGAGGGGGATGGTACCTGCGTTGAATCATCACGAGCTACTACTGAAGTGCCATTACATTTGTCAGGCAGTCTTTTACTTGTAGGCAAGATTTTACTTGGACATTCTTTACATAAACGAACGTTGGCTTTGGCTTCTATTTTCTTACGTACCTTGTCATGCAATAAGCGATGAGTTCGAAGTTCGCTGAAAGCCTCAAATTGACTACCGCAGAACGTTCAGGTAAAACTTAAATCACTAGGACGATGCAGCACGAAATCGACAATTTCCGGTTCGTCTTCATCTTTACTTGATTTTAGGTGGTTATGACGCAGTAGTGGCTGTGATCCATCTTCAGAAGGAACCAACTCAGCAACCGAAATATCCATACGATCCATATGAAGAATTTGAGGTTAAGCGCTAACCTTTGGAAAAACTGTTGTTTCTCGGCAAATCAGTAATGTAAATGTATAACTCCAATTGCAGCTAGAATGTAACCGGTAGCCTCGTCTTTGTACAATTTATTAATTCATTTTAATGCATAGCGAGCGGTATTGTTGTGTTACATTGACGGTTCATCGCCAATGTATACATAAAATAAATGCCACGAAATTGCACGAAACTGTGTAAACTGCACGAAACCACTTATAAGCTGCACGAAACCATGTAAATCTAGTTACTGTGTAAGGTATGAAACGCTCTCATCGTACTAAACGAAAAACATGGCCGCTTTGTTGTTGTCAAAGCGAACGTGTGGAAAATATGTGAAATTTTTTGGTGTGTTTTCAACATACCGCTCGCTTATGCATTAAAATTTTGAACTGAATTGGCTATGATATGCAGTTGTAACACATCTGCGATTACGACACCTCGCCTTTGGCTCGGATATCGCAAACTTTCGCAGATGTGTTACAACTGAATTACATAGCCAATGCAGTTAATAACTATTTAATATCTTTGTATGTATGAAAAAGTGCTTCTTTGACTTTAGTTACCATAGGAGACCACTGTGCGGCTTTTATTGTCTACTATCTTCTAGCTGACATGGTAAAAAAGAGTAATTATGACGAATGTCATAATCCTCATTAAAAAAACCAAAAACCGATTTCTTCTATTACTTTAACAAATTATCATAAAAGGAATATTTCTGTGACTTTTGTAATCGATGATATTTGTTATTTTGTAATTGTTTTTCGTGGGCGCTTAAGTGTGTTAATGATTATTAAATAAATTTTTAAATTAGAAAAAAGTCAAACAAAATTTTTGGGCTATCGCCTCGGACCCATACTTCCATGAATAAAGAATTATCGTCCATTTTGTCTAAAACACTGCACAAAAATCTAATATTCAGGATAAATTTTGCAAAAAAAAAATTTTTTTCTCTGTTGCCAATTATTTATTGGACATTTCATATTTTTATTGGATATGTGAAATTTTCACCAAAGATTGTAATTTCTTATGGAAGTGTTTATTCGCATCGAGGCTAAGACTCGGATTTTTGATAGTAAAAATTATCAATGGCGACTAGGAGTTAGATAGACTTTAGGTTTAAGATACACCGTGGCAGTTGACTTTTTTTGTCTACATTAAGATTTTGTATTTTCGAGTAACGCTTCAACGTGATGCAGATCATAGAGAATACAAAATATGGCAGTCAAGTGTTTGTTTTTATTCATAAATATCATAAATTTATTTTGGTGTTAACAGAAAATGAAATTTGGCACAAAGCTTATTTGAGAAAAGTAGTTTGTGTATCTACTCTTTGCTTCAACATAATGTAATATGTATGTAAATATCAGTCTCAAAAAACGTGCATATGTTGATGTGGAAGTTATATGAGCATTTGAAAGTTTCACTTGATTTCGACATCTTTTAAAAGACGTCTTTGAGGTACGAGGAGCGACATGTACTTCCGCTTTTGTTTGTAAATTAACTTTTATACCATATCTCGATCAGGTATACCATATCTAGGTCAGGAAAATGAGAATGCTCCTTCTGTTACCAAAGTCAAGAGATTTAGAAGATTCAAGAGAATAGATAAATATAGGAAGGACACCATTTTTGGCTTTGTAATTTCGGGAATATAAACTATTGTCACCAAGACCAAGACCATGAATGTGATCTATAAAAATGTCTGCGGCAATGGATGATGTCCTAGTTGTATACGATCTATGTATATCAGAAAGTCAAAATAGCATTTCACAGAACATTTTCAGTAATAAATTTTAATTTGTTCGTTATTAAATAGGGCTTTAGGGGAGGGGGGGGGGTTGTAGAAATGTTACCTAACAAACACTTTTACAACCAAAAACTTATATTTTTAATTAAATTTGTTCAAAATCGCATACGAGAAACTTTTTTGTGATCATCTGTTATGTGCTTTTCACTTGGTGAAGCAATGCTATTGTTTCTAGTTATCTTTCTCTAGCTTTGACAAATCATAAGATACCACGTTGAACGGCATAACATTTGCTTGTTTTTGTTAAAAAATAAATTCCTCAGTTTTGTTACGTAACAGTACGAGTGATTGTTACAGTGTGTGACAACGACGGGGGGGGGGGGTAAGTGGCCAAAAAAGTGTTACGTAATTTAGGGACAGCCCCATATATAAACTTCGTTTTGTTTGGCTGTAAATTATAACAGCAAAAGCTTTTTTTCATCGGCGACATTTGAGTGCAGACATTCGTTGACTATTTACATAATTTATTTATTATTTGCTACGATGAAGTACACAACCGAACGATTAACGTCTAATTACAATCTGTAAACAGTTTATTCCAGTAATTTTATTCATTAAAATTTACGTGACAAAAATTTTAAATTAAATTTCAAATTCACAACTTTATGGTAACTGAACCCTCCATTCCTTATAAATATTACGAGTTAAAAGCGTGCAAAATAGAAAATCAGCAAAATCCATTCCATTACATATATACCATTTCCGTTCGTAATAACAATAATCCACTTCAGTATCAGTGCATGTTGTTTGAAATAAATTATCTTGACTTTATTCCAACGATATAAAAGAACAAAAAATATTTATGTTTTTCAGTAAACCCAACTACGAACAACAACAACAAGTATGTACAACAACTGTGTTTTTCATATAGGTCGACCGTAACCCAACGAGAATACACGCCAATTTCCAGCAAAGAGCTATCTGTTACTGTGCTTAGTGATTCTTTCATTCTTTTGGCCGAACAACATCAACTCGTTTACACAACACTCACTTCGAAAGCCAAGAAGCACAGCCAACCCGAAAAGAAGAGCACATCAAACCATAACGAAATAATACCCAAAGTGTCACCATTGTTTTGTGTTTCAACACGTAAAGCCAGGGATTTATTAGTTTACCTAGTAAATTTATTGCTTTATGAAATTTAAGATGTGATTGCATACCATAAGGCGTATGCTTATTCCTGTTACTATAACACAACTCTCTGTATGCTCTTTCGAAAATTAACGATCAACAAGGACAATCTGCTCGACAATTTCGTTTGCGCTTAAGTTCGTTCACGAGTGATTTAAAACAATAAACCAACATTTTAACTGAATTTACTGATATGACACAAAATTAAAGTGAAATAAATGAATGTGAGTATGCCAGAGACAATTTAATTTTCCATATGACGAAAAAATGGGAATTGTAGCCGTCGCATCTCTTGTTGCTATACTTCAGCTTCAGCAGGCACAAGGTAAATAAAATCCCCTTTTAAGTAAAGCAATTTTTTTTCATCTTTTACTTCATTTTTATTTAACTTTATTGAATTTATAAACCAAACGAACTTTTAATTATTTGAAGTGATTTACTCCATTGACCCACCTGTGTGTTGATTTTTTAACAGATAACAGGGAAATGAAATTGATGTGTTTTTGTAGGGGGAAAATATAGCCTTCTAACATTTATACACCGACCGTAAAGAAATTAAGAATGAATATAAAGAGCAAGAAAACGGACTTTGAATTTTATTTTATTTTATACCCTCTTTGATAGTAAATATTTTTATGAGACTGTGATGCTCTTTGTCATACAGGGATATTAATAGGTTGTATAACCGTTTTTATGGGAATTGTTATGGCTTGAAGACTACGCAAGCTCTGCAATAAGAAAATTTAACGGTCTGGGAAATTTCTTTGAAATTACCTAATGGATTTATCTATTATTCGAGCTTTTGTATAACTCGGATCAACAGTAAAATAAAAACCATACGTCAGAGATCAATGTATGTACTTGTTCTTGTACTTTGTTCAAATAAGCTTGCGTCTAATGTGAATCAGTCCCTTTTGGCGGAAGAAAACATTTTCATTAGCTTGATCTAATATTCTCGCAATCTCATAACTGAAAGGCTTTGAAAAAGCGAATTTAATAGTTTCTACATAGTATTCAAACATAGAAAGTACGCAAATAATTTAAGAATTTTAGACCGAAAACCTTGGTAAAGGTAGATTACAGAGGCGCCGACTTTGATTTTTGTTACTGGGGGCTGAGAGCTACAACAAAAAAATTGCCTAAATCCATAAAATTTTAGAAAATCTTTATTTTATCAAAAGAAAGTTTATAAATGTTTCATTTATTGTCAATATACACGTTTGTATATTTTGTTTTTCACTTTTCATCGCAAATGCGTTACCCCTGACTGATCCACCACGCAAAATAAATTCATCGGCCACATCGTCGATGTCATTTTTTTGTGAATATGCAAGACAGCAAAATCGTTCAATGTTTTCTGAGTCGTGTTTCCACGCAGTGATGTCTTCAGTCTTTTCAAAAAAGAAAACGATCGTTCAGCGATGCAAAAATGTTGCGGGTAGGTTAGCAATAACTGAATGAATTTTGTGTATTCTGAAAAAATTTCACGAAAGTCTTCATTTTTTTGAAGGAAAATTGAAATGCTTGTGAGGTCCAGCTTCAATTTTAGGTTTTTCTGCTTCAGAACGTCAAAAACATGTTTCTATGCAAAATGAGGCGATCTTTATGAAAATCACAATTTCCATCTTTGTATAAATGAATAGCTATGTCTTCGAATTCGCAGGATTGTATCGCGAAGTCTTCTAATTTTACGAGAATATCGTACGTCTCAGAATCGAGTCGGTCGTTCAAACTCGTCAATATCTGATCGATGGCACTAAAGTAAATAGGTCGATATTTATCTTTAGGCGTAGCCGGAAAATGAGCTGAAGATGATTCATCGAACCGCTTCGGCATTTTTCTATTTCGTGGGATTGTTGGAACTTTGTTGTCTAAATCCAATAAATTCACAGCACGTTCGGCTATGGAATTGAGTCGAAATGATGAGTGGATCTCATCGCTTTCACACTCGCTTTCAAAATGTTTACTCGCCGAATTACTGACCTGAAACTGATTTTTGTCGCCTGGAGCGTCTCATTCAATTCCTCAAGCGGTTCGAGAGTAGCTACTGCGATCTCCAGCATGAGGTAAGTTTCGAATTTGTTGAGATACGGGGAAAAACCACACCCTTTCACTCCAACGTCAGTATCTTTCTTATCCGAACCCACTTGTTCGCAGAAATCTAAAATGAATTCGTAGTTCGTCCGAATAGATTTCAAAGATTTTACTTCATGTGATGGCTCATCATCATCGTCGGTTAATTGGCACTGAATGTTTTTGAATATTTGTACTCGCTTCGGTGACGCTTTAATGTCATAAACTTTTCATATTCGATAACAAGTCAGCCATTTCTTGTATTTGAGACATTGCATCCTGTGATGAAAGATTTAGATTGTGACCTGCACAATGGATATTCAATTCGAGTCTGTAATCCAGAAATCCAACCCCATCATAGCACTGGCCTCTACATTTACTGTAACTCAATTGAAATCTTTTCAGAGCATCCGTCACTATTTCAAACAAAGCTTCAGCGTTCGTAAAGTCGCACTCATAAAATCCCAGGAATATTTCACGAATATTCAAGCGTTCGTCGACAATACGAATTTTAATAGACATTTGCTCCTTTTTCGATAAGTCTGATGTCTCATCCCCTATTATCGCGTAGAAAGGATATTTTGAAATTTCCTTTTGTAATTCTCTTCGCACGTCAAGGATAACATTTCGGAGATTATGTCGTGGCTTATCCATTTATACTTTGAGCGTTCTAGCCAAGCTTTCAAATTCGTGTCGTCATTTGAGCGTAGATGCAAAAGTTGAACGAAATTTGAATTTTCTTCACAGTGCCCTCTGATTGCCAAACCTTGGATGGCGAGAAATTTTATAGACTCAAAAATTTTAATCAAACAGAGTCTTGCATCTTTTCTTGCTTGGGTTGATTGAGTCGCAATAAGTCTAAGAACACTTGGATGGTGCTCTTTAGAAAGTATCGCCTGGACAGCGTGTCGATGAACAGTACATGTTTGATGACTCTTGAATCCGTTCAATTGCTTTCTTCCAATTCGAAAAACTGTTTTTAACGAACGTAGAGTAAGAAATTTCGTCAGCAATTTCGTCAGCAAAACCAGTGATCGGTCGTTTAATATTAAGTTCGATGAAGGCACGTTTACAGACGGAGCAAAATACTTTATTCGTTTGTTCGTCATACTAAATCCATTGGTATGTTTTCTGCCAATGTCGCTGATAATTTCTATTGCTTCCAGAGCTTGATAATGGTGTTGACTGAGGTTAATCTATAAATTACTTTGTGATCAATAGCTTCCTTTACAAACATAATTCCATTATTCATACCCTGATCGTTATCGGGTATATTCACAAGAAAGTGCTGCAGTTTCTTCTTGGGTAACTCCTTTCACGTATTCTACTTAAGCGAAACGAAACATGAAATAAATTCTTGACAAAATGTTGGACTAAGAACTTACTTTGTACCTGGCTATTATCTTTATCTTTGGTTTTTTCTAATTTACGCCATTGATTTACGAACTTATCCATTATCAAGAAATAAAATCCTTCAAAATTGTACGAACACCCCAAAACGTGGCTGTACTTCGTAACACAATTAATTATCTGGTTTTGTGTGCGTATGACTTTAGAGTGGGGAAACAATGGAGATTGATTTTTGATTGTAAATTAGTTCTTCCATGCAGAGTTTTTATTAGTACATTACAGCCGAACACTATTATGAGTAATATTGCGATGTTTACGGTAACGAGCCTTGACGTAATTTTAATTGAAATTTTTTTGCATATAGTATAAATTTTACTGTGGCTGCGCCCCCAGTGAATATTTTTACTGGGTGCTACGGCCCCGCAGCCCCCGTTTACTCGGCGCCTCTGGTAGATTATTAACTTGGAATAGAAATCAGACGTATTACTCTTTTCGCCTTTTCCACTGTTTTGATCAAAAATGAAATTTATTTGCTGGGATGAAGAAATGGCTTTAGTCTATAAAAATATTTGAAATGTGTAGAGTCAAATTATCTAATTCAATGTTATTATGCTCTAGCTATCACGGCAACATATAAAAACAGACCAGACAAATAATCTGTATCCTATTTAGAAATTTCTAAATCGAATGGGTTGTACTGGGTGTGACTGAGTGACGTCGCTCAAGGGTGCGACGGCTGTAAACAAATTAAAGCGACATTTGTTTATGATACATTATTTATAACATCATTGAATGGAGCGGTCAACGAAATGCTAAATACGTAATAATATGCATCGTTAACGGTCTTTGTTATTCAGCCCATGCTTTTAACATTACATTTTAGCTTTAGTGGTTGATTTATACCGGGTGTCACTTCAATATTAATTATCGAATAATACAGCGATATTTTTGTCCCTTTCTATTTTTGTCTGTGTCATACAAATAAGATAGTATTTCAATATAAATGAAGCTGTGTACTGCGGTTATTGTCTATCCTTATAGTTTTTATGGGCATGATGAAGACTTTGTCAGAGTAGCTAGACGCTTGTAAGGAAGCTAGCTTCATATCTACTTAGCAATCCGCTACTTGCGTTAGTTGCTACTCGCTAAAATTCACTAGCCAACAAAATTTTCGTAGCTGCTCTACAGACAAAAAAATTCGCTATTTTGTGATGAAAAAAAGTCATTTCCTTTTTTACTTTGGCTTTGGAACCCCTAAATTTTTGTTACTTTTTTATGGAGGCGAAATTGCGCCTGTACAAAAGTCAAAAAATTGTAGAGGTTCCAAAGTCAAACTAAAAAAAGAAATGACTTTTTTTCGTCAAGAAAAGGGGAAGCTTTTGGCACGGCTATATCAATTTGATTTTCATTTGGGACTTAGTGATTTGTTATATTAGAACCTAATCTGCTCATAGAAGATGCCGAATATTGACAGAATATTTATTTGTATTTCGAAAGAGTTGCGTGTGTGGCTTGTTGTTTCAAGAGCAGATCATTTTGAACAGAAATTATAGTTGTTAGTCTATCCTAAATTTAACGATCTGCGTAAATAAGAAGGGAAATTGACGATTGCGTTTTATACCTTGAAACAAGACGTTTTTTAAGAAAGCCGTTTTCCCCAAATTTTGTCTAGTTTTCTCCGTCTTTTTTTATTTTTGCAGACTAAGGGGCCATCCACATTAGCCAAATTCATTTCAGATTTATTTTTTTTTCGGCTTGTGTAGTTGTTTTTCTGGTAGGTGATTGAGCCTAGACCAACGTTTGGAAAGATCATTTGTTATCATATAACATACGCAAAAAAAAACGATTTTTAGGCCCCAAAAATGTATGAAAAAAATTCTCGAAATATATGAAGCGTACGCTTTTAGCAACCCCACCCCCCTCCCTCAATGTGTACGTAATATATAGATGTCCCCTAAAGTCCTTACATGTCGGTAAATCTCGGGAGGTGTTGTACTTTTCAGGTTCTAACGACGGGCAACGAGATTGCATGGGGTAGGTCATCATGAAAGCCTCAAACGGAAGGTAAATACTTTGGTGATGGTGATGATACACAGACATGGAAGTGCCAGAAAAACTCGACGTGGACAGTATAGAATTTTTAGATCAGAGACACCCATTTGGTATTATAATACAAGAAAGAAATTATATTTAATTTATTTTCCCGAGCTATTAATAATAGACACATCATGCAGCATTATTTTTGTAATATAATCATTTAATTGGCCTTCATTTATTCTCAACTCAAATTAATCATAATTAAATTTGGCGTGAGGTGTAATAAATATCAATTTTCGCAAATGATTTCATTAATTTTTATTTTTTTTTTTTTTTAATATATATTTTTCACACTTGGTATAAAACAACATTTTGTTTATGAGTAATTTGTGTGTTTATACTTGAAGAAGGTAATTAAATTACTCGCAGGTTTGTAATTATGTTTACATATGGAAGGGGGTTCGTAAAACAACCCAATCTACACGTTTTTATTGCTTCTATTGCACAAACAAAATTATTATCAAACATGCAAGTCGATCAAATTTCAAATTTAACGATATTTTCATTCATATGGCGGCAGTTCTTGTAGTAAAACTATAACTAGAAAGTTGTTCCGATTATAGGTTAAACAAAGGAAGCGAAATGCTATTTGACCTGTGCTTGCCAATTACGTTATAGATTTATAAGCAATTAGATTTAATTTCCAAAGCAACTGTGTTTAATTTTGTTGCTGTGTTTAGCTTTTCCTCAAACAATCTCAGAGTATATAAATGCGAGATAAATTATATGTAGAGAATAATGTCGATCAATCATAATTTCATTGCAATTAGGGGAAATACCCTTTTGTGTTTGTAGATTGTTTCATTAAATGTAAAAACATTAAATCAAAATCATTGTCTGATTGCTTGTGTGATCTTTAATTTGATATTAAGTGTATTATGATGAGTTTAGTGCAGACATTGTCATTTGGCAGGGGTATGTCACTTAAATAACAAATGGAAAAATATTCCTTTAAAAATACATTATTGTCGACGTTATTATACAATGAAAATCTTTACTGACTTGGACGATCTGATCACATCATTTGAAAATTTGAAGAATTAGATTATTTTATTAAAATCATTTGAAATTTAAATTTTCTGTATAAATTCATTGGCAAATTTGTAAAATTGTCTTGAACGCGAATCGCAATTCACTTCAGGTTATTTTCTTCACGGGACATATAGAAGTAAAATTAGGACAATGTTGGTATACTCCGCGTGCATGCATGTAGAAATGCGTCAAGAATTACGCACGTATCGAAAATAACAGAGGAAAATTCTATTGTGAAGTTCTCCAAGATCATTGGACCGATACAACACATCTTCGAACTGAACCTCGTGAATTGTATTCTTCGTCGAGATTTACTCAAGTTATCGTGTAATTAAGTAGAAAGCATAACAGACATTTTCATGTATTTAACGTTTTCGTGAATTTCAATCATATTGAGCATTTTATTACAGACATTTTTAAGTGATTTTCTGGTGTTAGACCCTGACTTTTAGTCAAGGGAAATATCGATACTTCAATATATATCAAAATATCGATAATTATTAATATATCGATAATTCTAAAATTATCGATATAGCGAAATGTCAACAATTATCTTTATAAAAATTTAAAAAATTATCGAAATATCGGCAATTTTTGAAGGAAAATGTATGAAGCATCTGTAGAAAAATTCCAACCATATGGAATGTATGAATACAATCAGTTTTGGTGTTGCCACTGTTGGTGTTTGCCAAAAATATATGTCGATATGCCTCAATAATGTGAATTTTCTTGCAAATGTCGTTTTTTGGTTAATTTTGTAATTTTCCTACAAGCTTAGCATACCTTGCAAAACTTAAACTTTCTCAGAAAGTCAAATTTTTTTGAAAATTTTACGAAGTGACTAACAGCAGTCAACTGCAATAAGTCAATATAGGTACTATTACTAGGTACGCGCTCAGTCAACTGCCGTTAGTCAATATATGTGCTATTCGCAGTCAACTGCCGTTAGTATGGATGCTCCTCGCAGTACTTAAATCTGAGGGAATGACAGATTCGTTACTGTAAATTCGGCGGAACAAGTTAATGAGTTAATGTAGAATATGAAGAATCGAAGAAACATTTAAATCTTTTTGTGTTTTCTCATATTTTAGAAATACCCCTATGATATTAGTTTCTATAGTGACAATAGAAATTTGCACCAAACGCGCAATGCGAATAGCACATTCCTATTTTATAGAGTTGATGGAAATAAAAGTCAATTTCAAGAAGAAATTCAGCTATGAATAGATAAAAACGAAAATATTCAATATAAGTGCTATTCGCAGATTAATGATGCCATCATCGGTTTGATGAGAAATGATTTTCGCGCGGCCAACGACTAACGACAGTTGACTGCGAATAGCATCTATATTGACTAATGGCAGTCCACTGTGAACAGCATCTATATTGACTAACGGCAGTCGACTGCGAATATTGACTAATGCCAGTCAGCTGCGAACAGCATCAGCCAAAATTTGTTCTGAAAATTTAAATTGTTTTGATACAGATAAGGTCTTTTTATTTTTCCCCACATTTTGAGATTCTCTAATTAATCTGCTTTCCAACGTTTCCAACCTTCCACTTACAATTAAATTCAAATTTTTGTACGATTAGAAAATGTCAACATGTTTAGGCTTTGCATTGTGGTGAATTTTGCATTTAATTTTGTAATAATTATAATTTACGTAGGAAATAAGAATCATTAGTAAATTTTAAATACAATGCTATAACATGTGTCTGATTATTTTATCTGTTTCATATACGCATTTAATTTTCTTGTCGCTCGCACTTATGTTGATAAATTATCTTGAAGACAATGTGAGACCCGCACGTAAAATAAAACATGCTAACAAAAATACACAATTTTCATACATTTGAAATTTCTATTAAATTATTAGTTTTTGAAAATGATTTTTTTAAAGCATTCTAAAAATGTAAAATTATTTAAAAATTTAATTTTTTTTTGAAAACACAAAAAAAAGTTCAAAATTCCCAATGTTCAAAAGTTTAGCAGTATCTGCACTTTTGCTAAATTAAAAACCATGGCTTCTACACAATCTAAGGACATCTGTCGTCATTAGAATAAAACTCGCATCGATTCGAGACACGGTATGGCTGTAATTCCTAATTTAGCAATTTTTCAACATTTTTTTGAATTTTTAGAAAGACTCGTAGTCAGAAGACAAATAAAGTGTTGGACAAACTTGACTTTTTCTTTTATCAACTAAATTTTTGAAAAATTCAAATTTTTTGGAAAAATCAAAATTTTGGCAAAACGTAAGAATCTTGGAAAATTGGAAATATTCACCATTTAGTAAAATTATTTAAATTATAAAAAGGCCGCTGCTATTGGCACGCGTGTGCCAATAATCTCTCTTGGGCACTATTTGCACGCAGCGCCAATAGTCTCTCTTGGGCACTATTGGCACACGCGTGCCAATAGTCTCTCTTGGGCACTATTGGCATGCGCGTGCCAATAGTGCCCAAGAGAGACTATTGGCAAGCAATCATTATGAGTGAACAATAATTTAATATTATTTCGCGCGAAATAATATTAAATTATTGTTCACTCATAATCATTGCTTACCAATAGTCTCGCTTGGGCAAATACTTAAAGAAAGTTCATTTTATTTTTAAACAACTTTGAGATATTTTTGATCTGTCAGAGTTTTAAATGTCATTAATGTCACGTTACATAAGATGTATGCGCTAGAAAGAGATCGTGACGTGCGTCTGGTTCTATGTAGAAGGTATTGTATGTATTTGACGTTAAGGACATTTAAAACTCTCACAAATCAAAAATTGTTCAGAAATAAAATGAACTGTTTTGAGAACAGATTAAAGTTGAATATATTTTTGCGGTTTTTTGTTCTACGCCTATTTTTTAGATTTATTTGAACGAATTTTTTAAAGTTGTATTCGTAAAAAGTTGAATCAATTATAAAACTGCTTGGTGCGCTGCTGTATGCTTACCGTCCTGTGACAAAAATTACTTCCAAATACTAAGAAATGATGAAGTGTTTTCAAGCCAATGAAGGCAGTTTTTGGAAAGTAAAGCACATGACAACGTTCCAAATCGAATACAAATTCTTATTAGGATTTCACTCGATGTTGTATACAAATGAAAGGAGGTTCATGGCAATTGTGAAAATGTAAATTGGGCTGAGATGGTTATCAGGTTCAATGCGAAGTCTGTTTAGACTGGTTTTATTTTAGGTGCTTATGTCATTTTTCCGGAAAAATGAAATCCGGAGCCTCAAAATCCGGAAAAAATATCCGGAATCTACAAAATCCGGACGAAGTCATAATCAGGAAGAAAAAAATCCGCAAAATCAAAATCAGGACAATTACTGAGTTCCTGTCCAGATTTTGATTCTACGTATTTCACTAAAGCGCAAATTCCCTAGTCTTCTTAGCGTCGTTAGTCGCCTAGTTTTTGTGACTTTTTGTAAAAGGAAGAACTCCCTGGTCTTGTTAGTCTCCTAGGTTTTTGTGGCGTTTCATTAAAGCGTAAAATTTCTAGTTTCGTTCAATTTCAAATATTTGAATTCACAATAATAGTTTATCCGTATTTTTTCGTCCCGATTTTGACTCCGTCCGGATTTATAGATTCTGGATTTTTTTCCGGATTTCATTTTTCCGGAAAAAGAGCAGTCACCCTTACAAGACCCGTCCTTCAAACTTTAGTTTATTTGTTCGTCATGTTAAGATTCGTTATATTTCGTTGGTTGGTTTTTTTATTTAGCCGAGTAGCATGATACAATCTTATATACAAGTCAATACAGCACAATACAATACAAAATTCTATGACTAAAACTACTAAGCGGTCATGCTGGACACTGAAGCCATCTTTGCTGGGCTCATTGTGTCGTTTCGTAGACCATTTTTTTTATTGCTGTGTTAAGTGTCTGGATAATCCATCCATTTGCTGTCTGTAATGAAGGATAGAATGTCAGGCAATGGTACCTTTCGGAATTCCTCTAGTGTTAAGTAAAAGTCACCCAGGTGCTTCGACCTCAGCCTCTACATTGCAGGACAGTTGAACATGAAGTCCTTCGCCGTTTCCGGTACGTCTCCGCACCTTCTTCAGTTCTGATCGATGCTGAGTCCCATTTTGTCCAAATGGTATCTTAAGCAGTTGTGCCCCGTCAGCACTCCCACTAACAACCTTAGTCTTTCCTTATCTAAGTTTAGGATATATTTCGTAGTCTTCGAGTTGCATCCCAACAAAAAATCTTTAGCTCGCCTACAAGCGCTCAGCTGCTCCCACGCTCTCTGATGCTTGTCTTTGGCCTTGCCCCTAATGAGTTTCGGCACCAATTCAGCGTTAATGCCGAGTGCCTTCCTTCCATCAGCCTTCTCATTCCCCTCAATTTTCGAGTGTCCCGAACCCATGCCAGAGTTACTTCGTTCTCCTCTGATAGGGCATCAAGGGCCCCTCTACCTCTCAGGACTGATTGAGCCGATAGCTTGCAAGATGACAGCGCTTTTAGCGCCGCCTTACTGTCAGCACAAATCGCAACCTTCTTGCCCTCCATCCGCTGTTCCAATAGCTTTTCGCAGCCCACGCTTATGGCACCTGTTTCTGCTTGGGGAACTGTCGCGAGATTCCCGAGAGCGATCGCGACCCCCAGCCCCAACTCCGCACAGTATATTCCCGCATCTGCTCCTTCTCCTTCTTAGATCCGTCCGTGAAAATTCTCACATCACCCTCTACGGGTGATCTTTCTCCCTCTCGTAAACGATGTTGATTTACATAGTTAAATCAATCAATCAAAGTACTCTTTCCTAATCCTACAATTTTCTCTTATGCTTTAATTGGCGTCGATTTACGTTTAATTCTATTTAATCATTCTAAAATAAATTGTTGTACAAGTCAGGCGGACTTATCTTTTATTGAGGAATCAACGGAAATCTAAAAGGTTATGGGCCCAGATCAAAGAGCTAAACATTTAATTAAGTAAAACGAATCGAATATAGCAGTTGGGCTATCTTGGTGGCAGATGTGCCATTCGATTAAATTTACAACACAATCAGCGGCAGTCGGGCCTGCAGATCAAGAAGAAGTATAAATTCGGTAGCAGTTGAGCTATCAGATCGAACATTCAGTAGCAGCTGGGCTATTCCAATAACAGTTGGGTTATCATATCATAAGAAAATTGGAAATGGAAGAAGAAAAACAAGAAATTAAGAAACAATTTATCTTCAATGGAAAAGATTTTGGAAATTGGAAGTTCAGAATGGAAGTTCTATTGAGAGAACACGACGTCGAAGAATTCATTACCAAATCATTGGAAGAATTTGAGGAAATCGCGGTCAACAATCTCGATGACGCAGCAGCAAGAGAACGCAAAACCAAAAAGAAAGAAGAACTAAGAAAGAAGGAACGGAAATGCTATTCGTTAATTGTACATCGCATCGGAGACAAATACCTCGAGTACGTTAAAGACATGAACGATCCAAAATAAGCATGGTCAACATTCGAACGAAAAGGCGTGTCAAATAGGATGTTCCTTCGTCGTCAGCTATTGTCACTAAAAATGAAAGAAAACGAAAATTTGGAAGACCATTTATTAAAATTCTTATTTGAGTTTTTTGACATTAAGTCTGAGCATTAACAAATTATATTAAAATTAGAAATAATTCCTCGGTATTGCTCAAAAAATTTTTTTAAATTCATTTATTTTGAAACCAAATATTTCGGTCTACAATTCGAGACCATTTTCAATTGTATTCTGAAAACAATTAAAACATCATTACACACATTACATTTGTCAAACAAAATTTACAGAGACTTTACATACCCTAATAGGTTCTTTACATGTATAAAATTTATGAATGAAGTTGTATTAAAGCATCAATGTTTTATCTGTGAAAAATCTGCATACGTGTCATATTTAAATTAGATGTTCAATAATTCTAATATTTTGATGGTTTACCTTTGCGTTAATTATATTAAAATTTGATTTATTAAAATCAAACTAAAACCATATCACAGTTTATGTATCACAGGCTACTTTTATATCACATCAGGATAAAATTATATTAAACAGTTCTTTACATCAACTGCTATCACAGACTTACAGCTTCATACTGATATCCTAATCAATGCCAATACTAATGTAAATTCAAGATCATTTAAATGTGTTTTTAATAATGTTGTTATAGGTGTTTGATAAGAATTTGCATTCTTGTTGTTTGTTTATAGTATTAGCAGTCGTTTTTATGGCTATCATCTCCATAATGTCCCTTTTATGTTTCTTAGGTTCTTTATAAAGGATTTTAACATCATCCCAGTTAACTTGGTGATTAGTTTCAATCACATGTTCGCATAGGGCGCTGTGTTCTTTGTTGCCAATTCTACAATTGTATTTATGGCCTTCAAGGCGCTTTTGAAGTCGTTGGATGGTTTGACCTACATATACCTTGCCGCATGAACATGTAACTTTGTATATTAAACCTGATTGTAATTGTATAGGAATTGCATCTTTGAGTTTCGTGAACAATTTATGTTGTAACGTATTGTAACGTACT
>CM055406.1:131045249-131082868 GCA_029228625.1 Pseudolycoriella hygida
TTTTTTTTGTGTTTTCAAAAAAAAATTAAATTTTTAAATAATTTTACATTTTTAGAATGCTTTAAAAAAATCATTTTCAAAAACTAATAATTTAATAGAAATTTCAAATGTATGAAAATTGTGTATTTCTGTTAGCATGTTTTATTTTACGTGCGGGTCTCACATTGTCTTCAAGATAATTTATCAACATAAGTGCGAGCGACAAGAAAATTAAATGCGTATATGAAACAGATAAAATAATCAGACACATGTTATAGCATTGTATTTAAAATTTACTAATGATTCTTATTTCCTACGTAAATTATAATTATTACAAAATTAAATGCAAAATTCACCACAATGCAAAGCCTAAACATGTTGACATTTTCTAATCGTACAAAAATTTGAATTTAATTGTAAGTGGAAGGTTGGAAACGTTGGAAAGCAGATTAATTAGAGAATCTCAAAATGTGGGGAAAAATAAAAAGACCTTATCTGTAATTTGAAATTTTTCTAGAAATTTATATTTTCTTGTAATTTTGGAATTTCCTAAAAATATTTATTTTCTCAAAAATTTGGATTTGGAGAAAGAATTGGAATTCTTCAAAAATTTAGATTTTTCTGATTTTGAATTTTCATGAAAACTTTAAATTTTTTGAAAATGTATAATTTTTTATGAACTTTCAATTTCTGAAAACTACATTTATCTTTGAAATAACCGTACGAGTCAATCGTATCTTAATTTTCATAATCTTGATCGACATTTATCATCGATTGTTTTGATTGACATTGGCTTTGACAGTATTTCAGTTAATTTTTCAAAATTTTCGATTCTCTCACAAATTATACTTTTACGTCCATTTGTAATTTCAAATGTAATTACATTTTGATCATTTGTTGTGCTGTGTTTAATTGTTCAGTTTTGAATCTTTAGTACGAATGACGAAGTTCTTCGAAAAAAGGTCTTTTGCGTTTACCACGACGTTTGCACGAATGGGCAATATCGAAAAACGGCGCAAAAAACAATCCAAACAAGTCCAAATTAAAAAAAAGGAAAAACATAATCACGGACCCGTACGTATCAGAATAAATGTGGCAAAGTGACTCGAACGTACCTAAATATACGAATAAGCAAACAATCCAGCGTTTTCTGTACTTTTATAACTGTAAGAATTTCAAAGATCAATAGAAATTACCCGAGGTAATGTCAAAGGCCCTACCGAAGTACGTCTCCGACCATTCAAATCTAGTAAAATTTATATCCAAGAATTGGGCTATTTTCTCCTAAAACCCTGAAACGCGTGTTCGCTTAATGTTAGTTCTTTACAACTTTGCCTTATATAGTTAATCTCCATATTGCATAGTTAAGGAAATATAGACGAAAAACTGTTTTCGTATATGGCCAAGAATCTCAATTTCGTCCATCCCATTGGTTCCAGTGCCCAGACACCTGACCCGATTCCCACAAAAATTTGTTCCCAGTTTGGTGACATCAATAGCTTTCATTTGACACCGAAATAAGGAATTTTCGTGCTATACTTGCTGAGATATTTGCGAAAAAGTTTCATCGACCCTCGAAAATTTCATGTGAGACCTCCACTTCTTCGACCAAATCTCCGGAACTACTTAACCGATTTTGCTCATCTTCGAACTTGAATCATGGGAGGCATGTACCTTTCAGAAGATCGGTTGAGCCGTTTGGAAAAAAAGTGGAGACGGACAGACAGACAGACGGACATTTTTTTTATTGCTGATTGGTCATCTCTAGACGATAATAGATGTACAAAGAAAACTTCTTAGGCCTTGGTCTACTACCTATAATTTTCAGATTTTATGTATATATTATGTATATTTATTATGTAAGTTTCAAGAAAACAGTGCCCAATATTTGCAGAATATTTCATCAAAGACAAACTAATTAAACGTGTTAGTAGCATAAAAGACATAGGAGTTACATACGACCACAGATTTTCTTTCAACGACCACCTCGAGCTAGCATCGAAAAAGGGTTTTTCTATGCTATCATTTGTTAAACGACAATGCTACGGACGATTCGACCAGAACACGGCGAAGATGCTGTACTCAGCCATAGTTAGATCACACCTCGAATTCTCGAGTTCAGTTTGGGCACCGCACCATAACGTTCACATTCAATCACTAGAAAGTGTTCAAAGACAATTTGTGTTTTAGCAAACACAGACAGATATGTTGACAAAACGAAGGACAAATATCGTCTACGTCCTTACGTGGATAGACGTAATGAACTAAACATGAAGTCACTTCTAAGGCGCCGCACCAATGCTGCAATCTTTTTCATACACGACGTCCTTACTGGGAAAATTAACTCACAGTTTCTGCGAAAAAGAATTCAACTGTACGACGGCGTCAGGAATCTTAGAAATCCTTCAATAATTCGCATATGTCGGTCCAAGCACGAATACTCCACTTTTTCATCGTTCAATTTTGCATGTATGTTGTTTAATCTTGCTGCAGTCCATGTAGATCCGTCGTTAACCTCGATAAACTTCCGTCGAAGTATCTTGGAACTTGACGACTCAATATTTGGAACATTTGGTGTTTGGTAGTGTCTTTGTTTAGGTGCTTTCTTTCCACTAAATAAAAGAAGCCAGAAAGCTCCGTGCCCGGTGATTAATTTATTGATTGAATGTTTTGATATGTCTAAAAGCCTAAAGGATTTTTTTTCACAGAAACTTCAATTTTATTTCGTGACTACACATCTAATTGAACGACCCATTAATTGGCAACATGATGTGATATTCCTCTGAATTTCCTCATTTTGATTTTTGATTTGTGACGACTCCATCCTTTTTGTTTAGCCATTTTGACGACAGCCTAACGGCGATATTTTGTGTGATATTTCTTATATTTTATTTATTTTTTGTTCAGCCATTTTGACGACACCATTGTGATGATTTTTATACTTAATGCATTTTTTAATGTTCTTAATTTTAAATTCAATGTTTTCGTTATGTAGTTCTGTTTGTTTTGTTTTTTAATTACTTTTCGAATTCATGTTATTGTAATTTTACTGTGTAAGTAGTTATTGTAACGTTTTTGGTTTTTTTTTAACGAGGATTATGACTTCCGTCATAATTACTCTTTTTTTCCCATGTCAGCTAGAAGATAGTAGACAATAAAAGTAACATTCATTCATTCATTATATTTTGTTTAAATCGTCCAGTTAAGAAGTGGCCGAGAAATGTGATTCGTTTTCTGGTTTCTAACCATACTTTTTTTCTACACTGGTCTTCCATTTAATGAACAATCTTGATCATCTAAATACGCGATAAAAAAAAGGCGATTAGAGGAGCTACAGAATAGAAACTGAGGTATTGAAATATAGAAATATGTATTCCATACTTCCACGAACAGAAAAGCTCGCCTCTTTTTACTCTGCAACACTGCAAAAAAAACCTCTTCATTAAAGAAATATTCACAAAAAACCACCGAATTGGGTGTAGGATCGCGTAGCGTGAGTTGGGCCCACTCTGAGGACTCTACAGCCCGAATCACTCAACAGATGTTGACAAATTTAATTTTTGTAACTATCTGATGTCCATATCTTTTATTTAAAATCTTCAAGAGTGGTTTCCGTTTTAATTTCGCAGAGATATAAGTGAAAAAGCTCCGACAACCTTCAAAAAACCACATTTTTTACCACTTTTTCGACCTTTTCGTAATTCCAGGATATTCGTAAATTCAAAAACGAAATTGTGCCAATTAAAAAACTAAATTAAACTTGGAGCTGCGGAAAATCAAACAAAAAGACGAAAATATCGGAAGCACACTACTAAACGAATGATCTCGCAAATTGTACTTTGTAGAATTCACAAGAAACACTAGTATACTAATTCCACAAATTCATGCTGAAGTCAACATTCAATTCTTAAAAGAGGGGTTTCTGCAAAAAAGATGCTTTTCTAGCTATAGTTTTGTGATAAAAATGTGTCATTTTCAAAAAAGTAACTAAATGGCCGTTTACACTCATCTTTCATTAATCTAGTAGTTGAGCTACTTTTTTGCGATTGCTCAGTTTTTTTAACAAATCTTTCGCTAGAAGAAAGGTCTGCATTTCAGACTGGGCAGCCTGTTGCCGAAATAGTGTCTATAACAATGTTGGATGGTGTAACAAGAACACGAATATGCACTAGTTTTGAACTTGGCAACAGGCTGCGTACTTCATAATTTTTGTTGACAATTTAGAAGGCAGCCTAGTGCCGAAAATCGGTCAATGTCATCGTAACGGCAATAATGAACACTATACGTCGTATAAATTTCAAGTCGGCACTAGGCTGCGTACTTAAACTTTTGTTTTATGGATGTAGGTGGAGGCAGCAGCCTGGTGCCAAATTGAAACTAATATTGCATACAAAATTTACTCCTGCCAACATTTTGGCAAAAACAGATTTGCAGCACCAGGCTGCCATCTACATTTTTAGCTCTACCACTTAAGTACGCATTTTTCCAATTTTGATATTCATTGGTCGATTTTGTTTCGAAATTATTTTTGAAAAATGTTTTAGAACAGCGTTTGCCAAAAGCAGCAACACGAAACCGGAATGTATTGTTCATGTTTGAAACCCACAAAACGCAAAATCGTATTGCTTCTTATTTTGATAAACTGTATAATCCACTCACCGCTGTCGCCCGAGAATTGCTTTGTTATGTTTTTGTGGCTATGAAGTTATTAGCCACAGCAAAAGCGATCGAAAATGGGAAAATTTGATATTTTTAATGTTATATCTCGTTCCATAGTCGTACATACTACAACTATTCACGCAAATGTGGTTTGAAAATCAATTTTATAGAAACTCAAAATATTGTGTCTTTGGAATGGGCGAAAGCTAAACACGAAATTGACCACAATACAAACACATAAAAACTGTTGATGGAAATTTTACATCACAAAAATATGAATATTGAATAACGATAGCGGCCCTGTGAGTGAATTTTGTATTGAAATAAAACTCCAAATTTTGAAATTAATTTTCATTCCTTGTATAAATAAACAGCTCTGAATTTATTTTATTCCACTACACAAATTCAGATCAGACAATATTAATTTTCAATGAACGTTGTGGAAATTTGTTTTAAATCATGAAAATTATGGCATCTTTAGTAGCACACAAAGTATACATGTCTTAATTCAAATATTTCCACCGATTTCCCAAAACAATTTCAAGCACTTGTCACCCGAAACGTTCAACAAAATTCCCCTCGAAATTGCAAAATTTATACCAAAAATTTAAGAAGATTTTGCCGCCAACACCGTCTGTTCCAATTTCTTATTATCCTCACAAATATATCACATACCAGTTTGCCATTTTCCCAATTTTTACACTGAATTTTCTTCGCGTTTCATGTTTTTTGTTTCACAATTTATTAATTTTGCTATGCAAATTAACCGAAAACCCTAAATACTTTGTGATTCTTTTTCGGCCAATTTCAATGAAATTTAATTTCACAAAACATTGAAGAATGAAAAACTCATTTTGTTCGTTTATTCAAATTTTCCCACAAAAAACTTGTTGAATTGGTATAAATGAGAAAAAAAAAACTAGAAATAAAACCGAAATGACAGGAAAAAAACCAGTTGGAAAATTTATTCAACGATTCTTAAAGAATTGCAATCAAGCGTGTGCGAAAGCATGACAAATAATTGAAAAGTGGAAATTCAAGCATATCAAAAGAAAGGAAAGAGTCTGAATACAAAAATAAAAAAAAATGGAAAAAAGATAAAGAAAAGTGTTTTCGAGTGATAGACTTTTCCGTGGTTTTTATCTATTAAAGTTTTAACGTTTTTGCAATTGTTTACAATTGTCGCACAAAGACGGATGGAAATGATGCGGTGTGTTGAGAGTCTCTTGACTTTGTATTATTGTGAAGAATTTGTAAAACATGACTTTTCTTTTGAACCATTTTTCTTTGTTTTGAACTCTACTTTTATTTGTGCATTTTGTATGCATGTTGTATTATGACGGATAGCTCAGGGTGTAAATGTTACTCGTAGATGTAGAATCGAAGAGGATATGACAGACACTTTTTTTGGATTTGTCGAGAATATAAAAAGAAAGTGCAAAGTTACATTTTGTTATTTAAACATTTTGAAATTGAGCGATGACTTTGTTTTCAATTCTTTGTTGATTGCTAAGGGCGGAGGTGAATCGATATTTTTTAACAACCAATGCATAATTCTCATAACACTAACGGGAAAGGGGAAGTAGAAAGCAATAATAGCGAAGTTTGCAACCACATTTGCAATTTTTCAATGAATGCCACAATATTGCTCGAAAAATGTTCGTGTATTGTGTGGCGATGGATATTGACGTGGTAGCTCGTTCAATAACGACCGGGAACAGGGCCGGTCGCCAGACCGCTTTGTCAGGGGGGGGGGGGGCTGAAGCCCCTACCGTTTCGATTTTTAAATTAATAGAGATAGCGAACGGTTTCATTTTTTGAAGCAGTTTTCTCAGTAAACGAGTCTAACGCCGCAGGCAGAAATTTTTGAGTTCGGGCCCTTGCCCGACTTAGGCAAGAGTCCAGTCGGGAATCTTCCGAATTTACAGTATGGCCAGTCCGAGCCTGATGATTCCTCAGGCTTTTTTAGATTGCTGTAGATTTTTTACTTTTTTACAGCATTTTTGAGGATTTTCTCCGAATTTGAAGATATTTTGATGAAATACGATTTTCTAGTTTATCAGCTCTGCGACATTTTGGCATAAAGATCTCTACAAAAATGAATTTCGACTCATTGGCTACTTGCAGAGCAGAACCCATTTTTCAGGAAACTTCTTAAAAATTTAGAGAAAAAAATCGCAGAAATTGTACAGTGCGCTTTTTTACAAAGAGAGTTGTTCAAATTCAAAATGATGCTAATGTACTAACTTGTTCAAGTTCTTATTATTTTCTTCAAAGCTTCTGGGGGCCCCCATAGCTCCTCGTAGCTACGGCCCTGACCGGTAAAAAAGTTTACAAAACCTTTTACAAATGGTGTAACATCTTTTTGATTTACCAATTTAAATTTTGGGCGCAATAATTCGATAGTCAAATGCTGCAAACTTCGCTCAATTTTGAAACTTTTTATTTTATCGCGAGCGTAATGTGCTCAACTTTTCTCTATCAAATTCATACAACCGTATGTTTCCATCCCACCCATAAGTGAAGTATTGTAATAGTTATTAACTGCATTGGCTAGGTAAATCGGTTGTAACACGCGTGCGAAGGTTTGCGGTTCCGAGCCAAGACGAGGTACTGTAATCGCACAAGTGTTACAACCGATTCATATAGCCAATTCACTTCAAAATGTTAATGCATAAGGAACCAGTATGTTGAAAATATAAAATTAATTTCATGTTATTTTTCCATATTAAACACCATACAACCTCTATGTTTTTTGCGAGGGGTGGCGCACTTCATTTATTCCATTTATTCCCAATTTTTTTTTGTTGTTTTTTCGAAATATCTGAACCAAACGCATCACAATTTAGACAAATAAGTTCAAAAAAAGGTTTGAAATTATAAAACATTTAAACCATCTTGAGAATAAATTTTATTTTTTTTGGAATAAATGGAATAAATTTATTTATTTATTTATTATTTAAATTTTATTTTTATATATATATATATATATATATATATTATATATATATATTATATATACTTTATTTTTATTTATTTAAATTTATTTATTCCATTTATTCCATTTTTCAACAAAAATTCTTTTAAGTTTTCAAAAGTGGGTTTTTTCACTTTTTGACGCATTAGTATGGTTTGTTGTGTGCGTTGCCATCAAAATCAAGTCTGTTTGAGGTTTTTGACGAATTTGAAAAAATTATCATTTATTCCATTTATTCCAATATTTATTCCATTTATTGCATAAACCGCAGAAGTGCGCCACTCCTCGGTTTTTTGTTTATTTTCGAAAATAAACAATTTTCAAAAAAAGGAATGCGTTCAATATTAAATTCAATTCAACAGAGAAATGATTACAGGTTACCTTGCATCTAGTGGTCAGATAAATCAAACGTAGCCATATTTCACAAATGTCACAAATTGTCAAAATGAACGTCAAATATTTTTTTGTAAATCAGATCAATATTTTTGAAGAAAGGTTTTCAAAAATTGAAAAATGTGAACCTTAAGAAATATCAATCCGATTCCGATTTATACAAAAATCTTTATACCCACATTTTAATAGCTAGGAAAAAAACTTTTTTATTTTATTTGGTTCTAATCCGTTGAAGTAAAAAATAATAGACTCTTTCACGACCCCTCTTATTTTTTACTATAGTAAATTTTAAGCGCATAAACGCATAAAAAATAAATGGGATCGAGTTACCGCGTATGTCAAAAATCTTGTTGTAGTCATTTGAAATGTCACAAGAAGAGAACGCCACGCTTTGTTGAGAAATGTTTAAAGCAAAAGGAACTCGCCGGCGTACAGCCACCCATAGATGGAATGGCGTGGAAGAGACAGCAATCTTACATTATATTATGAGACTTAAACAGAATGGACGTGAATTTCAGGTGGATGGCAGTTGTTATCAATTTACATTTTTTCCTAACCTAAAAAACCGTTTAAGACACCTACTCCAAAACTTTGTTACCAAAAGATACTACAAACATTGCAAATGAAAAATGTATCTGAAATTCAATTAAAGGGCAAGGTTCAAAATATGAAAGCGTCCTCAAGGCGTTGATGATAGTAACGTTGAAGTGCGACATTTTTTTACTTCAGATTCTAGATTTCGTTATTCTTGCATTTGCTTATGTGCTTACGGTTTACATACGGAAAATATGTCCCTACCACGATTTGTTGGAACGTATTTTTGGGGATAGATCGAACATTGTCCCATTGTTTCTAGTAGATAATTTGATTGACGTTGATGGTGTCAACCATCAGAAATCAAATAGTAGTGAGGAGTTGAGAGAAGCACATGTCACGGCATCAACGGTCGTAGATGAAATCCACTTTAATGATATCGATGATGACGTTATTATTGAAGATGCAACGGAGCACCATTCTTCTCAATCATTCAACCATGACGAACGCTCTGGATCAGACGAACGGGCTGAATCGGTTGAACGACCCTCAATAGAAAATGTGGCTTCTTCTTGTTGTAATGCTTCCAACACTTCTGCACCGAAGAGCGTAACCTAATAGACAGCGAAAGGTAGTTCTCATGTTACGCGCTTTTGACACTCGCTATTGGATCATCAGGTGGATTTAAGGTGTCCAAGAAAATGAGGAATTGATCCTCAGTCGAGAAAAATTCGAATTGGAGAAAGAGCTACGCTTAAAGGAAATGGAGTTGAGAAAAGCGGAAATAGCATCGAGCGAATAAAAATGACCGAAATCAATGCGAACATTCGTTGAAACAAAATGTTCAAACGTGTTTTGTTGTACTTACAAAGAAACGAACAACTTGAATGTGAATAAAGTTAAGTTTATTTATACATCTCAAGTGTACAGATATATTTGTCCAATACAATTTCAGCCAGTCCTATACGCTTAGCTTCGGCTAGCTCATCAACGTCTTCATCTTCTCTGTTGTCTTCTTTATCTTGGCATACAGCAAACATGAATCCAGTCACATGCGTATTTGTGTGACTGTTTGTCATGAACTCGTATGCTGAGGCCGTAAAGGCTGCAGAACTTTCCTTTAAGAATAGCAAACAAATGCTCGACTCTAACTCGAAAAGAGCTGAAGTACTTGTTAAACTTAGCTTTTTAACTTGGTGTTAATGCGGTCGAGTTCATCCTAAAGGGTGTCATCACTGTGGTGGTTAGCGAGTCGTGTACACTCCCTGGATAGCTGATAGTTACCTGGCGGATGAACACGGAATAATCGCACACGCATTTTTATGGAGTACTGACGCTCTTTTGAAAAATACGACACGTGATCATTTCCAGGAGTATCATTTAATGGAACTTCCATGCCATCCACATACGCAATACAATGAGGGAGTTCATTAAATGTTTTGGATGTGAGTATCTCACGTTCCTCAGCTGAAGGCCAGTACGAAATTTTGTCTGCTCACGCTAGAATGCTTTCAAAAACTCTTCGTGTAATCTTATCAATTGTACCACCATCGCCTACTCCAAAAAAAGACGCAATTTTGTAAAGAGTGGCTCCATGACCGTTACATCCTAGCCGATAGAGGACAAGGGAAAGCTGTAATGCCACTGAGAACTGTTTATCACAGTTTTGACCATTAAATACCGGGTGATTTTCAATCAACCCCAGTATCACATTAAACTGTATTCGTGTATTCGGCAACATCTCATCAAACCATTTTAGGTTTTTGGGTACTTTTCCGTGGTAAATATATCGAATGCCTGTGAATATGCTGGCATTTTCTTCAAGCCCATCGAAAACTTGAGCTTCTTCATCATAAATAAGAGTCTGGCATTTTCTTAATAATATTTTCTACCGCCGGATGAGTAAATCGTCGATAGCTCGTAGACAGTATTTTCCAACATTTCTTGAAGTATTTCTTTCTTTGATGCCATTTTATATAGCATGTAGGAGTTTAGAATGTTTCTTTTTGTGGCATTTCGAATGGCAACAACAAAATGTTTGACATACGGCAACTCAATCCCATTTCTTATTTTTTATGCGTTTATGCGCCTAAAATTTACTATAGTAAAAAATCAGAGGGGTCGCGAAAAAGTCTATTTTTTTCAATTATCTTGCATTGTCAACAACAAATATGGAGTGACTTGCCCAACTTTAACAAAAATTAGAGGAAATTTGACATGTACGATGCTCTATAGGAAAAGCTTTTTTGCTCATTCTACCAGGTCGAGGCGGAAGCAACGCCACATTTTCGTTTCTCTGCAATTCAAACAAAAATTGAACGTACTCGTAGAAAATGAATTCATTTTCGTAAATCGGAATATGTCATTCACGGGCCTTGTAAGCATAAATACATCCCAAGGCCAGTTATTGTTCGCCATTAATACGTCACATACACTGCGATGAACGTGTACATGTAACACAACTTACCGGTTCGCTATGCATTAAAAATATATTACATTTTCACGTTGCCGTTCCAACTGTAAGTATTCACTTTGCTTACTGAAACTGCCTTATGTAATAAAAATTGCACTGTAAAACAGTTTTCCCCGTTAAGGGCGCGAAAATTGGAGACTAACAAAATATCTCTTTTTTTCAAAGTTACCAACCTCGAGTTGAGCCATGACCAAAGCCTCAATTTTTGACAATGATACTTCGACACCTCGCTAAATTACTTATCTTCGATCATTAGAAGCGCAAGTATAAAAATCTCCTGCACGCTTTAGCATAGGCACCAAGTTTCATAACAATTAAAATTTCACACATCTAAGTGCAATTTATATTAGCTTTGTTTCCTATCTCCATCAACAGATTCTATGCACCACATTCAAACTATTTCTTGCTCAGCCTATATATTTTACGAAACGTACTCGATCGCTGTCCAAGGCGAAATTCTGTTTTCATCGATTTGCTCCCATTTTGTTGTGGGAAATAGCTCCAGTATAGCTGATCACAAATGACGTGAAAATAATAATTTAATGTTTGATATAGAATATCGTAGTTTGTAACGTAAGTGCCTCCTGCCTAGATCGTTCCTAACTCGTTTCCACTTCAGAACTTATCTCGAGTTGTATGCATTAGAATTGTCGTATCCTTCAGATTCCATTTTACTTATATAACATGTGACCGAAGGTTTTTTATATCTTTCACTTAAATCCGAAATTGCGTCTTCAAAGTTGATAACGAAATTTTAGAAAAGAAATTTTTCCAGAGAACATAAATCAAATAAAAATGCAATTGCTTGCTTCTTACGAAAGAATATTTTATGTGACATTATAATAAATTGGCCTCACCTCTATGGCTACACTTGAAAGGCATTTTGAGATTTACAAAAAATATTGCCAAGAAACATTTTGAAACTTAATTAAGTTGCCAATTTAAAGTCTTTAACCCACACGATCGCCATCCTATTTCAGTAACAAATTATTAACAGTTTTTAATTTTTCCCATAAAAAGCATATTTTCATGCATATTAAAACAAAAATGATTTTTTTGGTTCAATTTCCGTCTTTGCCCACATTTGCTACTTAACATCATCACCGCTAGTACTCATGTTATGTGACGCCGCTTGGCACTTTTCCAAGAGATTTTTTTGTGCCGAAAAATGTAATTTATACCACTTTTCTGCATATAGTTTCAAATTTAACATTTTTTTCGTCTTCTCTTGAACGTAATTTAAATGCACAATTTTGTTTCATTTATAGATTATGATATGTATATTGTAAATGTGAACTGCTGGGTCTGACTTTTCCACCTTCAAATTAACTTACTGAAGTTCTATTATAATAAATTTACGTTGGTGTTCGTTTGTGGTTTAAATAGTAAAGCAGTGTGTTCGGACGTCTTTAGTGACACTTAAAAATTGGCATTTTGGTTTGGTGGTTATTTTCTAATTAGAGAACACCTCTACGGATTAAATAAAATAAAGTGGAACATAAAAACTGATTACATTTTTGCAATTAAACCAAATTTGACTAAAAGAGGAAGGAAAAGTGGAAAGTTTTTTCGGAAATTTCAATGACTGTGATGTATGAGGAAGCACTATGTGTATCATTGACTCAAAAAGCTGCAGACACTAATAATATACTTTGAACTTTCTGAAGATTCTCTGGTACGTTAGATAACTCGATTATCTTGGGCATTATGGAACCATCATTTTTTTTGCTTCGCATACGCTTCACACAAGATTCGACTACGTCGCGCTTTTAAACACCATGCAGCTGGAGTGTATGGCAGAATATTATAAGGGCAAAATACTAAATTTGATGTATATTCGATGTATTTTTGTTTTATTTTTGATATATTTGTGATGTATGTGTTGTAAAGGTTGTATTAGTGGTGTGGTGTTGTTGTTTTGGTGTCGTATACATCCACATAACTTGTACAACAATAATACATCACCAGTACATCACTAATACGCCACCAGTACATCGATACATGATAAATTTGTACTCGTGATGTATTAGTGATGTAATAGTACTGTATTGGTGATGTGCATATGGTGGTAGAATTTTTTACGTCGCACATGCAATTCATACATCATGAACACATCAAATATACGACGACACCAAAGCAGCAATTGTCAAAAATAGCTATCTATGCATAACTAGAAGTGAAGTTCGCCAACAAGAAGCAAAACGTAGAAAAATAGTATTTCTACAGAAAAATAATAAAGTTGTCTCCTTGGGAAATACAGGAGGGGGAGCGTCGCCAAGTGTCATTTTGTTCTATTTTGGATCTTATGTTATTGCAGACTTCTAAGTATTTGATCCCTTTTCATCTGATCCGACGATATGCCCACAACTAAAGAGTCAAAAATTCCTTCGTTGTTTCTGATACATTTCCCATGGGCGTCCAATGTTTTATTATGATTCGTAAAAACTGTAGCGATTTAAAAGCTTATGAAATATTTTCCTTATGCAATAATGAAGAACACATAAACTCATTAAAGCTTTAAACACAAACATATTTGCACAGTAGAAAATGCATAAAAGTTGAAACAGAAAAAATGTATTCTCTGTTTATATATCGGAGAAAATGCTAAGCAAATAAAAAATATTAAATTATCTGAAGCGTTTAAAGTTTCTTATTTAAAAACCTTTCCAATGTTATTGGTATAGACTGTATAGAATCGGTGAAACTGGTCAAGTGTTTTATTTGAGTTAAATTTCGAGGATTTTTTCTTCCATTCTAGGGCTTAAAAATGAAAGAAATAATTTTTACTCGCCGCATTTAGAGGTGAGCAAACCTTTTTCAAATTCATTCCGGTTTTCTTTATCTAAATTCAATTATTCGGACGTAATCACTGCTGGTGATTTGGGTTTTAAAATGTAGGAACAATTGTGAAAAGGCGGTAATTAGTTACAGTTTGCTCGAATAAACGCAAAGCCTTTACCAATTACACACCATTTAATGCCACAACATATTTTTCTGCTAAAATACAGCGAAACTAACCCGGACTGAATTATTTATCACCTCCTCTCTTCCAATAGAACTTGAATTACTAAAAGCGAAAGAAAGTAAATCTTGAGATGAGTTGAAATATGAGCTTGGAACAATTGTGTTTGACTTGGAGTCGAAACTTTGAAAATTTCAAAATTAAGCAAGTAGCGAGTACATTACATTATATTAGTTTATAGTTTGACACCTGGCTGCGTACTTGAGCCCTGTACCTACGCATGAAGACGGCAGTCTGGTGCTGAACATCTGTTTTTACTAAAGTGTAGGAGGTAGATGAAGTAGATCTATACCTCACCTAAGTCTCAACTCGGCACGACGCTGCGTCCGTGAGTTATATCGAATTCCGGCAGCAGCCTGGTGCTGAATTGAAATTTATGTGACGTATAGAACTCACTATTGCCTCCACTTTGGGAAAAGCAGATGTTCCTCAGTCTGACAAGGTTTTACCGAAGATCTTTTTGGTTTTAGTTTCAAAAAATTATCTTTCGCAAATGAACAAAACCATAACAAACGTTTTATACCGTTAAAATAACGTTGTTTAAACCGAAAAGTCAAAATGCAATTTCGGAATGCATTAAGTGGGGTGGTATACATTTGCAATCGTTACATGCAGTTCACTCAAAATGATGGCGCAAAAGAGTATGCATTTCTACACTCACCAAACACGTTTTTTTATGTTTTTTTTTTAACAAAATAAATCACTTTAGCATTTTGCAGAAACCAGACCAGATACAGAATGAAAAGCTCATTTCAAAAATAATTTCGAAAATTTCCACACATGCAAATCCATGATTTTCTATTTATACCGTAAATTTAGAAATGTACTTTGAAAAGTGAGCATATGAAGTAGTTTGTATTTCGGATAATGCAAGGCACATAGTTTAGTTACGTTCTAATTTCCATTTTTGAGTTATTTTAAGGCTTGAATTACAAGTTTTAATCAATTATCATTTACAAAGCTACTGGATCATATACACATAGACATAACAGGAGAAAAGGTTTCACTTTACTTTCAACTCGTTTATAAATAATTCGACCAAAGCCAAACTAAAATTATCTAAGCAATATCTAGAAAACTTTCAATTCAAACAACTGTATGAGAAGGAAGGAGTAACTATACGGTTTAATATTGAATTTTTTATTGTTTGAAATTGGAATAGTTTTGTTGGTAATTTATTAATGGTTTATTGATTCCAATTTAAATTTAGCTTGAAATTGAAAATTTTTATTTCCGCTGACTGTGTATAATCATTATAAGTTTGCAATGAGCGATATTCTTGTTTACTTTCAAGTTTGCAATCAAATCGATTAATTCATTGAATCAGTTACTAAAATGTAACAAACAGAAATGCAAGGACAACAGACGAAAACTATTAGTGGTAAAAAATATTTAATTTTACGGTTGCATTGTTTGCAATTCAATTATCGAAAAATTGAGACAAAAGGTTTAACTTGATTATTTTGTATACATGCGCATAATTGGCTGGATATATTTCCTAAAAAATTTGGAGATTTTTCTATTGAATTTTATAGTCACGTAACAAGAACTTAATAAATTCAAATAATAAAGCATACATAACTCTGTCGTAGGTACTGTTCCCTTACTATCATGCATGGGACAGACTTCTCACCTCGTCTAGCTGAAAGAGTTAAAAAACTATTGCGCTTTTTAGACCCGTACGAAGAACGAAGTTCTTCGAAAAGAGGCCTTTTGCGATTACCACGACGTTTGTTACCACCTCAACTACGAACCGGGAGGGGGAAGCTTCGATCATGGTCCTTAGATGACGAATCAACAATAAAAAAAATGTACGTCCGTCCGTCCCGCACCTCGATAACTTGAGTAAAACTCAACCGATTTTCAAAAATGTTTTTTTCCCTGAAAGGTAATTGGAAAATCTTAATGGGATTGAATCTGGGAATTGCCCCAAGGTCCGCCGAGTGGTTTTGGTCTTTTGTACATAACTCAAGTAAATCTTTTCCGATTTTCATAAATTTTTATTTGGGGGACGTCCATTAATTACGTACGCAAGAAAATGTGATTTTTGTCCCCCCCCCTCCCCCCTCCCCCCTGTACGCATCCGTATATTTTAACCAACACCCCCCCCCCTCCTCACTTTGTACGGACGCAAAAAGACTAAAAAGTTCAGATAAAAATAATTAATTTTGAAGCGATTTTGCATATTATTAACTTTGAACCGAACAAAATATACAATAAACAATTATTACAATATACAATTTTTGACCTTGAACTTGAACTGGTTACACCAATGATGCTATTATAAGGTTACTATAATTCTACATTTCATTTGTACTTTAATTTGGTGCATAGGTCACATGTTCTTTGGCACATTTTTGCATTAATATGGAATTTCAGAAAATAAATATAAAATTAGAGATAGAAAGAAAATTGTAAAAATAAAATTAGGACAGGTCTATTCTTCCTTGCGTGTAACGATAATAAAATATATTGAAGGCATGTGGTTCCATTTAATTGGCAGACTTTCTTCCTTTTGTCTCATTACAAATAAAACCAAATCGTTCGTATATTATTACAAGATAATGATAAGAGATCACAAGCGTTTTAAGTATTCGATACGTTCGCACATCAGAAAATCACGAAAATTAAATTATTGAAAATCTGTTGAGTGGTTCGGGCTGTAAAGTCCTAAGTGTGGGCCCAATTCACTCTACGCGATACTGCACGATATTTGGTGGTTATTTGTGAATATTTTTTTATTGATGAGCTTTTTTGTGCAGTGTTGCAGAGAAAAAGGAGGCAAACTTTTTTGTTCATTTAAGTGCTCTAGTGTGTAGTGTAGTGTAGTGTAGTGTGTAGGTTCTAAGATCGGGCATAGTGCAATTTTTTTCAAATTATTTCCATTTTTTTAAATTTTGGGCTTTTTTAAGGATTGGTGATGTTTTTTACGCCCTTTCTTTGGCTGATTTTTTCAATATTGTCCTTTCGGCAATTTCCAATCCAATTTAATGTCGACGTTATTTCATACACTTAAGAGTTAAGGCAACACTTCGTGGCACCTTCGGCTACGGTCGGAACACTTCATATCATCTTCGGCTACATTCGGAACATTTCGTGTACCTTAGAATACCCTCAGAACACTTCGTATCACCTGTAGCTACCTTCAGCTACTTTCGGAACACTTCGTCCCACCTTCGGCTACCTTCGGAACACTTCTTATTATCTTCAGCTACATTCGATACACATCGTGTCACTTTCGGAACACTTCACAATCTCTATATTTTTTCCGAAGAAACCAACTGTCAAGGCAATTCAGAAGATAACAAAAATCCAAGATGGCAGCCATTTTCTTATGATACCAAAAAATTCTCCTAAGTAATTTCTGTAACTTTTCCGAAGAAACTATATCTCTAGGTATTCTAAGATAGCATTTTTGAGTATTCACAAAATTCAAGATGATTCTAAAAAATTCTCCTGATTAAACTCTGTAACTTTGTAGAAGACACCAACTCTCTGAGTATTTTCATTCCAGAGTTAAAATTCGAAAGCCCAAAAAGCATGATTTATTGCTTACGAAAATGCAAGATGGCGTCACTTTGGCAGCTTATTTTCTTATTTACTTAGCAGCCGTACTAACACAAGCGGGTTTTGGCTGACTTCACAACTCGTCTCCACCCTATTCTGTCCAGGGCTGAACTTCGCCACTCTCTGACTCCGTCCACCCATCTCTTCCGGGGTCTACCTTTCGCTCTGTTGTTGTCGAATCTTTTTTGCAGAGCTTTTTTGGGCATTCGTTTTTCGTCCATTCGCGCAACGTGGCCTGCCCATGCTGAGTTGATCGTACCAATTATTGTTTCTTCCCCAAAGAGTTCAATTAGTTCTCTGTTTGTCCTTATCCTCTACCTTCCTTGTTCGTTAATTGGTACACATATCGATCTCAACATTTTGCGCTCGAAGCAGTTTAGCGTTTCTTCCTGTTTTTGTGTTAGAGACCATGTTTCACAAGCGTATGTGACGTGGGGCGGATGAGGGTTCTGTGCGCCTCTATTTTCGTGTTTCTGCTCAGCAAGGTGCTCCTGAATCAGTACTTTAGGGCGTAAAAACACATGTTCCCTTGGCTGAGTCTCGTTTTGACTTCTTGAGAGAATCATATAAGGTGTTCAGTTTCTTATGAAAGGCTCAGTATATCATTTTCAACGTTCAGAATGGCAGCTGGTAGACATTTTATGAATATATTCTACTGACCAAACACTATAACTTTCCCAAAGAAACCCGAAAACTCCGAGCATTACCTGAAAAGCCCTCAAAATTGACCACTTTTCCAGATGTCTCAACTTTTCCACAATTTTCCCGGAAAAGCGGGAGATGAAATTTTTCATTTGGGGCCAAGACCAAGGTTTCATAAAATTTCATGAAAATCGCCAGCCTAGCTCTCGAGATCGAAAATTATTAATAGACTAGCTTGGTTACCCGGGCTTCGCCCGGGATATGGTGTCAGTAATTTATGAAAATTGGTTACCAGTAAACATGTTTTTGATTTCAAACCTTTACGTCTACAATCAGTTCTTTGCTGAAAGTTTCTAGGAAACTTCAAATTGCATAAAATACTTTAGTATCCTACTTTGAGCTCTGACCCGGCAAAAAGTTGAAAATTTGCTTCGCATCATGCGTACATGCGTATCGTTAGGCCCACGTCAACTACATAGACCCTCCTACCGAAAACACTCAACAGATTTCCGAAAACTGAGATCTTCCTCACAATTCGCGTGGTGTATTTTTTACCCTCAAAGAAACACTTTTCTCATATAACTCCGCCCGTCCGATCGCCAGATTTTGCTCTTCGTTGAAAGTCAAATCGCATAAAACAAACGTGACTTTGCGATTGAAGTGAATAAGAAGACAGATGAAAAAAGTAATTTTTCAAGGTACAGCCATTTTCTTTCTTTCCTTAAGTGAAGTTATTTTTGTGCAAGGATAAGTTATTCAGACATTTGTAAGGCAAAATTCTCCTACAGTTATAAATAAAATGAAATGGCGATACTTAAAGTGTCATGAAATTTACAAAACCGAAAGCTGCGCAAAAGAGTCCTCATGAGAAATTGAGTTCCCCCTGACGTCTACTGCAGCAAATCAAAAATTAAATTTCGGACCTCAACCAACCAGCCTTTTCGTTATGCCCGTGAGCCCGTGTTCGCCGGATTGTCTAAACTTTGTTTACCTGTATTTAAAGGAATTAGCTTTTTATATGAAGATTTACTGTGATGAGTCCTGGAACCAAGACTCGTATGGGTAAAAATGTTCCATTTGACATCCTCTTAAACACTTCAATAATTTATTTTTCAGCTATCGGTTGACCCTGGGCTAGACCTTGACGATTGACAAAAATATTTCACTCGTAGTCCTCTACAAAACTTCAAAAATAATTTGTTGGTCCTTAGATGACGATGACGTCTGGGACATTTGAATAGACAAAAATGTTTCCTCGACATCCTCTACAATGATTTCAAAATTATTTTTCTTATACTTGAATGACTCTAGGTAAAATGCTCCCCTCGACTTCCTGTACAACAATTCGAAAATTAATATTTTGGTCCTCGGCTGACGATAGCGTCGACCTGGAGGCTTGGGAATCACACTTCAATGAGCAAAAGTGTTTCGCCCTACGTCCTCTACAACACTTCAAAAATTAATTATTTGGCCATCGGCCTCGCCATCAACCAACCGTTCCACCGACCTTGGGCCTCGGTTGAGCTGAGTGACTTATTGTTACAAAGAGGCGTTCCAAGGTGCACCAAGGTGCAGTGAGGTGCGCCAAGGTGCATCAAGGTGCAGTGAGGTGCACCAAGGTGTAGTGAGGTGCATCAAGGTGTAGTGAGGTGCACCAAGGTGCAATGAGGTGCACCAAGGTGCAGTAAGGTGCACCAAGGTGTAGTGAGGTGCACCAAGGTGCAGTAAGGTGCACTAAGGTGTAGTGAGGTGCACCAAGGTGCGGTGAGGTGCAGTGTATTTTGGGTTTTATATTATAGATAGATAGATAGAACACGACGTTTTTTTAACTAATTCGTAGGGGGATGGGGGCAGGGAAAAAACTCAAAAGTTCGCATATATATGGCTCCTTGGATTTTGTATGGCGTTTTTTGAGTTTGTGGACTTCTTCTTTGGGGTGTGGGGACTGCGTCACGCCCTCTGGTACCGGTGCCAGCATGAAAAGCGAATCTTTTCGGGTAGATGAAAATGTGCGCCAGAATTGTTCTCTCTTTCTCTTCTTCTATTCATTATTTGTACGGATAGCACCATTAAGCAGGAAAACTGTAGAGAAATTTCGAAGCTGGTGAGGTAATTATGAAAATTTTAGCTTACGTGAACGACTTGATTCCAATGGCAAATACCAACGATTTGTAAAGTGGCATAACACATGCGAGGAGTTTTGAATGAAGATGAAGATAAGTGTAAGGTTATTCATGCAGGCAAATCTCGAGAGAAAGTAATCTGCACCTACATCAGTTTTCTGGCAGCTTAGTTAGGGAAAATTGGCAATGAGTTCAGTAAGTTTTTCAATGATTTTGGCATGGTAGTGAGAGTTGTTGCGATATTAGAAACCATTTTGTGGTTGTCAATAGAAGACGAGACTGGTTCGGCTACGTCTAAATGATGAGACTCCAGACAAGGATCACACAAAGAACTTACGCCGATAAACTATACAATCAAAAATAACGGCTAACTACCTCGAGACAGTTTTACTTAAAGGGTACCTCGAGGTCGGTTTTGGTGTTGCAACAAAAAGTGACTTGCTCTAGATTTGAATTTGAAGATTTCCACCTTATTTACCTTCCGATTTGCTTTCTTTTCAGTGAAATTTGCTGTCCGACCAATAGGAATTATTAACGGATTGCAGATTCTACAGATTCTACCCTACATTCTGCCCGATGAAAAGAGAAAAAAATTGGCACAAATTGCCGACACACATATTTTGACATTGCATTGCATTTATATCTAATTTGCGTGTTTATTATGTATACCGCATGTCTGACTTCATTTACCCAACCATAGCCTCCAAATCCAAATGTTATCAGCAATTCTATGAAATAAAGTTTCATTTAGTGGCTTTATATGGGACTGACATTTGTAAATACTTTTCTTATCGATTTTCTTTGAAATATTTACATTTACATTTTTTTGCAACAAACGAAAACCGTAACATTGAAATACATAATTTTAAATTATTTCAGGTGGTTTAATTATAAATTAACAATGTTTTGAGGTAATATGATTTTAAGTTATCTGGGAATGTAAAAGTATTATTATGAGAAGTCGCTCCCTATGTACAAAGAGGGAGAGAGAGCGGAGGAAGGAGAGAATTCAAGAGCGTAATATACTCAACATTTTCTTTAAAAAACTCACATATCGTTCTTTTGCCCTCATACGTATAAAAAGGATATAGCATAGAGATGAGCGGGTTGCCCGAAACTTCGAAAAACCCGACCCGAACCCGAATTGTTTTTTTTTCGGGTTCATGGGTTTCGGGTTTCGAAAATTTTAATCGGGTCGGGTTCGGTCCGGGTCGGGTTTGGAAACAGTTCGGGTTTCGGGTTTAGGGTATCGAATCATTTTATTCAGGTCCCGACCCTTTATTGACTTTCTATATTTTACAAAACTCGTCTAAAGTTAATCATCTTACATTACACGAATTTTGTTTTAGTCTAAGGTCCGTGAAGAATGCAGACGTCGGGCCTTGAAATAATTTTTGTTTCGAAATAATTTGGGTTGTGATTTTCGAAAAACTTGAGTGTCTGGTTCGGTCTGGGTCGGGTTTTGAAACAGTTCTAACATAGCATTTTCGTACTTTGCTCTCTGAAACTACCCTATTTCCTCATCTCCTTTTATCCTCATCGCAGATATCCGTCAGATTCCCAATCCCAATTTCTATTGTCCGTCTCAAAATAAATGTCCAATCTTTCGCGCTAACAAAGCATTGTTTACATTGCGAGATGAGAGAATTGAGAGAAATATATTAGTCTCAAATTCAAATCCAACGTCAATTAAATTGTCAAAGTTACTCTATTAAATATTAAATCTGAGAGAATGAAGAGTACGAAAGAGTGTTACAGTCACATTAGCCAATAGAATCGATTGCTCGCAAACGTTTGACACAATGTGAGAGTTACACTATTTGGACATTTATCTTGAAACGTACAATATTTGTCATTTTTTTCTGTTGACTGTGTGGATGTCACTTGCAACAAGTTGGTTTTAATCTGGTAGCACCAAAAAATTGAGAGAATTTCTCCAACTGACTTTTCAACCAGACAGTTAGGCTGGATTTGCTCATATCAAAATATCATCCGTTTTAATATTGCGCATGCGGATAGAGAGAATTTTGCTTTATGCGCATGCGCAGTTTCACAACGGAAGGATATTTTTTAAGTGCAAACCAAGATTTATAGTAGAGAGGCAAAAATTAAATTAAAAATAAAATTAAAAAAGCATTAGAAAGTATGGGCTAAATTGCAGTTTTCGTCACAGCACGAAATCAAAAAACCAGACAGGGGATGAGTCCTCATTCCCCTTCATGGTATTGGTTTTTTTATTTCGTTATGTGCACTTTCTACAGCTGTGCACTATAAGAATGACCCGCTATTTGGAATATCACCGTGATCTCTATTTCTATGATTCTCAGACTTTTCTCATTTCGTATGTTATTTCAAATGGCGAAATGACAGAAGTCGGAGAATCATAGAAATAGAGAATACTGTGATACTACAAATAACGGGTCAGTCTTATTGTGCATATCTGTATGTAAATACTCAGACCTTTCATTTCTTGTCGCTACGCGTCACACCCTTTTTTGCGAATCATTTCTCTGCTTGATCGATTTGTAATCGTAATACGTATTTGTTGGACATTTGCAATCGCTTTCTTTGTTATAACAATGTCATATCCTTGTATAACGAAATAAAATTTATTATTTATAATCTCATCTGAAATCCCTCCACTCGAAATCGTTAATAAATAAGCGATATCAATCAATTCTAGTGACATCCAATTATTTACAATTTCCTCAATCAAATTCTAATTTTCCAAAATATTAACAGTTATTTCAATATCTAATAAGATATGAAACACCTGTTCCGTAGGTATTCTTAAATGATATATAATTCAAGCAATCTAACCAATTCAATATGTGACAAATACACACTCGACTCTTCAACGAAAATAATACATCACCCAGGTAATATTAATACAATGATACATGGAGTGAATCCCTATCAAAACACCGAAAATGTTTCTATATTTTTCTCTGAAAAGTCTCGAAAATCCTCTTCCAATTTTGTGACTGACATCTTGAACCAATATATCACACTTTGTCATTCTTTGCCTGAAATCAATTCAACCATATATCTTGTTTAGGTTTCCCTTTGTGACAAATTGGTTTTCCTATGTAACGTCAACTATTGTGATAAGAGGAGTCGACTTGAGGTTTTTCGCTTTTTCCTCTTTTTCCCATCTACACGTACCCCCATCTCCAAGAAATGCGGTTGTAATACATAAATAACCAATATTGAATTGGAATACATTTCATGAACCCTTACACAGGTTACCGTGTATTTATTTGACTGTGTGCTTACTTCACTTTGATATCAAAGCATCAGCGATGGCTTCAATAGATTGAAAATTTATTTTAATTTTAGAAACAGTTTAAATCGTACAATAAGTTCTGTTTTACCTTCTATTTAAAAAACTACAATTGCTATCAACTTTAAATCAACCATCGAAAATCTATTTAAATCCAATATTGAAATTCTCTAAAGGTTGAAATTCATGTGGTTGATTTCCACATTAACGATTTGTTGGGCAAACAATTCGATCGGGAAAATTAATTTTATTTTTTCTACAGTTTCGTCTGACAATTTTCATTAGACGACGGCAAATGGAAAATTTTAAGCAACTGTAAATGACTTGCTTTTCCTTTTAACGAAATATTATTTGATGACTGCGACTAAAATTGCCAAAATGGTAGCCAGACCCGTACGATTTGCATAACGGTAGCGCCTTGCCTGAGGGTATGTTTTAAAATAATCTGTTGGTTTGTGGAATAGAAGAACAAAGTAATTCATAGCTCATATAACGAAAGGCTCGTAACCCTAAGACGATTTGACATTTTTTCGCTAATAATTTCGGTTACCGCTAATCGACAGCAATTTTTTTCTATCCTTTGTCATAGGTCGTCTTATTTCAATTTCATTTCGTCCGTTCCCACCTTCTTTATCAACGTTTCCAGTATCACTTAAGTCATTTCTAAAATAAATTAATTGATTGATAATAATTTTGTCTATTTTCAAATTTAATTTCTTCTTGTCTCGCTTGGAATTGATCGAATGCTCCAATTTGTTTTGCTTTTTAAATCAATTTATTTGTCCACCTTGCATTCGATTGTCTACCGACAATCATATTCATGGCTAGAACAAAAAATTTAGCATAATTTCTTACAAAAACTGTTGGAACAAATCGCTTATCATATAAGCTAGCAGTTATTAAATTTGAAACTTACTGTAAATGATAACAAAATATAAAAACTTTAATTAAAAACTTTTCTGTTGGATTGCACTTTTTGTTTATTTTGGTTTCTGTTTTCATTAACAATTGTTGCGTCAGGTCAGTTCCCACCAAATAACGTTGATAAGTTCATTTGCTGTTTGCGGTTTACAATACGCCGTTGTTTGCTCTTAAGGATGAGGTTATAGAATCCCGGCGTTACATGTTCACCATCCGATTTAAAGTTTACCGCTTCGTGTTCGTGCATCAAAATCTGATTTGTTTCGTGGATTCTTAGCGTACGTTTGGACTTTACTTTTTTCACCACTTCTTTCGCTTCAAAGTCAAATTGATGATTTGTCGAGTGCGCGTGTTATACCAGAGCTGTGGCTTTCGGTTTCTTGTTTATATTTTACACAGGGTGCTTCCAAAATATTTCTTTTTGCAGTGTTTGCACGGTATTCCATACACAATACATGAGCATTCTTCCGGTTTCAGTCTAGTTTTCATGTTCGAAAAAAGCTTACCCACTTTCTCAGGTGGTCTCGGTGCGATTACCAACTCGGGCTTAAACTTTTTGAGTTGTTTCGATATTTGTTCGGTCAACCCTGGAATGTAAGACAGTCCAGCGTATCTTTTCTGTTCTGTTGGTCCTTTGGCTGTCACCGTGGAATTCATTACCGTCGTCGACATTTCGGCCGTGAAGTTTAGGAACGGATAACTTTGCTGGTTCATTGGGTTTTGTTGTTGGTTTCTGTTCCTGTTCGGTGAATTAATTTTTCGATTTTCTTCTTTGTAAAGTTGTTTTTTGTTAGGATTTTCCGAACAGTTTCTCTATTTTCATTGTGGAATTTCCTGTGGCTCAACGTGAACACTCTCCTTATGAAGCTCTTCGCTACATTGTTGATCATATTCGGTGGATGCTTTGAGTAGAAATTCAGGATTCTGTTTGATGCAATGGGCTTGTGAAACCACTTGGTGATAAGCTTGTCATTGTCGTTTTGCACCGTTATGTCAAGAAACTCGATCGATTTGTTTTCGTCCTCCAGATCCATTGTAAATTGGACGTTGCTATCAAACGAGTTTAATTTCTCTAGTATTGCGTTCGGCATATCTGGTGGCACTGATGTTAGGTTGTCATCTACATACGTTGACCAAAAATCAGGTTGCAGGTTGAGATCTGTTATGGTCTTGTCAAGTATGTCCTCAATGACTCGCTCCACCAATATCGGTGCTAGTGCTGATCCCATAAACATCCCTTTCACTTGTTGTCCAATCTATTGGACAATATCAATGAACATAAGGGTAGCACAAAGGATGAGAAAATGGAAGAGGAAAACCGAAAGTTATATTCAAGGGAACTTAAGCAATCAAATCAGAATCTATACCGTAAATTTGAAAAGCTCAAGCAAAAACAACAGCACCAAGAGAACATCAAATACGAGGAAAGTTTCATCAAGAATCTCACCGATATTGAGTCGACCTAAAGCACTTAGAAGAGTCCTCTAACCCATGCTTCCATGGAAAAAAATGTTTGCTACTTTTTCATCTACAACACTGAACAATGATGAGGTTCATTAAAGAAATATTCACGAAAAACCACCAAATATCGTTTAGGGTCGATGAGCGTGAGCTGGAACCACAGTAAGGACCCTACAGCGCGAACCACTCAATAGATTTTCACTAAATTAATTTTCTTGATTTTTTGATGTCCATATCTTTTTCCATTTAAAACCTTCAATAGCGATTTCCGTTCTAATTTCGTAGAGATATAAGCCGAATAGTTTCACCAACCTTCAAAACACTAGGATTTTGACCACTTTTTCGACCAAAAGCTCTTAACCGATTTTGTCAAAATTCAAATTGGTTATCTTTTAGGAAAAAAATATTTTTGAAAATCGGATAAGATTTACTCCCTTTTTGTAGAAAAAGAAAGTTTGTCCCTAGTGGAGACTCACTTTTAGGGCCGTGGCTGAATCCAACGGAAAAGATTTACGTGAATTATGCACTAAAGACCGGAAACCACTTAGGCGGCCCTACCTCAGCGGCCCTTCGTCCAAAAATGGCAATCTACAATACCAAACCCACTTTTGGTACTATCTTTCAGGTTATGTTTTACTCGAGTTATCGTGTTTACGGACGGACGGACAAATTTTTTTTTTGCTGATTTGGCATCTAAGGACCATGATCGATGCAAAACACAAAATCAAAAATGTGTCGGTTTTCACTTTTCCGTGAGTGTAACTACAGGAAGAGAATCATAAGATTGTGCAACGCTTCGTTTTAACTCTTTCAACCGAAAAACCGGTTTTACTTGAGAAACATACAAGCGAATACGTGAAAAGAGCGATAAAAGAGAAATTAAAAAGTTGCACAAGCTTATGATTTCTTTCCTGTACTAATACTGATAACGAAACTAATATCGAAATTGGTTACTTCAAATTGACAATACTTTCCAGACAGAATATGACGAAAATTAGTTGCTTCAAATTGACAATACTTTCTAGAAATTTACAGAATATGACGAAAATTGGTTGAACCAATTTTTTTGATCCCCGATCACATAAAGATGTACTTATTGTACTTGCCGTTCAGACTGTGTGGCATTTTAGTCAGCAGTCAAGTGAGGGTCGTATTTATGAGACGGACGGCGGGCGTAGCAGTGAAAGGTAATAGATCAGCCTTCACTGGAAAAATAAATTTGGAAACAATGGGCAGAATAGGTGGCGCTGACAACGTTTTAAAGTAACAAAAATTTAAAAAATTAAGTTTTTGATTTTTAAAAATTAAAAAAAATATATGTTTTTGGCGTTGTTGAGGCCAAACAATATTTTTTGTGAGGTTACACTTACGGGAATATATTTTTGCGTCAAATATAATTTTGTACTTCTGCGCAGCTTTTTAACACTGTAAAAACTTGCGCAGAAGTACAAAATTCTATTTGATGCAAAAATATATTTCCGTAAGTGTACGGAATCGACTTGAGAAAACTTTTTTCTTTCGGAACTGCCTAGTGCCACCTACATAGTATTAGGAAAAGTACCAATGAATGGTACGAAAAAAACATATGAAAGTTGGCGTCAGACATTCTAAATTGAATTTGTGTATTCATGTGTTCGATACCGACCTCTCCAGCGATGGAATCTGTCAATAGAAGTCGACACTAGATAACACTGATACAACCTGCGACTGTGAACAGATGACAGTCAGTAAAGTGGTCTTCACGATGTCTGCACAAGACGCAAAGAGTCATCAATTTCCGTTACCCAATCAGTTGGCCATTGCCATCCTCCCGGCAGTTTGCATCAAATATAAGAATGAACAGTGTATTTCAATATAGAAACCAGTATTAAGAATCGATATGTAATATGAGACTTATATAAGATTGCTAACATGCTCTACATTTATGTTTCGCGTCGGAGCTGTTGAAATAGTCAATTGAGACACTTCTGTATATTTATTTCCTCCAACGCTAGCCTGTATCGAATAATATTTCAGCAAATTGTTATCCCTATCTTTCTTAAATGGTATGTAAGGCTTTGAACCAAAACATAGAAAAAAAATTTGGAGGTGGAAGAAATGAATAGAATTCGGTTTGGAAGTGATTGTAAAAACAAAACTCCAAGACTTCAACCCATTCTATAGAAGTTCTCACGTGACTTTAAGAACCGATTTTTACATTCCTTTTAAATGCTTTACTGTCGAAACACCTTGCTGATTTTGCATATTTACGAAATATTATGGTCACGTTCATGTCTGCTTTGAAATTCCCTTGCTCGACCATAACCGCACGTGTTTCGGCTGACCTCTAAAAATAAAATAATTTGTTCGGCAAGACTTAATACGTTTTTGTAACTTCGTACGGGTCTAAAATATTAAACGAATTCTTTATCCTCCCATATTTCTTTGATCCCCGAAAAAAGAGGACTATTCGACAAATCATTAATTTTGTGTTTGTTGATTTTGATTTCAATTTCAACAAAATCTTGATTTTCGGTATAAGGGCGTGCGTATAGCATGAAGGACATGTATCATTAAGTACACGATAGCCGAAATTATATAACAAAGTCAATGGAACGACATGTTTAAAAGGGATTTTTTACTACCCGTGCAATGCTAAATTATATGTTGCCTTTCTACGGAATCGTAGAGAAGCGGTCATTAATTTCATTCGTAAAAATTCTATTTGTCATTGCTTTAACTTCGATGGGGTTTGTGCTGGTCATTCACCGCAACAAAAACTGATGAATAAAAAAATCTATTAAAAGTCCAGCTATATTGACTCGCAGTGACTTGAATATTTTAACAACAACAGCGAAGATAAATAAATCACTCTGTACACTTGTATTGACAACAACAACAAGAAAACACGTTAAAAATGAGATAAACTCACTTAGGCAACAAAAAAGAACTTCATATTGTGTTACTAACTTTCTCCCAAATGGTCAGAACATTTTCGTGTGTTCATCGTCTCACACTTTTTTTCTCTTTTAGTAACAAACCTATTTCCGATATTGAAAACTTTTTGACACTTTTTCTAACTAACTAGTAAGCTGTTTTTAGTGAAATGTTAAATCTGTTTTCAAAGTTCCGGAATAGTCTTTCCTTGAAATAGTTCAAAGTGGATAGATTAATAAATTTATAGGCAAATTAAGATCTCTCGCTTCTGCTGCTACTATCATTTGAAGCCGAGAATCCGATAGAAAATTTTTATGAAATTAAAAATTCTTATCAAAATAGTTTGAAATGTAAATTGCTTTTTGTGGATGATTTTATCCTAATGGCAGATAACAAATTGCAAAGTGGGATCGACCACCCAAATGTTCCATCAGGGATGAAGATGTGGGTAAGAAATAGGTTATGCATGTCCGCTTGTCTGGAAATCCCATTGAGGAGATAATGTGCAGCTTGTTCCCCGTCCTGGTTTGTAAGTACTTGAAAACCGTTAGGGTAGCAAACTGCGCAAGTCACACGTAGTCAACAAGAACGAATTAAGTAAGCGAGTAGTGTCATTATCTGATTCATCATTTACAGATTTCTGACATGACGGTTCTTAGGAGCATGTGGCAGAGTCAATCGTAGGAGATAACCGCATTAGAACACAAAGTGATTTGACACCCGGTGCGAATAGTGATATGTGTCACTATTGGCACCCGGCGCGAATATAGTGATATGTATCAATATTGGTACCCGATGCGAATAGTGATATGTATCAGTATCAGCACTCGGTGCGAATAGTGATGTATATCATTATTGGCACCAAGCAAATAGTAATTGAAATGTTATTCGCATCAGTGAATCACATAACTAAATGTAAACATTTTTAGATTAGAGCAAATTTGGAAATGGCTGCGTCTGATTTTAAGTATTAAATTCGTTTATTTAAAGTCCAACTAGTACAGTCGACTATATAAATATAACAATAAAATACAATAATAGTAACATATAACAATAACAGTAGTAACAAGCAATAAAAATATAAATTAGAAATATTAAAAATAATTTAAATTTAGGTTTAGGAAATAAAAAAAATTTTAGAAGTAAAAATATCAACATCAAAAACAGCAGTCGTGTCGTCATTCGTTTCGTTTTAACATATAGTCCGGTTATTCTAGAAGTGTAGTCGTGCAGTTGTAGCCAAGAGTCCACCTGAAAGAGCGCGATTAATTTGAACTAGTCGACTAGACTAGTAAGTGTGCACAAGTCGTAGTGACTTGGATTTTACTTTCAAAGTCGTGAGACTCGATATGACTTACCAAATTCAGGTTAGAGCAATTTTCAAGCTGCAAGTAAATATTGGGTTATTATTAAATTTTAATCAACATAATTTTGGATAGATCAAAACTTTCACCAGTCTCCGAATACACTATCTGGTATTTTAAACAGTTCGGCACGAAATTGCGGCAACGTTGGGTCAATGTTCCTTGCTGCTATGTTAAACATACAACAAGCATTGTTATGGGGAATTTTTGCCCTCTAAAGAAGTGATAAAATTCGGACGCCGCGCCGTAATAAGCGCGGGCCTTCATTCAGAACTATCAGTGATCTTAGGTATAGCTGTTCACATCTATCAATATAAGGCGTTAAAACGTATGACTCCGTCAAATATCTGTTGTCGTCACCGAGGAGGAATAAAACCAATTGTTTTTGTACACTCTCTATTCGGTTTCTATGAATGGGGTAGTTTGGCGACCAGTTTATAGACGCAAATGCTAGTATAGAGCGAACTAACATTTGGTAGATGATTTTTAATGTATGGTGTGAGAAGTGTTGCGATTGCCATTTTACGAATTTTAATGTTGAAACCGCGCGATTGACGATATATTCGTAGTGCGATTGGAATGTTGCAGCTTCGTCGAAAATCAAACCAAAATACATTGTTTCCTTGAATCTATTAACAGATTCTCCGTTTATAGTGTAGTCGAAAACAATCGGGTTTCGCTTACGAGTGAAAGTGATTACTTTACACTTTCCTTTGTTGATCTGCAGTCGGTTTTCGTCACTCCATTTCACAAAACGATTAATTATTAATTTCTTCTTGGAGGTTCAGAGCATCTTCTGTACTGTTTATAATTTTGCCAAGTTTTTTATCATCGGCAAAATTTAAAGCAATAATCTCATCCATTAATGGATCCGAGTCGTCAAAAAATACTATAAAAAGGAAGGCACCGTTTACTGAGCCTTGTCCACACCGGACGCTACTTGTAGTTTTCTAGATTTAGCGTGGCCTATATTCATATATTGCCATCGATCAGACAGATATGAATTGACCAAAACAGTGTCTTTATCGCAACGTTCTTACGATGAACATCGGTAAGACGTGCTACATGACACTTGGCAAAGCCAAGAAACTTCCGGACTTCGACATCTTAATCAGTGGCGAGACAATTAAACGAGTGACTACTTTTAAGTATCTGGGCCGAGGGGTGACGCACTTCTGCGGTTTATGGAACAAATGGGAATAAATGGGAATAAATGGAATAAATGGGATTAAATGGAATAAATATTGGAATAAATGGAATAAATGATAATTTTGTCAAATTCATCAAAACCTCAAATAGACTTGATTTTGATGGCAACGCACACAACAAACCATACTAATGTGTCAAAAAGTGAAAAAAACAGCTTTTGAAAACTTAAAAGAATTTTTGTTGAAAAATGGAATAAATAAGTTTATTCCATTTATTTCAAAAAAAATAAAATTTAATCTCAAGATGGTTTAAATGCTTTCTAATTTGTGCAAACCTTTTTTTGAACTTATTTGTCTAACTTGTGATGTGTTTGGTTCAGATATTTCGCAAAAACAAAAAAAAAAATTGGGAATAAATGGAATAAAAGAATAAATGGAATAAATGAAGTGCACCACCCCTCGGTCTGGGCTTGATTCTTTATGAAAACCTGTCATTTAAGGCACATATTGAACACGTCAAGAAGGTGATTCGTCCGTTCATACCACTCATGTGGAGGCGAGGGAGATACATTCCGATGAACAAATGCAAACAGATTTATTTTGCTATGTGTAGACGTATCTGTACTCAACGACCATTCTTCCGGTAGAAAAACTTGCGTTCTTGGAACGAGTCACTTACCTCCACAAAATTGTTAGATCGCTGGTAAAACACAATTTTAGTATCCAAATGAACTGCGAAGTTCATTCTTATCGAACTCGTCAAGCAAATGATCTACGTTGTCCCGACAAACATCAAATATTGGAACAGTCAGTGCACGAACACAACCGTGACGGTGCTGACTTGAAACAACTCAACTGCATCAGAACATTCAAAGCAAAGTTAAGAATCAAAGTTATGATGAACTGCAGTAAATACCGAGTGATATCGCCGTACTTTTTCCTGAATTAAAAATGTGATCCCTTTGCCAAAAATTATTCTGTGTTAGTACAAGGTAAGGATTTCTGGATTTTCAAAGCACCCTTAGGTCGTGACTCCAAAATAGCCATTTCTACAGTAGGACACCGATTTCGTGTGAAATTATGTTCTCTAATGAAATTTTGGTACTATTGTCAAACTGGCCACGTTGGAATCAACATAAAACCGCCTTTTTAAAAATCAAAGTTGGCCAGAAATTGATCAATCAAAAGTACTTAAATTTATTTCTTAATTTATTTGTTTACTTTTAAACTGGTGGAATTTGTTTATTCGCCGTTTCTGATTCAAATGGTTGTTCTTGTTTATCGGGTTGACTCGGCGTTTACTTTTAAACTGACACAGACCCATTGGTGCTAAATTTTGATAAATTCTGACTCGTTTATAAAACTGTTCAATTTGGACAGTTTCTGTACACGCTTATTGTATAAATTGTCCTATCTGTACTTTGTTTGTAAAATGCTGCAAGAACTATAATATTGTATTCCACGCACTGAAAGTAAGGAATGATTAGCAAAATGGTAAGCAAAAAAATTTCAAAAAATAAAAAAAGCGGATTTTGGGCTAATTTTCTTACTTGTTTTGAAATATCAACATGATCGAACGCTTTCGAGGCATCTGGATAGAATGATGACAACCTGTATCCACTTTCGGCTGTAAAACATCAAATCATCCCTACTAAATTTATTCGCAGAAGCCAACACTTAGGGGGCCATTATATTGAGCGCGATGCGCATCGCATCGCGTAAGGTTTGTGTGAAAACTCAACTTGACAGAACAAAATTTTTTTTTGTTATGTTGAGCTTTCTCACAGACCTTACGCGATGCGAATCGCATCGCGCTCAATATAATGACCCTTTTAATGTGGTGCCGTCACAAATCTGTGGTCAAAATCACAGATTTTATTGAGGAAGTGGGAATAAAATGTCCTCATTTTGTCCTTTTTGTCCATCCTTTTAGAAAAATTTGTCCTGGCTCAGGAGCCAGGATATAGGAGTGTACTAAAAACGGTAAAAGCTCTTTTTGACGAAAACAGTGATAACAATATTTTTTTAAAAAAGTAATGATGCCAAAAATTTGTCCTCAATAAGTCCTTAATTATGGACACTTTGTTATGTTAGTAGGGACACTTCCATAGTACAAATACTATTATACTATTTTTTTATTGTTCCTGACAGAAACACTAAGAATGCCAAAAATTAGTCCTCAATTTGTCCTTTCAGGATGTACCTTCACACTTTTCAAAAAAGGTATGTTTCCTAGCGTCGGCGGTTCAATTCCAGTCGTCGACCCTTTTTTTTATTAACTATTTTCTATTACTAGGAAAGGACAAAATGAGGACATATTTTTGTTGTCAATTAAATTTTCAGGGAGGGTCTGACAGTCCAAGTTGCACGAAACACTCAATGACTGTTCATCGGTTTAATGTATGTTTCCTAGCGTCGGCGGTTCAATTCCAGTCGTCGACCATTTTTTTTATTAACTATTTTCGATTATTAAGAGAGGACAAAATGAGGAAATTTTTTATAGTTTAATCAATTTTCATGCGAGGACTGAAAGTAGTGATTTTTAAAAATAAGCATCCGAGCCCTCTTTTAGAAAAACACTAAAGGAAGGCGTGAAGATGCATAGTTGAAAATTGGACTTAATTGTTTTCTAGACGTTGCATCCTAAAATGACAAATTGAGGACATATTTTTGTCATAATAAATTTCGAAATTTATTTTTGTTTTGACTATTTGGCGTTTTAGAGCTTTTATTAAATTTGTTTTAGTACACTTTATTTTCTTGCTTCCTAGGACAATATGTGTTTTTTGCGGTTGACATACGAAAAGGACAAATTGAGGACATAATTATTGACTCAAAAATTCGAAAATCTTAACGTTATTTAGTTCATAATTTAATTTGAGCTTTTAGTACTAAAAATAATGTATGAGAAGAAACGAATGGGTCAAAAACAGATTTGTAATTATTTTTCTTTTACAATTATTATAAATTAGAATGTAATTGGAAAATTGCAGTAACTTTGGGTTTCGAAATATTTTTGACCGATAAGATTATCATTTCTAGTCTAGTCTTATGACCTTTTTTGAAAATTGTGAAGGTACATCCTGAAAGGACAAATTGAGGACCAATTTTTGGCATTCTTAGTGTTTCTGCCAGGAACAATAAAAGAATAGTATAATAGTATTTGTACTATGGAAGTGTCCCTACTAACATAACAAAGTGTCCATAATTAAGGACATATTAAGGACAAATTTTTGGCATCATTACTTTTTTAAAAAAATATTGTTATCACTGTTTTCGTCAAAAAGAGCTTTTACCGTTTCTAGTACACTCCTATATCCGGGCTCCTGAGCTAGGACAAATTTTTCTAAAAGGACGGACAAAAAGGACAAAATGAGGACATTTTATTCCCACTTCCTCAATAAAATCTGTGATTTTGACCACAGATTTGTGACGGCACCTTTTAATGTTCATCAATAGCCACTCGCACAGCTACCAGCTACACTACACTTCCATCACATGAACATTAACCGAAAAAGTTAAGTTTAAAAAAGATAAGCTTAGTGCATCTTTCGTTAACAAATAATATCAGACAAAGGACGTAACTAAATATGAAGGTCGTTGAACCAATTGGTGAAAGAATGAATGGTACCATCGAACGGAATTTTTAACCGTTGTTAGGAATGTTCAAGAAATTTAAATCTCACTTGAGTAAAACAATTGTAAATTAATATTCAGTTTGAAAGTTGACTTGAGGATGGTCTGCAGTAGCGACCGAAACTAGTCCTCTTAAAATAAAAATTTTTTGTTACAATCTGAATGGTCGTATTTTCAATCAACCCATATCATTATTGAATCGATTGTGCGTGTATAGCTCGAAAACCCTCTAAAATTGATTTTATTTTTAGAAAATCATTTTTATCACTACTCTGAAAACACTCTGCACCCATTTTCAATTTTTACACAACAGATTTCGCAGCAATTAACCAATTTTTGGCACCATTTACTTCAATTTGTATGGGCACGAAACTCCTTTCTTGTAGTAGGAAACTCGCGCGGCTCGAAAATACTACCATTATATAGTGAAAATAGGAATTTCGCGCCCATACGGTGCGAAATTCCTAGGAGCCTTATACAGTGGTTGACTCGGAAACCGAATATATGTCATTGATGCGAGCCTTCAATCTGGACAGCATTAGTTTTTGAAGAATTTTACTGAGTAAGTTGCTGGTAACGGAACAATTTTTTTTAGGTTTCGGGATGGGTATGATTTTAGCACATCTGCAAATTTCAGGAAAATAAGATATTTTCAAATATGCTCTAAATATGTGCATCAGCAAGATTCCTCTTTTTATTGGTAAACGCTTCAAGAGGATATTATTGATCGAAAGGATTTTTTCGTTCTTGAACTACAGACGTCGTCACTCAAAAATATTTCGAATTCTATTTCAGCTGTTTCGCTATTGCTATTTGTATGGTGAAAACAGCTGACATTGAAAGTGATACTTTTTTGAGTGACGACGAATATTTTTGTCATAATCTGATTTTGTGTGATTCACTGATGCGAATAACATTTCAATTATTATTTAGTGATATATATAGTGATATAAACCACTATTCGCACCGGGTGCCAATAGTGATGTATGTCACTATTCCTACTATTCGCACCAGGTGCCAATGTAACCTACCATTAGAATATTAAGGAACTTTTAGGGGAGCCAGAGATATCATCGCAATCGTTACCAAAATACAAAGAGAAACAAAAAACACTGATTGCTACACATTTACATCGTCAGTGAAGAGACGGTAAGGGTTAGCCATCTACGCCGGTTCGGTTCCTGCACCGGTGCTTCTTCATCGCATTGCTGACTGTTATTCATCAATAATTCGCGATCATTTATCGACATTTTTCACCTTTTAGATGCACAAACGAACCGATTGATACTAAAATTCGTTTATACACTTCAAAGGTGCATCAACATAAAGCAGCTACCTAAAAACATATCTTTGTCCATTACACAAAAGTACGCCGAAGCTAGTATTATTATAATCGATCAATGTCTCATTTTTTATCACAATCTCTCACCGAGAAGCAGCTGAGTCGTACAGATATTTTCTGTAATGTTGTAAAATTCAGTTTTAATTTCTTTTTAACAAATGACTCTAAAATACTCCGAATTTTCCAATTGTACTTGGTATGAAAGAGGATTTTTTTTAATAAAGATAGCAACGAAATTTACTTTGTTCGCTAATATTTTCAGAAAAATAATTCTTGTAGAGTTGCTGATTTTCTCTATGAAAATGATAAAAAGAAATGTTTGGGAAAATATTACATTTCTACATTCATTTACCACAGCAAATGTAAGGATGCCGCGACATTAAACTATAGTAATTTATTTAAAATTCTAAGAAACGTTATGTTTATTGCCTGTGTTGTGTATTAATGTCTGTGGAATGCATACACACCATACAATCATTTCAAATATAGCTCCTTGTTGTATGTGAATTCTTATGTTGCATTTACGAGTGAGTGTGTACCTGACACCACTCGGAAAATCTCTAGCTACCACTGGGTGGACCAAACTTACAATCAAATGTACGAAATACCAAAAACCACTTAAACAGCCCTTTCCCCGACAATGCCTAAATTTTTCGATTACATCCGCACGATTTTAACTTTGGATATTTCTTTTCGGGTGTTTCCTTCAAGGGAAAAAACGAATTTGAAGGTCGATCAAGTTTTACTCGAAATATCGTGTTTACAGACGGACGAAATTTGTTTTTGCATATTTAATATGCCGACTCCCGGGTCCCGATCCGGCTGGTTACAAATGGGAATCACTTCGATTTTCGTACGGGTCTGTATACTTCAAAATTATCTGAATCTATACGTATAATTATTACCATGAATGCAAAACGGAGTGAAAACGGCAATCTAAAAATGAGTGAAATTCTCGAGGGGTGGCGCACTTCATTTATTCCATTTATTCCCAAAAATTTTTTTGTTGTTTTTGAGAAATATCTGAACCAAACACATCACAATTTAGACAAATAAGTTCAAAAAAAGGTTTGCACAAATTATAAAGCATTTAAACCATCTTGAGATTAAATTTTATTTTTTTGGGAATAAATGGAATAAATTTATTTATTCCATTTTTCAACAAAAATTCTTTTAAGT
>CM055406.1:131090076-131107901 GCA_029228625.1 Pseudolycoriella hygida
CCGTAAGACTTCAAATTGGAATATATCTGAATCTAGACGTCCTAGAAGAAAATGGAGTCCTGATTCCGATTCAGGGAGAAAAACTATACTAAGCTTTTCGATTTTACATCTGCTACACAAAATTTAATATATTTGTTGCCTAGTGTAATTAGTAGAACCGGGAAATGAACAAGACTGCATGATATTTTGAGCGACAGGGAGCTCACAAATGTCTGGAATTGTCTCAGTATCAGATCAAGTGCCAAAAGAGTCGATCTTATATACGCAAAAAGTCTATTCTTTCTTGTAAAATTCACATTTTTCGATGCTATGTCAATTGTACAGATAAGGATATCGTCCATAAACGGGTAGACACCGTCGAAATCTTATTCCTTGAAAATTCCAGGAGCTGTTTGACGTCTAACCAAAAATAAAAAAAACACGACCTTCCCTTAATTTCGTATTTGAATGTTCCTTGCTAAATTGCCCATCAATTTTTTTTTTGCCGCGGCTTCTGAACGATACTCGTGCCTGAGGGCTAAAATCAACTTTCATTTCGCCGGCACGTTAAATAACTTACATTTCTCATTTCATATTTTGATTAAGCGAGTGTGAGAAAATTACTGCACTCGTAGGGATTTAATTTTGAATATACAACGTAAATTGCATAACCGCCCCCTTAAGACAATAATTTCTCAGCTAATATCTGAGCGATTACCAATTACGTTTTATTAGCAACTTTTATACTTAGTTCCATAACTTTTCATGATATTACCATCTTAATGAAGAGCTTTGTTTACATCAAACTAATTAATGAGATTTACTAGGATTTGTTAAGACTTGTTGAATGCTAATATTGAATTGTTTTTTTTTCAGTGACTTTTGCAGTAAGTTGGGAAGAATGGTGGACATACGATGGAATTTCAGGTAATTCATTGCATTGCGTAATTATTACATACAACTGACAGGGTTTTTTCGCATTGAAAATATTAAATGAATTAAAATAAATTCATAATTAAGTCGCTATTGTACAATCGGTCTATAGAAAATAATTGTAACAAAACATTCAACCATATCAGTCTAATTTTATAATAAATTACCCATCCACAAACTCTACACACAACCGAAAGAGGTAATTTAATTTCAAAATTATTAAACACAAAACTTTGCATATTCATGTGAATGAAAATAATAAACAAAAGTTTATACATGCTCATTATAGGTTAGATTAGCCATATTGTCTGATGTAATTAATTTCATTTTACTCACATTACCCCAAAGGTATATCCTTCTTGATAATAAACATTCTCATTCTCATCTTTCCCATTCCATCTCGGTTAACGTTGCTTATACAGCTCCTACAACTCTAAAAACCGCAATTTTGTATAATGTATACACAGTACACAAAGGGAGACTTTATACGAAACACATTTCATTTATTATTATGTTCTCCAAACATAAGCATATTATCTCAGCAACAAGATGAGGGGAGATGTTTGAATTAATAATAAAAAAAAGAGATTCTGAAAATTTTTGTGGGGTCTCACAATCTAGTAAAGGATTATTTCCGATTATTCAATTTCTGTTTAAATTTCCTCAATGACTACAACTCCATTAATTTGGTGTGGAATCAGCGATGTAGGTACATTACACAAGATGTTAATGTGAGTTAATAAACCTTTCGCGGTTTCAATACGATAACGAATGGAGCAGACGAGTTGCTGTGTATGCGGTAAAAAATAAATCCGTTCTTCATTCATGGCTATTGTTATCTTAACTTTCGCATTGAGAACATTTCATACAGTTTAGACGTAATACACATTTTGCACAACAAAATGCTTAGTCAGCAAAAAAATTATAAATTAAGCTTCAGGCTCTTATTCATAACACAAAATTTACACCTAAAAGCAAACAGATAATAAAAAAAATCTTATACATAAAATGATGGTGAGATAAAAGATGGCTTACTTAAAAACGGTTCACAAGAGCAATGTCTAGGGTCGTTCATGTAAGTAGTTTTTATCTCTACAGGGTGTAGCTGCAATAATAACATTCATTCGTTGCCGAATAATATCCACTCTGAACTGCCAGAAAATGTAAATAAAACAAGTGAAATCAATGGTATGAACTTTATTGCATAGCGATTGACTTTTAACTAACTACGATGACCAATAATCAAGATGTACACAAAGTTGATATACAGAGGCACGATAGTATCCTAAACACCAATCCTATAATTTTCTTTTCCTAAAACGATTTCTCACAAAAATTAAAAGAACACAAAAAAAATCGACGTAGACAGTACAGGTTTTTCCAGTAAGTGACACCCAGTTTTTATCTCTCCACAGCCACCAGCCACATTGAAAAGAAAATTGTGTAGATTTTTTTGTGTATTGAGTAAATGGAAAATGGTGTGGGCGTTGTGTTGCTGACAATGCTACTTACTCAGTCATTGTTTTTAGTAGTACGTGTGTTCGCAGGAATGATGGTGTTTAGTAACGTTTGCTATTTTTACAAAGAACAAAAAAAATTATTTTCTTATATTTCCTTTGTCCAAGATCAAATACAACTTTACTTGAAAGTATTTGATGAAACAATAAATTACTATGCATAGTGTGAGTAAATGACCTTCGTTGGAAACTACGTTCATCCATCGTATGAGTCTGCTTCGCATATAAATAAGTTCACCCTCTTCTGTCCAAAAACTGACTTACTGACTACTTGTCAAAGTGAGCGCCTCCTTAGACGTTCAGGTGTATTGTATAGAAATTTGAGAATCGTCTGATGGAAGAGACACTTTATTTGAAACCGACATACATTTTATAAAGTGAATGTGCAACGCAGAATATTTGATCGAAGATTGATCCTTTCCAAGTAGGTGAAGTTGAAAGTGTTGTGTGGCAGTCTGTGACGAAAATTGCTGCAATTTTATTGTTGTTCTTGCCTTAAATGTTTTTAAGAGCAATTTCGAAATCTTGATTTGCGTCATTTCGAAATAGAACTTTCTTTCTATCATTATCATCATCATACTTTAAAGACCATTTGCTCAGAGATGTTTTGTTCATATTGTCATCATTTACTGCTAGTGCCACTGATGAAGCTTGTCGCTATGCTTAACTCCTCACGTAAAACATGTGCGACCTCAACTAACTACTTGCGTTATTTCTTAATTTGCTTCTTAAAGGTCTCCTATCTGCAGAAAAAATGGCTAGCAGCTTAAGTTCAGAAATTTGTTCCAGTGCCTCCTTGAATTCATGGATATTTTCGCACTTCATCGAATTTCAGACTTCAGAATTTTATACTTAAGTTTTTATTGCTTATTAATTTGACGCAATGACTGTGCGTCGCACCCTTCATAGTTTTCTACTTGGTAATACAAAGATTGTATAACGAGTTCACTTTAAAATATAATTTAAGCAAGGGGTGTGACTATGGCACTTTGTGAATTTATTTATTTATGAAGCAATTAATGCGACTGCCTAACGAAGAATTTTTTTATTTTATGTTGCGCGGTCTCTACATCAATAATCTACCTTCAGAAAAAAATTAGAGACTTCAATTGTAGTATTGAAAATATTAAAATTTGTATCGTTAACTAACAATCACTAACTAACAGTTATACACTAACTGATACACACATAAGTTAACACCGGATGCGAGTTTTGATTTCCATTTTAAAAATGTAAAACGAATTTCTATTGGTATGTCGTTGAACACTTTTTGATTAAAATAAAACACTTCATTGAAATAAAATTTGAACATAAGGTGAAGACATCGGTTACGAGCCTGTTTACAAATTGCTTTAATTACGAGCCCCTATTGTCTTTTCCTTTGTTTTCAAAAAAGAACAAAAGAAAGGCACGTAGTCGGTGCACTTACCTTATGCTTCGCTGACCCGTATGATTCCCTATAAAGCCTACACAACGCGTCAAAAATAATGCTGATGAATATAATTCAATTTCGTTAAATTAGTGACAACTTCTTTTGTAAATTAGAGATTAAATTGCATTGATAATTGTTCAAAAGGTATCGATGTAAAAAACTCTACCAAAAAATTGTTGGAGTTGGAGCCTACCTTGGGATAAGACCATAAGGATGGAGGTCCGACCCATATTCTCATGGTCAAAAATATCCAAGCGTTATTGTTTCTTATCCCGTTGCTACCTACGAATTCCGAATTCCTTTGCCTAAAATTGTCCGCTGGTCTTTGAAGACAAATCCAAGATACTAATTTGAGCTCTTGATTTCGACGCCATCGCTCAGAATGTTCAAATTAGTAATAGTTGGAAATGAAAGATTTTGTCTAACTATTGGCATTTGTCATTTCTTTGACTTGTCATTGTAATTGTCTCGGGAGATAAGTCATACATTATTGCGTTGTATAAAAATTTGTTTTTTTGATTTCTTGCTTCGGTGCAGAAAAACTCTCTTTCGTTTCTACAGGATAATTTATTTATCCTCTCGGGGATCAAACTTTATAACCGTTTATACCTTCCGGTGTGAGGTCTTTAGACTCGGTGACCATGAACCACCCCTTTCCGTGCCCTTCTATACTGTGCCAAAGAAACGGCTTGCTCGCTCAGTGAAAGTCCTCTAACTTCTAAATCTGATTTAATTGAGTCTCATTTCCTTGGCCTAACCCTAGAGCGCACACACGGTACCTTCGCATTCAATATCCTCTTCGGGAGCCTGCTAATGCTGATCCTCTGAATGTGCCCGTACCATCGCAGACGACTAGCCAAAATAGGTCTTCTGACATAACCCCTAAATTTTCCCCGATGTCGCCGTTCCTGATTCCGCAGTCCACCCAACTTTCACTACCATATAAAATCGTTGGCATGAAGATTGAGCTGTGAATAGCTAACTTTGTGCCGTTACTTAACTCCTGGCCCCCGCGTTTCCTTTTTCGTCCTTTCTTCAAATTACCTAGCTAACTTGCCATCCTCCGAAAAAATGGATTCTTAATATTCAAACTCAGAAAAATGCTCCAACTGCTCTCCATTTAAACTGTAGGCTTAGTCTTCCCGGGATTTGCATAACCTTAGTTTTGCTGACACTTATTTTCATTACGTACTCGTCGCATGCAGACAGTCGATATATGTTAATAGAGTTAAGTCATCCATATTGGCCAGAATTTTCATGATTACTTCACTCACTTCCACATTCACTTGCAAATTGGCTTGCTTGATAATTTTGTCCATAAATATTAACAAAAGAGGGGAGAGACAACAACGGTTACCACATGAACAAAAATGTAGCATCAAATATTAAGTTTTAGTCGCTCATTTGAGTGCGTGGATGGGTTTGTATGTATTGGAAAATTGATTCATAGCGAAAAATATTATTCGTCTAATCCGTTGTTTAAAAGTTTGGAAAACAGCTATTTTTTGTACAACAAAACTTTTTTTTCAGGACCTGCATTTTGGGGCTTAATAAATCCCGAATGGTCGTTATGCAACAAAGGTAGAAGGCAGTCACCTGTAAATCTTGAACCACAACGTTTGTTATTTGACCCAAACCTAAGGCCTTTGCACATAGATAAGCATAGAGTAAGTAACACCTTTGCCCAAGATTAACGACAATTCCAACGGCAAATGCTTGAAATTCCTCGCACGCATCGCATATGCATTCTGCCATTAAATTTTATTTCACGTAAATATATTTGCCCAAATGATACGCAACTATGCAAACAATATCTATTTCAGATAAGTGGTACAATAGCAAACACAGGACACAGTGTTATATTTACAGCCGATAATGAAACATCGTTTATCTACGAAGGGCCTCAAACTCCAGTTAATTTGACTGGTGGACCATTGTCATATCGATATCGATTTCATGAGATACACATACATTATGGCCTACACGACCAATTTGGTTCAGAGCACAGCGTTCAAGGCTATACATTTCCTGCCGAGGTAAGCTATTTCAATAACATCACACATCACATACTCGTAATACATCTGTTTGTTCATGATAATGGATTTCAGTTTCGGAGAGGGAGGTAGGGGGAAGGTATATATATATATATATATTTGCTAAATATCTCATGCACCAATGTGATGTGTGTATACAGAGCAGAGGTGTGCGCCGATTTTTAATCTGTAGTCAGTGACAGTCGAGTATTGTTCAATCATTTAAAACTACCACAAGTGAAACCATTTCTACAAATTTTTGGCACAATTCACACTATCTTTAAAAATTTGCAATAGTTTCAGTTAGTTTAGTTTCAAATTGTTTTTCAATCATGAAATTACGGTGCGACCATAAGATCTTATGACTTTTGGTCGAAAGGACAATTGTTACAGTAAACCGAAATCTGCGGTATGCCGACATACAATCGGCGGTGCACACCTCTAACATAGAGTCTTAGGTGTGGAGATGGGGATTTACTATTTTAGCATTGTTCGTCCGAAATTAACCAGATAATTCCATTTCATTTCAGATCCAAATATTCGGATATAATTCACAGTTGTATTCGAATTTTTCGGATGCTCTTAATCGTGCACAAGGAATTGTAGGAGTGGCAGTTTTATTGCAAGTATGTTTTTTTGTGTTCATCGCATTGATTTGTCTTAAATGAAATTTTCATTCAATAGTTAGGTGACTTATCGAATGCCGAGCTGAGAATGTTAACCGACCAATTAGAGAAAATTCGTTTCGGTGGTGACGAAGCGCCGGTACGTCGGTTATCGGTCAAAGGTCTACTACCTGATACGGATCACTATATGACTTACGAAGGTTCAACAACAGCACCAGCATGTCATGAAACCGTGACGTGGATTGTTCAAAATAAACCAATTTATATAACGAAGCAACAGGTAGGTTTTCATGTATTTTCGCCTTTACGGTGTTCATACTCATAGTCGGCATTTTCAAAACAGAAAGTTGTGAAAATTTAAAGTGACAGAGAGTCAAGTACAACATATTTTGTTTATGAAAATTTATTGTGTAGAAAACGAGACAGACATCCACTAACGTTTTCAGTGTTATCAATTCTGATGGCGTTCCGTGCAAATTCAGTTATTGTTGATTTTTCAGATGTCAAGAGAAACGGGTAAGACTTTAAAGTCATAAAATTAACGTCAGAAAAATTACTAGTCTCGTTCATATGAATTAAAAAGATGTGTTTTACATTTTCGGATATGATGTTGCGCTAAATCTAGTCGTTTGAATAAGTTCGGTGATTTATTTGTTCGATTGCAAATTTGCTCTACAACTTTTTCGATCCGAACATAGTAGGGGGTCTCAAAGGTTCCCTACTTGGTTCGTAACATGGGTTTTACGTCGATACTGAAGCGAAAAATGGTCGATTGTAGAAGCAAAAATGGAAAATTCAAAAAATATCCGCCACTTCAAGAATTGAATTACCAAAATCGGTGACGTCTTGTTCTTATGGTATGGTGAAGTGTCGCAAGAACAACAATGCTTGTTAAAGTATCAATTGATTTGAATAGGTCCTGTATATGGATCTCAGAAGATTTCGTGGACACTAGATGAGAGGTTTGCTTTTCACGAATACATCTTTAAACCAGAAATATAGAAAATCGTTTCGCTCCCAAAGGCAAAATTTTACGGAGAATTGGCTTGAATTTTGTTGTGTATGCAAGAACCATTGGTTCCACGACTCAGGTTAGGGATATAAAGCGATCTTAAGGTTAGCCGAAGAACTATATATTAGTTTTTGGCATGTTATGTATGCCGTTAAGAAAAACCTTTTGGCTCATGGAATCATGGGTCTCAGACAGAGTCTATAGTAAGCAATTTCCACTAGGGAGCATTTTCACAGAGAGAGCGTTATTTTCAAGACCCAAAGGCGCAAATTTATTAAAACATAAGACTCTCTTCCCTTCATACTCTTGTTTCGCTTCAAATTTTTTTTAACAAAATCGCATTCTATACAAGTCCAAATTAGAAGGTCGGAATCGCCTCTCCTTCTTTGTACAAAATGTAGCAACACCTGGTCGTGAGTCAATTTTAAAACTTTCCGTTACATACAAAATCGAGGGAAGCTTCCAGATGAATATTTAAAAATTACCATACCCCCTATTTGTCGGAATAGACAAAAAGAATGCGTGATTTCATTTTGTGTATCACTAAGTAGTAGGAATATTTTTCCCCTACTCATTGGACATATGTGATTTTGAAGTTAAACCAGTTTGGTGAAAAAATAAAAAAGCGGGACCGTAGCGAGCGAAAAAATTTTAGATTATGAACCTACGAATACTTTTCTTTTGAAGAAATCGCAAGCGTAGCGAAATATTTTGAGATTTCGAACTCAAACACAGTGTGGATAACCGATTTTTCGACCAAAAAACTTCGCGGTATCCTTAATATTGCACTTTTTGCACACCTGGCAGAAGATGATGTTCCAATGCAATTAATAACTAATCGTCGCGGTACATTTTTCAGGTTACTTCTTCTACGATCTAGTGAAACCGTGGTGTCGCTACTAAGGAAGCATAAAGAAGTGTTCGATTGGACAATCATTCTCCACACTCATAGGTTTTTTTTGCGATTTGTGTATTATTCATCTATATCTGTGAAGTATTCGTAAAAAGAGGCTGGTTAGGACGAGAAGGGCGTTGGAGGACTTCAGTGGGTGCCCGGTGCATTTTTCCTCCTTCAATATATGTTATTTTAGGCTCTAGTCTCAGAGCTCAGGTTAGGGTTTTTCAGCCATTACATTAGATTAAAAGTAGGTGGGACGAACCCCCACACCATTGCACATGTTGTATTTGTACGCATTACTTTATTCTGTTTGTGCTATTGAAGGATGTTGCTGGACATTCATACAGAAAGTGTGCAGATATTTGTTAAGTTTCCAATGGCCTGTAATTCGTTTGATATTTTGCTAACTCTGTGATAGAAGACAGCGGCTCTTATTTTCGCTTATTATATAAACTTCCAATGGAATCTCATGATTTTCCGACTTTTAATAATTTTTGTAAAATTGACTAGTTCAGTCCTGTTTGGAGTCCGAGTAGTTTGTTGTTGGAGCCATTTTTCGCTAATTGGTTGCCTATTTCATCGCTTGTAAGGCCACTGGACAGGTACCCAGACTATTGAACGTTGATTAGAGTTAGAAATTTTTTGTGTAACAACACTAGAGAAGAGGTGTAGAAATTTAAACCTCTGTAAAGCTTTAATTGCTCCTTGGCCATCCGAACAGATGTAATTGAGGACTTTAGCTTGTTCGCCAGAGTCAACTATTTGTGATTGAAATGCTGTGCATATTTTCCTGGTAATAAACAGTTTTCCTTATGGGTTTGTGTGAATGCAGCATCCGTTTGTGAACCAGGTTATGCTTCTTTTGAAAGTACTTCAGCATACTACTCGGTAGCGTTGTATCAAACGAGCAGTCGGAGTGTAATAGTCATTTACCATCTCAAATGCTGGTGTTGTTTTCCCTATTGTGTTCCAAATGTTTGAGTGTTCGTAGTCTTCCACTTGCAGTAATTGGCGGTAAAGTCTTACAGCAGTGATGCTCGCTTCATATTCGAAGTGGATATTAGTTGACATCTTGGCCACCAGAGAATTTTTGCAAACGAAATTATTGCTCTGATTTGTTGGTTAGGGTCCTAATTTCGGCCCATGAGTCTCACTTATCTGCCGTGTCAACCATAAACGCCGTATATCATAGTTTCTTTGAACTGAGAAATTGGTAAAAGAAATCACACGGCGTTTAAAGTAAAACACTGTAGATACTTTGAACGCACTTATTTCAACAAAGAAAAAATTCGCAACGATTGCAGCGGTCGTTGGTTTTTCTCATTAAAGTTTTGAGAAGTCAAGTCTATATTTCGTTACAAAACACTTTTTGTTTTGCCAAAACGTAGAAAACAAATTAATTTTTTCGTTATTTAATTTCATGGTATACGCCAACATTTAAAATGAGTGAGTTCGACTTACGGCTTTTTTAGGAAAATGACCAAAATTCTCTATAACGTATTTATCGCAATTCTTATTAAATATTATTATTATTTATAAATAAAATTTTAGGAGATCGTATATTGTAGACGGCTCCACTCAAAAACATAAAAAGCCAAAAAACATATTTTTTAGATACGGTGTTTATGATTGACACGGCAGTTATGATATATTTTTGTGATTGTATTCACAGTCACATATTTTCTCATAATGCCATTGCTCGAACAATGTGACTGTAAATGAGCCTACAAAATTATATCATAAGCATTATAGGTCGACGCTCCTCGTGACGTTTTCGACAGCGAGACAAAGGTTATAAATTTTTAATTATTTGATACGAGTACGTACCGATCTTATTTTATGAAGTAGAATTACTTGTCCTAGTTTTTCATATCTTCCACACTGTCAATTGGAATATTTAATCGAACAAAAACCACTGTGATACTTTTGAACGCTCCGAAGCGGTTTTGCTTCTCATATTTGTAAGAGATATAATTACTGTAGCACAAAGGTATGCATATGAAATTGAATGAAAATTTAAAGATGATTTAAAGTTTAAATAGAGGAACTAAAAGATGGCCAGTTTTAAATTACATCTTTGTACATCAAAAAAATTGAATTTATGATTGGAAAACGACTAATAAAATCGTATTTCCGGACATCAAATGAAGTTATGTTTATGTGGTTATAGTGTTCTTTGTGCAAAAAATTTTGTAATTTTGTGATATTTCCGGAACAAGAATATTACAATGAAGGCATTTATAATTTGCGCAGTTAACTCTTTTTCTATTTTTCTCTTTTTTAGATGTTTTGCTATCTTTACAACAATATTTGATGTCGTTTCTTTGCCGTTTGCATTAAATTGCTAGTTGTAGTTCTTGGATGATAGCGGCAATCATTATAGAAAAACCGTTAGATTTTTGGTGCTGTATTTCGAGTCTAATTTGGACTCTCAGGTTAAATACATTAAAGATACTAGTAGTCTCATTGAATCTAAATTTTACCTATGAGAGATAAATCGTCGCATAGAAGTTACATTAAACAAAAATAAATTTTTAAAAAGTTGCACATAAATATAGATATATAAAAATGACGTGACAAGTTCTAATTGTTGACATTTTCTTATTCTCTGTTAAACACATATCGTTAATTTGGTTTCTTTGGTTTCATTTTCCAAATGGCCGTCGTCGCTCGGTTCACTTTTGTTTTTTGAATAAATTTACGTAAGATTCGTGAAGTCCGTGTGTGTCAGAATGTAAGTTCACATCGTTTTTAGTGTTGCGAATGTGCATTTTCTCTGCAATAACCCTTTGATGGTAGTTTGAAATGTGGTCTAGAATATTGACTTTGTCCAAATTAATAGAGTGGTCATTGTTGACTTCGTGTAAAGTTAGTCCGGTTGTTTCTGTCAGTTTTTTCAATTTTATGTCACTTTTATGTTTTGCCATTCGTTTCCCAACTCTCTGTTTAGTATTGCCTGGTTATTTAGCAGGGCAATCTGAGCAGTCAACTCTATAAATTACCTTTGACTTCATGTCCTTTGGTACTGAGTATTTCGTTCGGGAATATAGGTTGCCAACATTGTTACTCACCTTGCGTCCTAATGCGGCGACATGAATTATCCACCAGGGAATTATCCCCCAGACCGAAAAAATAGGAATTATCAATCAGGGAATTATCCCCCAGGAATTATCGCCCAGACAAAATGAGAATTATCACCTAGGAATTATCACCCAGCAAGTTTAAAGCGGTAAGTTTGTACAAGGAAAATATATAAGGAACATACTATTTTGTATAAGGAAAATGCTATCCCGGGTGATAATTCCTGGGCGATAATTCCCCGGGTGATAATTCCAACTTTGTCTGGGCGATAATTCCTGGGGGATAATTGCCTGGGTGATAATTCCTATTTTTTTCGGCCTGGGGGATAATTCCCTGGGGGAAAATTCCCGTCACCCTATTTGTTGGTTGTCTTTGAGAAATTTCCTAGTTTTGTTCACCATCATCAGCAAGAATTTGTCCGAATTTTCCGATCTCTGGTAGTTGTTTAGGAAATTTCGTGTTATATTGATCACTCTGGCTCTTACAACAATGACAAAAAAGATGAAAGTGATGAAACGTGTGAATGTGTAGAATGTGCAAATTATAAATTTCTTCATTGTATCATGAGGCTCGCGGCAAGGGGGTAGTCAAAAATTTCCGGTATATTCTGGAGGTTATTTTAGTGAAATTATTTTAAGAGATTTGAACATTTACACTTTTTTGAAATCGTTAAATTTGCAGAAGCTTAAAATAATTCTACTAGAATAGTCCAGTTCAGTTCAGTCGTTCGTACGGTGGTTTGACACAATTGCTATTGTTTCTGTTCAGTTTGTCGTTCATTCTGGTTAACGTTGGGCAAAACTACATCTTTGACATGTAAATTTTGGTGTTTCTACGATTCGAAAATTCTACGCTGCTTAAGCGTTTATGTGTTTTTTCGTTTGTGCTTCGTCACGACAACGTAAGAGTCATCGTCACTTTTCTTTGTTCTGCCATTTTTGAATAGTTTGTGCTATGAATCAATTTGATTGGTGACGTGGAGGACCGTATTTTTAGCGTTAGATCAATTGATCGTATCTTGTGCTGTCCGACGTTTAATCGCACTGACGCTAGACACTAGACTAATGGAATCAATCCTACTAATGTATTTCACTTACCTCGATGTTCGATTTGGTTTTAAGCGACGCGGTGTCGGACCTTGGATTACGGAATGATCTTGATAGCTAAAGAACCTCTAAACTAACAGATGACTTTTATCAGAAATACATTAACGCCACCTTTATCATGATGTGGATTTGGTGCTCATTCTTTTTGCCATGGAATCTCGAATTCAACTTATTGCAACCAATTTGTGTTATCCAGTTATCCCCGGGTATATGTGTGGTCAATGAATTCACCTTGTTGGGAGCGCCAATTACCGACAATTCCTTTGAAAACATCTTCAGCACAAAACTATGCGAATTAAAATTGCTATTCGAGCGGCTTCTGCAATTGGAGAACTACCATATAGCATTTTATATCCTTAAAAACTGTTTCGCTATCCCTAAACTGGTTTTCCTTCTGAGATCATCGCCAACATGGAATCGTCAAGAATTTCTCGATGAAATGGATTCTCAAATAAAACTCACGTTAGAATCTTTAACAAATTCCGTTTTGAATGAAACCACTTGGACCTTAGCATCACTTCCGGTCAACCTGGGTGGCATTGGAGTTCGCAGAGTCCGGGATGTAGCGTTGCCCGCTTTTCTGTCGTCAGTGAACGCAGTTTCTTCACTTGTTAGTACCATGTTAAATCAACCTTCGCTGCAAACTGAGGAAATGGCTGAATATCACGACAGCTTAAAGATGTGGAATGATTTACATCCGGATTCAGTGCAACCAGAAACCCCATCACTTCAAAAACATTGGAATAAAATCGCGACTACCAACTTGTTAAACAGTTTAAAATTTGATAACGAAGAGGAAATAGCAAGGTTTTTAGCTATTCGCAAACCCGAGTCAGGTGCTTGGTTGCATGCACTACCCTCGAAAACAATAGGCACTCTTTTGGACAATAACTCCTTTCGGATAACCATTGGTCTACGACTGGGATCCGACATTTGTGCGCCTCATACGTGTTTTTGTGGATCACGCGTGGACAAAAAAGGTCGTCACGGCTTGAAATGTCGGAAAAGTGCTGGTCGTCACGCAAGACATGCGGAAATAAATAACATAATTAAAAGGGCACTAGTTTCAGCGGACGTTCCGGCTTTATTGGAGCCAGTAGGACTGTCAAGGGAAGACGGTAAAAGAGTTGACGGAATGACGTTGATTCCGTGGGTAAGAGGCAGCAGTTTGATATGGGACGCAACCTGTACGGATACCCTTGCGCCCAGCAACCTACGGTTGAGTACTCGTCAAGCAGGGGAGGCAGCAGAGGATAAAGCACGGCAGAAAGTTAGGAAATATCAATCCCTTAGAAACCAAAATTATTTATTCGTTCCATTTGCTGTTGAAACAATGGGACCGTGGAGCAAGGACGCTATTAAATTTTTTGACGATATAAGTAAAATGATAGTGTCGAAGACGTATGAACCACGCTCAAAATCTTTCCTTAAACAGAGAATAAGTATGGCAATCCAGAGAGGGAATGCGGCCGCGGTTATGGGTACTTTCCGAACTAGTGATAAAATGGACGAAATCTCTTATTTATTGTGATATTTTTTTTTTTTATGTAAATTTCATGTAAAAACAAACTGTAAATTTTGTACAAATGCTGAATAAATTCATATATAATTATTAACAAAAAAAAAAAAAAATTGTGTAATAAATCTAATCGATAACTGGTTTCCATCGTTCTCATTGGCCTGAGTTGTTTGTCTTGATTCATGGAAGTTTGAGCTGATGTATTAAGTCAATCTTTTCAACTTATTTCGTTTTCTTACTGTAAAGACTGATTTGCACTCGCATATTTTATATAGGATGTCACCTACGAATAAACTATGTAAAAGGCCGAAAGGCCGTACTCATGTTATGACAATAAAAACTACCTACCTACTTTAAGCTTCTTCTACGAAAAAAAATCTTGTGTGTTTTTATTTGTTAGAAAGACTTGCGTAGCATCGCGCCATGATTCCAATGAAATTACTTCTCTCGTTCACTAATCAAATAAATGACACTTAGAATGAACAAAAAACAACATGTGATTTATGAAATGGGTTGCAATTTCAAATCAATTAAATTTATTCAACGAGCGGTGAAAATAATTGTCACGAACGTATACAATAATCAAATCATAAATTATTTAGTTATTTCAAATTTGTAAAATTATGTTTAACTTTTACGATATTACAGTGCGACATTATTATGTTTATGGGAAATAGTTGCATCATGCAGTGCTACTGCATAGTTTAATGCTTCCTCAACCCGTAATTGAGTGACTTCCAAATTTATAGTCATAATTTTTTTTATCGTAGCACAAATTTGATAAGTTCAGAATGATTTGACGTCATACAGGGCTAATTCTGCGATTGCGACTTTTTGGTTGTATCAAACCGAAAAATTAACATCCTACCCGTTTTCTAATGTCGCATCGTATTTAAATATTGACGAATAATACGATCTTTCAATTTTAATGAAACACCAAAAATATCAGAAGCGCATTCCTTTCAGCATTTAATGGTACAATTAAATTGTGGTTAAACTTATTCTAGCCTCTATTTATTCAGTTTAACCAGATACTACATTTAACCATGCTGAAAACAATTTACCTAGAACTAGAAATTGAATTTCATTCGCGTGAATAAAAAAGCGCGCAATTATTTGCGCTACAATGTCAACTGCTATATGAAAACTCATATATTTGTAGCGCCTAAACTATCAGCAAATATTCGCAATCCCAGAATGTACGATCACAGCAAAAACTCTTTTTAAAGGGAAATGTGACGCAAGTCCTCGTCCCTTCTTCCGAAACAACTGATATCATTTTGGGTGACGCTTAAAGCTTCGGAACGCAAAACATTCTTTTGAAATATTTTCGATTAAAAAAATGTGTCACTAATGAACCCTCGCAACGTAATAATTTTTCTGCACATTCAGATTTCACACGCAAAAATTTGGCTACCCGTACTCCGTACATCGCGCAGAACTAAATTTTTGGGGTGTGAAATCTGAAAGCGCAGAAATTCCGAAGCTTTAAGCGTCACCCAAATTAATATCAGAAGGGACTTGAACGTGAGTCACATTTTCCCTTTAAAAAGGGTTTTTGTTGTAATATCAGTTCTTTTGGCGAATTATATACATATTTTTCTTCAAGCCGCCGCCACCACCCAACCGAAGCGCGGCGGTTACTACTCCCATGGGCTAAAGCTTTCGATGTTATACGATCTGTTCGACTGGTGAAGAAGATGTCAGCTGATAATTACCAACCATGCAATTCAATTCTACTCTGGTTTTGCTCCTTCTTATCACGTCGGAAACAGATGGTGAAGATAAACTCAGTCAAATCGGATAAAATTGAAGTCCTTTCTGGAATCGGTCAAGGTTCAATACTAGCTGCTCTTTTATTCGTAATCTTTTTCAACGATTCTGATGGTGCACGTGGTCCCACTAGAGACATTAATCTTGCAGACGACAAAAAGCTAGTTCACAACAGCATTTCTATTTCTACCATGGATGATACTATGTGCATGCAAGAATCAATCAATAATTTTGTGAAATGCTGCTCTGACAACGACTTTGAACTCAACTCTCGTAAATGTAAGGTGATTAGCATATACCGGAAGCGTTCTCCAATATTGGCAGACTATCATATAAACGGCAAGCTGATTAATCGTGTTCACAGCACAAAAGACATCGGAGTAACATATAATAACAAGTATTCCTTTAATGACCACTTAGAACTCACGATAAAGAAGGCTATGTCAATGCTTTCATTTGTAGAACGGCAGTGCTATGATGGGAGATTTCACGTCGGAACATCGAAAATGCCTTACTCTGCCATAGTTCGTTCACATCTCGAATTCGCCAGTACGGTTCGGGCACCTCATCATGCGGTTCATATTCAATCTCTTGAAAGTGTTCAAAGACAGTTCTTCCTCTACGCCAACTGTGACCGTCGGATTGAAGGAGACACCGACTCCTATCGGATTCGTCCATATGCTGATAGGTTTGCTGAACTAAACCTAAAATCTTTACTGGGGCGTCGAACTAATGCAGCGATCTTTTTAATCCACGATGTCTTGACTGGAAAGTTGAATTCTCAATTTATCCGAAACAGGATCATTCTGAATGACGGTACGCGTGTCTTACGAAGATTTTCACTGATCAAAATCACCGGAAGCGTTCATGAATATTCTCAATTTTCACCATTCAACTTCGCATGCCGGTTGTTTAATATTACCGCAAGTCACGTCGATCCTACACTGCCATCTCGTGAGTTTAGAAACGAAGTGTACAAAATAGACGATTCGGTGTTCCAAACTTTTGGTATGGTTTGATGATGTGTTTGTTTTGGTGCTTTCTTTTCACAATGACTACTTAAATCTGAAAGCACTTTCCCGGTGATTACCTTTATCTTTTCTAAGCTTTTCAAAAAGTTAAATTATTGTTTTTATTTATGCAGAACATCACCCTGATTGCTCAAATTTTTGACATCTCCATCGGTTTGGACAACGTATTTGACGACGGCGACGTCTTAGATGCTTACCTTCTAATTTCGACTTTTTTTTTTAATTTTTGACGACTTATGACTTTCGTTGTGTTGACTTTGACGTAATCATATCTTTTTCATTTTTCATGTTTTCTTTTTTGTATTTTTTTGTACTATGCTGATGTTATTGTAACGTTTTCATGGTTTTTTAACGAGGGCTATGACAGCAGTCATAGTCACTGTTTTTCCATGTCAGCTAGAAAATAGTAGACAATAAAATTATTATCATTAAAAATGATCCCCAAAACTTCCTCTACAACATATCAAATTTCTTATTGAGCCCCCGTCTATTTTCCGCCACTTTGGCGGTCACCCCGATACACACCCAACCCAACAACTTTCCCTTTGACACCAAACCTCTATCTCGACCCCAACCTTTGTCTGATACAAAAAATGCTACCATACACATCACACACACAAACACATACATATGGGCTTTATATGGCGCCTTTTCCCCTTTTTTAAAATCTCATATGGCGGAGAATGCCCAGCCGAAGGTCACTGCAAAATTTCAAGTAAAGTTATCGAACCGTTTTCGAGTGGGAGCCAAAATAGTCGTTTCCATACAAGTGCCAATGGAAACCAGTAAATAATTAACTAACGTTGGATGTTTTCATTAACTTTGGATTTGATGTAAATGCACTTTTTGTATTGAAAATGATCATTTTCTAAAGGTCATATCTCC
>CM055406.1:131123133-131142892 GCA_029228625.1 Pseudolycoriella hygida
AAATATGATAGAGGAAGTTGATCGAGTTTTAGAAGAGCATAAAAATGTTCTTTGTGCAGATCCACGATATGAGCTGAGGAAGTTCAAGGTTAGCAACCCATTCGTCCCTAGGTTGTATATTTTGTTCAAAATCCACAAAGATAGAGACGAAGACGGTGATTTTAAAGGTAGACCGGTTGCTTCCAATACAAATGCCCCAACCGAAAAAATAGCAAAGAAGTTGTCCGACCTTTTTAATTCGCTCCCACCACCGAAAGGGAAGTCCGTTAAAAACGGGCTGGAATTTACAAAAGAGGTTAATGGTCTGAGAGTTGGAAGGAACGAAGAAATAGGATCCTTTGACGTGGCCTCTTTATACCCTAGCGTTCCAGTAGGCTACACCCTCAACATACTTATGGCGTTTTTGATTGAAAGAGGAGTAAGACATGAATTAGCAGTGGCGTACGTTCAGTTGTCCAGAGTATGCATGGACCAAAACATTTTCCAGTTTCACGGGAAATTCTACATGCAATCGAATGGAACGAGTATCGGAAACGCTTTATCTAGTTTCTTGTTCCCGATATTTTATAGAAGATACATGGATGACATCTTTGCTGTCCTCAATAGAAGAATGTTTGACGTAGTCAAAAAACTCTTTGAAAAGAAGATGGACGAATTCAAAAATGGAGCTGTGAAGTTTACAGTCGAAAGGCAAAACGAAAAGAAACTTGCTTTTCTAAACGTTGAATGCGAAATTGTAGACGGAAAGATTGAAGTTAACGTCTACAGGAAACCAACAAATACAATGAGGCTGATTACTAGCGACTCTTATCATGATATGAGGCATAAAATGGCAGCTTACCATGCGATGGCGCATTTAGCAACCAATATGCCTTTGACAGAAGAAAAGTTTGAAAAAGAGGTTCAAAAAATCCTTGAAATAGGCGCTGTCAATGGCTTTAAAGAAAATACGATCATGAAAGTTATCGAAAACATAAAACCAAGGTCAGACGAGCAGAGACCTCCACTTTCTTTAACGAGACGGAAGTAGCATCAAACCGTGTTGCAGTCAGGCATTATCCTAAAATAACCAAGCGTCTTAAACCAATCTTCAATGAGTTTAATTTGGAGTTAGTGCACAGAAACGAGGGCTCACTCAGAAATTCACTAATTTCGATAAAAGATCCAATTTTAGACCTTCACAAATCTGGTATCTACAGGATACAATGTGCATGTTGTGGTCGCTACTACTATGGGATGACAATCAGAAAATTGTTCATACGTTTCAATGAACATGTCAAATCAGCGAATTGGAAAAAGCAAACAGCTGTAGGTCGTCATATTTTCAGCTCCAACCACCAAGTTCACATCAGTGAACTAAATCTTATAAAACCCGTAAGACAACTTTGGAAAATTGAATTCTACGAGGCGATACACATTCATAGACACAAACATGAAAATTTATTGAATATGGACGTCGGGAAAGTTAAATCTCCTTTGCTCGATTTATTCGTAATCGAGAGAAAAACCGACCGGAATGTAATTGACCTAACCGATGAGACTCTAGAATTGAGTGATGACGAGCATTTCTACGATTGTGAATAATAAATTTAGCGATATTAGCGAAGATTAAAGTAGTTAATTACTGGACTGTTCAGTGTGGAGATAATGAGCCTTTAACGTACCGATGCAAATGTAGTAGTCCATTCTTTTTTGTATTGATTGTTTAATGCTATGTCTTCATGTGTATTTTGAGAATGTGTTTTATGACGTTGATTTGTTTAATCAGATAAAGTATTTTATGTTTTTTGTTAATTTTGTTAGTCAATTTTCCACCCTGAAGATACATGAATAGCATGTGAAACCGGTCGGTAAAAAACCAATTTTATATGCACAATTTAAAATAAATAAAGAGAGAAAGGAAACTCACTAGTTTTTGAATTCGTTTTTTATTAAAAATAAATTCACATCCTTAATTTAGAATTTTCAAAAACAAAGCTTAAATTTTAGTTAGCCATAGACTATACGGCGTGCGAGCAGGCACTACCATAAATCCTATAAAAATTGAGCTTACACACCGGTCAAAGTGTATTCCACCTCAGATCGCATCTCATTTAATCCAATGCCTCCATAATAATTACGTTATAAGAGTCAAACAAACTTCCTTTAGAGTTAAGAATGTTGAACGACGGAGATCGGTTTCCTTTTTTTTACAGCATAAAACATATCACATGGAATTCATCAAACAAAATGAAAATTCTGCTATACAACTTAAGAACGAACAAAACCTAACCACTATTGAAAGTATCCTTATTAAAATCCTGTATAAAAATAAAAATCCAAAAACATATCATCCTTTCAAATAAAACAATTGAAATATGTTTGTAGGTTATGCATTCGTTATCGTATAGGGGCTAATATTAAATCAATGTTGCTTTTGTAGACGAAAATTAACTGAAAATCAACAGACAATTGTATTGAAAACAAAAAGAACGTAAAGAAAATTTGAAAAAAAAAAATTAGGATTTATCTTACGTACACCATAATTGGTGAGAATTCAGATCCGGGCTGAACCGAAAGGCGCATCGAGCTATACGATTTACTGCACGCTCACAAGTAACAGTACTTTACTTCAATCGGCGGATATATTGAGAATTTCGCATGTATATATTGTATGTAAAGAGCGAACGAAATGAACGATTGCGTGTATGTAAAATATATACATAAGACGTGATTCCACATTTTACACACAGATTGAAGTAAAGTATAAAGTTCTATCGCTCAGTCGGAAGTCACTAAGTCATACATTCACCACTTCTGTGTATAAATGGGAAAATAATGAAAGAAGTGCTCTGTAGTTAAAGCTAATCCCATTTAGATTTATTTCATTTAAATTAAATGGCTTCGAACGCTACACTTTTTAACATACAACAAATACATGAGCACTATTCTTCTCTTACATTTTGTTTGTGTGCATCCTCAACTTGATGGACGAGTACAACGAACAATTAGCTTATTCTACGAGATATTGTTATGCTGCGGCGACGTCGTTGCTCGTCACGCAGAGAGTCGGAGTTTGACTCTTGCCGGAGATAAAATTACTCCCATTATAGACATTTAGTTCCGAATTACTGTACAATTCAGAATTTATATGCAGAAGCGTTTTATGTATGAATATGCCGGCATTTCCAAATAAAGAACAAGCATGAGTCGCAAGAAGAAACTTATCCCGTTTGCCCTTAGGGTCAGTCCGGGCCTACTCCTTATTCTTCATATTCGGTATTGTTATAAATATTTATTGCATATACGAAATTATAAAAGTTGTAACGTATATGAAACGTTGTTGAACTTATTTGGGAATCAATCATTACTCGCCATATCAGCTTAAAAGTATAGTCAATTCAAAATGTCTGTATGTAATTTTCAATTTGAAGAAGAACTAAAATAAACGCAACAACTTTTTTTTTCATCCGATATTTACATCGCGTAATTAAAAGTGTGTTCATTGTCACCGTCTACAGACGTTATGTGAGCCATCATGGTGAATTTCCATACGTGAAGGTGGCGTTATCTTTACTCTTTATCCGATATAAATTCGTATTTCAAGCCAAAAATGAATTTTCCATAAGTTTAACTAATTTCTGAAATTTATCAAAATCCTTTTTTGCTTTACTGTTGCTAACAATCTAATTGTAAGCATTGGGCCTTTACAATTCAACGCTATATCACACTTCTCATATTACTCGCTTGGGTTATCAGAAATTCCCTCTTTGATTTCCCAACTATATCAACCTCATGAAAAAAGTAACCAAAGACGCGTACGTATCAGAACAGATGCGGCAAAAAGAATAGATGTGGCAAACCGCAAAAAAGTGCGAACATGTCAGAACTGCAAATTATTACAAAGTTTTTAAAACTGTCAGAATTCGAACGACCCACAGAAATTACCCAAGGTAATGTTGAAAGCCCTACCGAAATACAGCAATTGTAGAAGTTGCGGGATTATGTCATTTTTTCCTAAAACCCTGAAAAAAGTGTTGGCTAAAATATTCTTCACAACTTTGCCTTTGTGCTTCCAAGCTTTCTAAACTTTCTAACTTTTATAGTTCTAGAGATATGGGTCATCCAGCCCAATTCTGGAAGTGGTCATATTCCAGGATTGGGCCATTTTTCACAAAAACCCTAAGACGCGTGTTCTCTAAAATTTTATTCCCTGCAACTTTGCCTTTGACAGGAAATCTCTATATTGCATAGTTAAACAAATATAGACGAAAAACCATCTGCTTTCGTATATGGCCAAGAAACTCAATTTCGTACAATTCATTGGTCTTAGTGCCCAGACCACTGACCCGATTTCCACAAAAAATATTTTCCAGTTTTGTGAGATCGAATGCTCTCATTTGGCACGAAAATGAACAATTTCTGTGCTATACCAACTTGCTCAGATATTTACGAAAAACTTTCACCGACCATCGAAAACCATGGTTTTGGTCAAGTTTTGGACCATATCTCTGGAGCTACTCGACCTTTCAGGGAAAAAAATTTTTGGGTAATCTTTGCAGCCGTTTCGAAAAAATGACGGGGCGGGCAGACATTTTTTTTCGCTGATTCGTCATCTCTAAACGACATCAACAGAATCAGCCTCGATCTACCTCATGTGACAATGAAATGTCTTGTAGTAAACCATATAGGACCTTTTACTTACCGCTAAAAAAGGTGTTACCTGAGATACGGAATCTAGTTTATTCATTCTACTTAACATATGAAAAAATATAAAAAAAAAAGCATTTTTTATGACATACGTGGTTTTCGAACGATCCCTTACTCAAGAATGATTCAATGGACTTCACTAAAAATGAAGTGATTTAAATTAGTACTACACAGCCATTAGATACATATTTTTCGGCGCAAACAACGGAAACTTAGTAGGAACATTTTTTCAGATTAAAATCTGACAGCTCCACAAAAACCTCCCATCAACAGGATAATAATTGTCTGAAACAAATACATCAACTCTGCAACGACTTTGCGAATTTAAGCAATTAAAGTTTACCCAGTTCGTATACACATTTTACCGATAATCATCTGTTGTTGGTGATTTGACAAATTTAGTTAGCATACACTCGGTCTACAAAGGGCTGCTCGTAAATGATGTTCACTTAATGCGATAGATGAGTGGTTTGGTTATACGTTACATTCCATGGTGAGTTGAGTATATCAAAGAGAGAAATTTTGGGAAATGAATCAACGTGATTTATGAACAGCGCCTTCGGCACAAAATATATTTCACGTAAAACAAAAAATGCAATCAATCCTGGAGTAGCGTCGTTTTGATGGAAATTACAATATCGAAATGGAAATTGGCTTTAAAATACAATCGGAAAATTGGTCAACTGAGAAATGTTAAACTATTTTTTGCAAATTAAAGGTTTTTTTACACAATATAAAAATTTTAATTTTGTTTTCCGAACGGAAAGTCTGATTATAAACAGTTGTTATGCTTATATTAGCATCAGGATCGAAAGTTCAATATACACTACGCGGACCCTTACGAATCCCTATCAAATTTAAACTAACGTTGTGGTAAACGTATCTGATACACTTTGTTGCAAAGAAATTTGTTAATTTTGAATTTTCGGAATCATTTTGAATGTTCCAAAATTTTCTGAAAAATTTTAAATAGTGAAATTGTTTATGAATTACCAGCTCTTTAAGTCGACCTAGGATGGGGATATCGATTCTTACTTTTGCTACATATTCTACCGGTCCGACGACGGACGTGAGCCCTGTTTCTTTTAACAACTTACTTATAAATTGAATTGGTAAAGGTGGAAGCAGATTAACACAGCAGATTAGTTTCGTATCCAAAAAGAATAAAACCTTCTATTCGGTGCAGGTCTCTTTCGTCTTTAAAATTCGACTAGTTTTCTAGAAAAATCTGCACACATAATCGGCCCGCGTTCATTAATTTTGCATAAAAATTCACTTTATTGAAATAGAATTTTTAATGATGGAGAGCGGAATTCACATGTTGAAAAGCAGACAAAAAAATATGACGCACACAATATGAACTTACCAGGCGATTGAGAATATTTTTGATTTTTTTTATAACAATCTGAAAAGAAAAAAATAAGTAAAAACTATTCAAAACTCATATTTTTTTTCGGTTATTTCGTAGGTTTTTTCAATCAAACATGGCAGGTAATTAAAAGTGAATAGAAAAATAGGCAAGTAGAAACATTTTGGTTAAAAAATGAAAAAAAAAAATGAAATATTGTTAACAAGAGCTATTTGAATAAAAATATACAAAAATATTGAAGACAAAATATGAGTTTGCTGGCTGATGCTGAGGCGAAAGAACTGTTTCGAAAAGGTAAGCAATTTACTTTTCTGTTGTTACATCTTTTGTAAACAAAATGTTAAGTAATTCAATGTTTGTGCAACTATTAAAAAACAGAGCTCGGCAATTTTTGTGTTAACACTCTACCCATGCGTGTCACCAATTATTCGAAGATTGTAATAAATGTAACCAGCGATACAAGAAACACGTTTGACTCTCTGGACATTGGAAGCAGAATTGTATTAGAATTGTATTATCAATATTGCGCCAATAGAATCCTAATTAGGGCCTTAATTTTACATGCTTGGGGGTCGAAAATGGGGTAACTTGCAAATTTTTCTCGAATTTTATTTATTCACAATTTAGCACTAAGTAGAGGCCTCTGACGCATGCTTCTACGGACAAAAATGTTCTCTTCAATTTTCTATCCAATATATGGGACCCAGGGAAAGGCCTCGGCTATAAATTGTTTTATCGACGTCTCGAATAAAACATTATTTATCAGATAAAATTTGCTCGAGTTATGTACGAAAAGCTCTTGGCCCAAAAATTCCCATCTTCGAAGTCAAATTTGCTTTTTCGTATTGACACAGTTTTATGTAGATTTGGCATCTCTGATCCATAATCGTTGCTCCCGGGTCTGAATTCAGTTGGTTACAAAGGTCATATCGTAGTAAATGCTTAAACCTGCATTGCTTCGCTTGCGAGTCTAAAAATCAAAACAGCTGATGCACTGCACAATTGATGCACGTTAATTGTATCGATGGCTGTAATTCGCTTAAAAAACTAAGTGAGTCGTTTTCCTGGCTCCTAGCTATAAAAAATATTTATAGTTAGAAAATTAAAATTTCTTTATGTTTTCGGTCTGAGAAAATAGCTAAAGAGCAGAAAATGGCAGCAGCCGCCGTAACTTTAAAATATGCAGCCGGCAAATGTCGAAAATTGTTGTGGGACATGGAAGCATTTTGTACATGAAACTTTGAGTCTTAAGAGAAGGTCCAGCTTGGTCCTCGTTTCGATGAATATTTGATAAGATAGATGAGCGAGCACTTTCAAAGTCGAACGTTATGAGATCATAAGTTTGTTGAACATGAGACGGATTACTCCGCTTCGCGCATAATAGTGTGAGGATTCTGTTGTGTGTCGAATCTTATTCAGCTACGAAAAAAATGGATGGCGCCACAGACGCGACAGGAGTATTTTTGTTTTATATTGATCCGTATTCAGCTACGAAAATAAGCTGATGACGCCACCGACATGCGGCTAGTATTGCCTGATGAAAAGTGATGCGAACCATGAAGCGAATTTTCATAAAAAATAAAGTCAAATGAATAAGTTTCGGACTGTGCCCAGCTGGTGAACTCATTATCTACATGTGTTATCTACATCTGTTAAAACTGTGTCAATAAAAATGAAAACATTGATATTTTAATAATACAATCGTACACTTGTGTGTTCAACTGATTAAACAAAAAACTTGCTTTAGTTCATTCTATTTAGAAATTCACATACAGTAAGCTCCCTATAAATATGCTCGTGTTCGTTTTCTCTATGCGCATGGAAAGAGAAAACGGACATTAAAACATATATGAAATAGTTATTTAAGTCGGGAGGACAAGGGCCGAAAATAGAAAAATGTAAAGCATGCAAAGATGATTTGAGCTGCCCGCCTGTTTTCGGCATTTGGTGCTGTTTACAATTCATGCCTTAAGGCGTAAATAGACTACAATCTCCTTTCGTCGTATTATCTATTTTTTTTTGACTGCAGAATATGACGATATTTGACGATGAAATTTCTATATGTGTTATAATTTTTTGTTATTTTACGAAATATGCAACTAACATCAGATGTATTTGCTGTTCCTTGCTGCCGCTGTTCTATATTGCTTACTCTTTAACTTGGCTTTGGGAATCGCAATTAGACGTGCTGGTATCCAAACCAACAAAACGCTGGTGAATGGAATACAGCTCAAGTCTGGGCTTTGCAGATGATTTTGATCTCGCCAGTCGTAGAGCGCATACGGTTTCAAAAAATCTACGTTAATGGTCGTTCCTGACGATGACCACCAATTAGCTGGATTCTATTTACATTTCCCGGGAAATATGAAGATGAACCTAGAAATTTGTTGAAACCATCGGGTCGAAACAGTGTCTTTAGGTACTTTAGGGATAACGCTACTTGACGAGACCTAAAATTGAACTTTCGTTTGGTTTTGTTTAGTTTCGCGTTTTCTGGACTTGATAACATTTAGTGTGGGTAAGGGAAGAGTAATAAATTCTATGTTCAAATTCATCCGTCAATCCCTTACAAATGAAAATTTAAAATTAATTGAATTTAATTTAAATAAGTTGTATAAGCTGTTAATAATAATAATAATAATAAAAAAAAAATCGTTTTCACCAAACACACAACTTGTTCCTTTCGTTTCAAAAATCGTTTTCACCTCGCTTTCACCACAGCTATGTATACGATGTTGAACGTGGTAAAAAGGATTTTTGAAGCATTTACGATGAAAGTGAATATCAAGGAAAACGAAGTGCCATATCTTCAAAACGCTTATTCGTCCAGTATTGATCTACGGATGCGAATCTTGAACGATGAAGAAAAGTAATGAACAGTTGCTCCGAACTGTCGAGCGCAAGGTACTTCGCACCATATTTGGAGCGATGCGCGAGAGTGAGAGGTGGCGACGGCGATATAACTTTGAATTATGGAACGTGATTTTCGCGTTTTTGGTTTTTGCGTACCAATTGCCATTTTGAGGCAGTCCGTTTTAATAGAAGAAAACGAATTTTTGAACATTTTAAAACTCTAAGACTCGGGTCCTATTTTTATTCTCTAAGGTTTGGTAGAGCTAGATTGTATTTTTACTTCAGAATATCACATAGCACTTTTGTAGGCATTTGTGGACAGCCCACAGATTGCCACACGTTACCGTAGAATATCAACATGCATACAAAGCGCTTGGAGTACGCACACTTTGATAGTTCGAATTCATTGTTTGGCGCACATTTCGGTGTTATGTCAGTTTTATTTCAAACGATAATTAGATAGATTCCACGATTCACAATTTGTGAATTTGAATTGTAGTTTTAGGTGATTAAAGCAGTGACAATGCATGAAGCAGCGTAAAGGAAATATATCAATCGGGGGCAATAAGAAGCCTAAATTTGGTTCTTTAAAGTGCAGCGCATCAACGTTGATTGTCCGTATTTGAATTTTCTCTGAAAGTGCTAAGACTTCCGGACTGGAACCGCTGTTTTTATTACGTTTGTCTTACTTTGATGCCCTTTATGGACGAATTACCGCAGCTCCTATTAAGCTGTAAATGAGCACACCAACTAAGGAACTATCTGAAATCTTAAACTGTCAGTATTTGTTTGAATTCAAATCGCATAAAATCATAATCCATGTATGTGAATATGCAAATAATTCCAATGCAATTTATACACTTCTCACATAAAGTCGATATCAAAAATCCATTATATTCTTTATAGATGAAAATATCTTTATTATTCTACGATAATCATGGCATAAACATACTGAGACACTCTTCGAACATCAAAACTTCCAGCTATACCGAATTCCTGCAATATCAATTCATTGATGTATTAAAATTCCAAGCTCATCCAATTTTTATAGTTCAGCATTTTTCATTGCAAAAGAAATGATGCCTAAAGTTTATTCTTTTTGTAAAAAACCGGCACCTACCTATGATTCAGCCTCTGTGCTGCTGTATCCTATATGCCCTTCATGCGTTTTTAAAGCAATACCGAAGCAGGGCACGTTCCATATATAATATACCTTAATGCACACTCCTAGTTGTTGGAAATACGTCGCTCTCGGGTATTTACAGCTATCATGAATAAATTCGGTATCTCAAGAAAAAGATCTGCGAATTGAACTATTTATGTAACTCCGATAATAACATAAAACGTCCCATGACAGACATTCAGCTAAAAAAAGAAGTAATAGTTAAACCTTCTGTGTATGGATATTTCGCAAGGTTTGAGATTAGGAATGGTATACACTCTGTTCAAGTTGAATATAGTAGCCTCGACGACTTCTCCGGGTTTGCGTTTGTTTTTTCTTTTCCTTTTTTTCCCTTCAAAGCAGCGTTGTTTATTCGGTGTTCAAAACACGTTCATAAGAGGATTACTTACTTAGGATTCACGCTTTTGTCTGGTGTCGGGGCATATATCACGTGGAGATAACATTTTATATGGTTGATTAAATTCTGAACACACGAGAGAGTTTATTCCAGGTATTACATTATAATTGAAGGACGATGATTTATGGTCAAATGATATTGTATCATTGTATTATATGAAGTGCCACACACCGGATTTGTTGTATTTTTTTTTCGTCGTATGTTGTGATTTGGTGTTTGTTTGATGGCTGATTTATCTTGTGTATTTGATGAAGATTTATGTATGGGGAAATGGAAATTGATATAAAATCCGGAGAAAATCTAATTAATTTTCGGGAGTCCATCGTCCACACTATTTGCTAGGAAATTGCTTTCCAGCTACAAGTCTTCTGTGTAAACACCCTGAGTGCATACAAGTATTCTCTGAACAACCAGTGTCCGATCCGAAGCGTAGAAGTGAGGAAGTTTTTGGACAAAATATTTTCGTTACTAAAAGGAAAACAGATTTTTGAAGCACTTATACGTCGTGTCGACGTAGATCTATGGAACGGCCATCGCAAATCGGCAAATCGCATCGCGTGAGGTTTGTGTGAAAGCTCAACTTGATAAAAATAATTTTTTTTGACAAGTTGAGCTTTCACACAAACCTTACGCAGTGCCGCCACTAGGTTTCTGGACCCTAGGCATCCAGAAATTTAGCTCCCATCTGAAGAAAATGTCAAACGGTATTCATATTGTCCGAAGCTAGGAAGGAGTTTTACTCGACCGTCAAATTTAAATTGAGTTTTCGGTCTTGATTGAAAAATTGAGTAAAACCAAGAAACTAGATTTTATATGGATATCTTCGTACGAAATCTTTTCTCTGTTTTACCGCAAGTTTTTTATGCGTTTCATAATAGTAATAGTAGAGCAAAGCAATGATTTCTACAGGGGATTTCAATCCTAGTGTTCAAAATGCTACACTGTCCTTTACATCAAACGTCAAAAGAACAGAAGATAACACAATAGATTCAATTCCGAAAATTCGTCATTTTTCAATTTTGACCATTATAAGTCATCGTACAGACAGGTAGTCGAGAGAATGCTTCTATTGTATGATTTGTTCGGAGAACGTGCTATAACTTTTTGGAGTCCAAGTAGATAGATGACATGCCAGATGAATGCTGTGTTGCTGTTTCTAATGCAAATAACTCGGAGTGTTGCGGTTTGCTTGGACTCTTTGAAACAATTTGTGTTGTTATTCGATTCGCATTTTATTTGCCGATATTCCGGATATGATCCATCATCAGGGCTGAAAGTAATATTTATCTTAGTTCCAATAATTAGGATAAGTAAAAGGAATAACAACTAAGATGCAAAATGCATTAGATATCAATTAACTATTTACCATAAATCTTTTTCTATGCATTCGACTGACTAATCAAAATCAGCCCGTGCTGAACATGTGCCCGTTGAGTTGCTGAAGTTCGGCTTTAAGTTTGTTAAATTGCTTTAATAGCCAATTGTATGTGGGACCAATAGTTTTGATGTCAGATTTGAAATTACAGACATTTTCTTTATGCATGACAATGTGATTCACCTCAGGAATCTACAGCTTGATTTTGTTGGGCTCACGTTTTAAAACCTGAACATTCTCCATGTCTACTGCGAATTGGTGTCCTGTCTCCTTCACGTGCTGTGCAAGCGCTGTTAATTTTTTGTTGGTTCTATCTTAGCTAGTCTCTTTACAACCGTTCTTATGTTGATTTACGCGTTTACCGAGCTTCTGTACTGTCTCACCGACGTAATTTGTGTCAGCATTAAGACAGGGTGTCCACTAAACAACCGCACTTAAGTCAGCTTTTTTAACGGAGTCTTTTAATTTTGAATAAAATTGACACATTTTTAGGGGGGCTTTGGAACAAGTTGAACCTTCGATTACCGATTTCCTCCGATAATTTCGGGATGTACAACATCGAGGCGAATTTTTGTTTTTATCTTTCCCCTCTCATCCGTATGATCCAAAAAATTGATTCGAGATTACAAAGTCTTTATGTTGCACAAGACATCATGTGATTAATATCAATGCTGTACTAGCATCTTCTTCTTTAACGTTTGTGCGTCATCTCAATGATAAAATAATGTTTTTCAATCAAAATACCCAAAATACTCGGTTGCATAATATTTGCATTTCAGTGTCTTCACTTGGGTGATCACTCATCAATCAAATACCATAACCGATAACCAAATAAACAGTTAAAAATATAAATGAAATAATTTAACACATCAATTTTGTTGTCTGATTTAAATATCAAACCGAACAGTCACCTCAGATTCTTATTTTATTTGAAATTATAATTTTTCACTTGACAATGCTTCATAGGTTGAGTCACGATGTTTAAATGTTCACGATGTACTAAATGTTTTGTTCGTAGAATTTTCGATTTAAAAAAATCGTTTTGCACAATGAATCGATGACTCGTCTTACTTTGAAATTTTTTCGAGAGTACAGACTACGTCAAGATATAATTTTGGAAACTTCAAAACCATTGAAAATTGTTTAGAAACCATTAGGCAAGGCAATTAAGAATGAAATGAAGAAAATATTATTTGCAATTACGCTACAAAAAACCGTAGAAAATTAATAATTTGTAGACCTGTACGAAAGAGTAAACAGTTTTTGGGTTCTGAAATGTGTGCTGAAAGCGGTAAGTTTTGATGTATTGGGAAAAATTAAAGCTGTAGAAGAAGAAAAGAATTCTAGAAGAATTTGAGTTGAAAAAGTACACGGCTGCCCGGTATGGTTTGTACTCAGATGACCTAACGGTATTGATTAGGGGTAACCTAGGGCGACCTAGTCAGTAATGCACTGAGAGTAGTCGAGAAATGGTGTCACGAAAGGGGCATGACAGTTAATCCCACTAAGACAGAGCTTGTGCTGTTCAGTAGAAGTAACACAAGATTAGACCTGGTGGGGAAAATCAGGCTCTTCAACGTGGACCTAGAACTGGCTCCATGTCACGGACAAAGCAAGGAAGGCTTTTACGGCTTTTTGGATCTGCAGGAACTCTTTCGGGACAAACTGGGGTCTACCGTCTAAGGCTATTCTATGGTTGTATGGGGCTGTGATCAGGCCAATGATGAGCCATGGATCTGTGGTATGGTGGCCAAGGCTCAACGTTGAGTGTGCGAGGAAGGAGTTGAATGAGATTCATAGGCTGGTATGCCTTTGCATCACTGGAGCTATGAAGACCACAGCGACCGCTGCCATGGAAGCACTGTTGGCTGTACCATCTCTGGACTTGGTTATCAAGGCCAGAGCTTTGGGGTTGAACATGGCAAAATCGGTGAGATGATTCCGGACCCAGTTGATCTGTGTGGAAATGTCAAAACAATAACAAGTTCAGCTTTTGAAGGAAATAAAATATTTTTTTTAGTCCAGGAAAAAGGTAACAAAATAAATATTTGTGTATAATTCGTGCGAATTGTGTGTTCCAGGTCGTATTTCAGTGTTTCGTTAACCATTTTGATGTTGCGAACGAATTTAACCGAACGATAAAACATTTCAGTGACTTAAACAAGATGGCTAGAGCCTGTGCTGTTCTCAAATGGACTTCATATGCGCTGTTTGCTTTATCGCAGACCCGTCAAGACACTTAAAGGTTAAAGTTAACAAAATGATTTACACTGTGCTGTACATATTAACAAATAGACAACATTTTATGATTTGAGTTTCCTTTTCACTTCAGTTTTCGGGTTTTTATTTTTCTCAAAGCACAAAACATAAAAAACAAAACGCTCACTCTTTTCTACATAAAAATTGTTGTGTTTGTTTCGACATTTCCACACACATCAACTGTTCGAATCACAACTCAGCTGTGCTAATGGAATGCTCTATAAACAATCTGCGAAAAATATAACGAGTTTTGTAGACCACGCTAGAATGCAGGCTAGAATCACAAACATTGATTACGTTTTCGACTGTCTTATTGAAGCGTTCGATTTCCAATGAGACGCATGATTTCCTGGCGATGATGCTTAGAATCAAAATAGTTCCGGCTATTTCAATCTGTGGGTTCTGCCTCCATTTGCATTTATTATTTATTGGGTTTGCATTATTTCTCTTGTTTTGTATGCTCTGAAATGATGAGTTCAAAACAACGAAAACACAAAAACTCGCATATTAATATACTTTATGTACTAATCGTATATTTTTTAAAGGTTGATTGTATACACACATCCTGAGCCTTTTGTGAATTATTTTCACGAAATTCCAGAAAAATTTAGTAAGAAAATTCGGAAATCTCGTGAAACTGTTTCACGAAAATAGGCTCTGCATACATCGGCCCTTATTCTTAGATCCGTCTCTATTCGATGCCCAATGTTCTTTGGCTCGATAGATATTCCCCGCCTATTGCGTTTGCCACGACGGCGACGTTTGTACCAGTCGAATTTGGAGTCTAAATAAGAGAAAAATGCAAAAAAAAAATGTCTGTCTGTCATCACGATAACTCGAGTAAAATTTGATCGATTTTCAAAAAAATTTTCCCTATCGAAAAAGCTTTTGTGGGATTGAATTTGGGAATTTACGAGGCAAATACCGCTGATACGGTTTATTGTACATAACTCGAATAATTCTTGGCCGATTTTGAATTCTTTAAGTCTTATAGAGCCCAACGATTAATGAATTTTCTATTTTTTTTACAGCTCGTCCAAAATGAATTTCATACGAAACGTGCAAATCTTTTGTTTTTAACAAAAGATTTGTATTTTTCGTATCAGTTTCATTTTGGGCGAGCTGTAATAATATTTTTGAAATTTTTTTTACTTTGGATGTTATGTTTTGTAGGCGTTTGGAAGAGTTTTTTTACGCCGCTGGGGAATTTCCACTCCAATTTAATGTGGACGTAATTTCATTCACTTAAGATATTTATTTAGATACGTTCGAGTCTTTTTGCAACATCTATTATGTTGCGTACGGGTCTCTTCCATATCTTTTAAATAATAATGTAGTTTTTAGGCTCATCATCACTACAAAAATAATTTCTTTCGGCGGAAATGAACACTCAATTAAATAAATACGTTTTCCTATTTGAAAAATACTTTTTCAAATTAACGGCAATATTCTACAACTTTACGTTTGACATTTGATTTTACGTAGTGACTATTCGCCCGTACGTACATGTTTTTAGAGAGAAAATAATTAATACAGCGTCCTGCACCATTTGTCAGGCCTTTGTTACCATAATGAAGACACTTAGATACTGCAGAACACCGTATTTATTGCTTATTACATTCCCGACAGTAATTTTCCATCATGGGCATACAATTTTTGTGATATTTGTCTAAGCAATGTTCACACAAGACGCATTCGCGATTCAATTTTTTTTTGCATTTCAAACAAGGCCAATTTTCAGGCAGATTTTCAATCTCGTCACATAGATATCGGTATGTTTTAGAATCGAAATATTTCCTCACGCAATGTATTTGTACAACATCGTTACGTAGCCTATCTTGGATAATTTGCCACATTTCGATCTGTCAATGAGATTTGATTTAAAATCAGATATTATGCCCTTGTTTACAACAATACCGACCTTCTTTCCGTTTAGCTCTTCGACTGAAATATTTGTTAGCCACTTCACGATCAAACTTCCCCGTTCTTTAGAGCTCATAAAAATAAACTTCCCGATTTTTTCTGCGCGACCAGAACATTGATATAAATATGTAAGTATCGTAGGTACAATTCATAACGTCACAGATTAAAATAGCCGTAGTATTATAAGGACGCTATCTGCAAGTACAAACAGCCGCCATGATGATATTTGACCGTACGGGCGAATAGCATTCTTATAATACAGAGGCTAATATGTCGCCTTGTCATGTTACGGGCGAATAGCATCCATATAATACTGCGGCTATTCGCACGTATGGCCGAATATCATCTACCTTGATTTTATCGCAATAAATTATGTGACTTTATAGCAGACCTATTGATCGCAAAATTTTGTGATAATGTCTCTTTGTCATCTTCAGACTATTATGTGGAAATATTTGGAAGAAAAGCGCGACTTCTTGAAATTTTTTCGTCAAACTATAATAGATAAGCAGCTCTTTTTTTGAATCTGCATTCAACAAGATTGATATTCTCTTATTTTGGGGTTTGCCGTTTGCTTACAGTAAAGTGAAATTGACAAGCGCCTCCAATTGATTGACTTATATCTGAATTCTTAAATCAGATTTTCAGATTGAGGACAAGAAATACCTGGCCTGTTCCGATTGTCTCGTAATGAACAAACGAATCTAAGAAACCATAGGTACCAAAGTTCGAAGATGATGCACGCATCACTTAGGGTGCAACCTAAAAGTGAATCCCAAGTCATGCCGACTAGGATGATGATAAGGAGAAGAAGGAAAGTCTGTTAAAGATCAACGTTGAAATATGATAGAAGGAGAGCTATTTCCAAACAACAAAACAAGTAAAAGTAAAGCGATGCGAAAAAAACGAGCAACGCCCGCGTAATTTTCTGTAAAAAAATTCACTGACGAAATTTTATTATTTCTTCATTTAAAATGCAAAAAATTATTTACTGATGCACCTGATTACGCCGTGACAAACAGTAGAAATTTTTTTACCTACAAAAAGCAACTTTGAACTTCGTGCACACGCTGTTTAAAACTTGAATTACAATAAATCGAAGGTCGATTCATAATGTAAGACAGTAAAGTGACAGCAACTTTTTTTTGTTTTCAAACATATAATAAGCCTAGGCGTCACATTTGTTTTGATCTTTGAACTATTCAACATCGCAAACGCAATGAGTTAAGATCACACCGACCAGCTTCTGTGTGGCTTCGTATAAAGTGTTCGTTTTTTATATTAAATTCAAGTGCTAAACAAACTCAAAATATTTGGAAATTATTATAAAACGTTCGTGCTAAAGTTATACAATTGATATACGCTCGTCGTCAAGCTATTATTTCAATTAGTTAGCATAATGATTGAGTTCAGGTGTGTGTTAATTTTTAGTTTGATTTTATCGTCAACAATAGTTACTGGACATTCAATTAATCGTCGAGATAGTCAAATGAATGATGAAGGCGATGAAGATAGAATGAAAATGTTGAAACCAGTTAGTGATACGATACGAATGAATGTACAAAAGTTAAAGGAGTCGTTAAAAATGGGTTTTCTATTCATGAAAAGCCGAATAACTCATGATGAGGCAAATTCTAAATCGGAACAATCGTCTACGGGAAATAATTCTACGGACGACGATACGATCATCTTTAACAATGAAGACGAACCAGATAGAACATCGGCTTTAGTGACTACGATCGATGAAAGCGATGCTACAACAGTGCCCACAATATTGAATCGATCTCTTTTGGATACGCCGATTGCATGTGGTGGCGGTCAGCAATTGGGGAAAGATGGAAAGTGTCGGGTAGTGTGGTAGTACACATCAATATGTTTGAGAAAAAAATGAATTTTACTTTTAAGTCGTTAAAGTATACATGTTATGTATAGTTACAGGTTGTAATGACAATGATGGGAAGCGAAAATGAGTTATGGATTTTTAAATTAATTGTAAAATAAATAACCTTTCAATAAATATTGTTTATTTTTGACTAAACGTTATATTCGCGTTGCTCAAAATGATTGCGAAAAACCAGTTTTAAGAGCAGAATTTATTTAAATTTTACAAAAATACAAATTTTGACTATTAAAGTGACCAGACAATTCGGTTTAATTTAATTGAAGGTTGATTTGATATTTGGGGGCCATTCATTATAACAATAACTGGTTATGAAATCAGAGATGCGGCATTGATCAACAGAAGCAAAACCAATGCATCACATCAATTTAATTTGCAAAGCCACATTGCACTTAGCAAATTATTTACCATTGGAAAGTCACAACGTATTTCGCTGACAATTTATTTTCATGTTCAATTTTATTCGCATTTGCAGTGCTTGCATCTGAAAATAAAAAATTGTAACAAAAGTCAAGTTTCCGAACGTGAGGCGAAGTGAATGAAAAATTTTCGGTTTGTTCAGTAATTTTATTAAATTCTTCAAAATTGCACGAAGAAAATCGTTTTCTGCCGCTATTAATATAAGGTGATGATGACGTCTGTCTGGTCACTGGAACGGTATATAAAACTCACTACGTCTCTAAGCATAAGGTGCAATTGAACAATTTTTCTATTTAATTTAGCTACTCACTTTCCTTAGACATAACGGACACAACAGAATCCGTAAAATTATTGCCGATTCTTTACGTAATAACAAATGAACTGTCATCGAAGAATTTGCTTATCTATCATCGGACAGATCAAGCAGACGGGTCGATATCAACTAAGAAATTAGAAACAGTTAAATTATTATTGATCCAACTAAACATGAAACGTAATCAAGTTGCACAGTGCTCGAACATTAATGTTTTGCGTAATTTAGTATTTCTAAAACGTTCGTGAACATTAATTCTATTGATCCAACTGTTCGTTATGGAAATGACAACACTCAACCTAAAGAAGTCGATGAAGAAAAGAAAAGACTTTATGAACCGTGTGTTTTGGATATACAACGAAAGATGCTTGTACCATATAATAATACGTTTCGATACCATTAATTTGAATTTTCGTACCATTAACTCCTATGTGTTACGTGAGAGATGAGAAAGAGAAAGACGTAAGTGTTACGTTAGATTTACGTTAGGCTTACGTAAGTGTTACGTTAGGTTTACGTAAGTCTTACGTTAGGTTTACATAAGTCTTACGTTAGGTTTACGTAAGTTTTACGTACTTGACGAATTGATTATTTCAAAGGAAACGTCTTTTGCCTGGTTCTTTGATATTTTGTGCCGCACAAAATCCCACCTCATCGTAATTTCGACTCCAAATTTTAAATACGAAGGAAGTACCTTTTGCTTGGTCATCTGATATATTGTGCCGCACAAAATCCAACCTTGTATCAAGGTATTTCCTTCGTGTTCAAAATTTGGAGTCGAAATTACGATGAGGTGGGATTTTGTGCGGCACAAAATATCAGAGAACCAGGCAAAAGACGTTTCCTTTATAATAATCAGTTCGTCAAGTACGTAAACCTAACGTATCACTTACGTCATTCTCTTTCTCATCTCTCAATTTTTATGTAGAAAATTTAAGTGGACGTTTTGTTTTTTATGTTTTGTGCTTTGAGAAAAATAAAAACCGAAAACTGAAGTGAAAAGGAAACTCAAATCATAAAATGTTGTTTATTTGTTAATATGTGCAGCACAGTGTGAATCATTTTGTTAACTTTAACC